>PPOK02000002.1:0-509381 GCA_003708865.2 Kazachstania taianensis | reverse complement strand
GTATCCATTTCCACTGTAACTGTGGTTCGGACTACGTTTGCAAAAGATAAAGTCACACGTTGGAACCAATAAACGGTAACAGTAAACTACAACAAGGGAAGAGCAACCCCCCCCCCCCCCCACATCGCCAACAAAGCCTTGGCAAATCTGGCCGCCAGCTACACGTGGAAGGGCCCTGGCGGATAGTCACTGCTATAGACAGAATCTAGCTACATATCATCAAATTGGCCAACCAACCTAACATCACGGCGATGATGGTCCACAGTGCACCATTGCTTCCAACCTTCTGCTAGGCCTTGCTTGAAAACCGATGTTTACAAATCACCACTGGTTGAAAAAATGTCTATGGGGGTTCCTTAATCTTGTAGTAGTAGGTTTGACTTCTATTGCATTTGAGCACTAATAAACCTTTGTAAATGTTGGAGCCACCGGATATACTTACTTGGTAAACATCTGTAGTCATTCGGTAACTGACGTTCGGATATTTGGAAAATTTTGTAAAGAATGCCATTCAATTTGGAAGTTGCCTCGTTGCCGTTAATACCCTTTACATACCGTGTTTTCCGCCTTAGAACAGTGCAAGTGGTGATTCATCTGGTGTCACTCTCTTCAATGCAAGGGATTTAGCATACCGTACGGAGAGACAACCAGGACACATTTTTACATACTAAAAAAAAAAATGGAGGCACTTCTTTCGTGAAAGCATCGAAAGGAGAACGTATAAAAGTCTACCATTCCACTCATACACCTTTCCATTTCCCCTCTGCAGACACTCAAGACACCAACCACTTACCGTGTGATTTTCACTTAATGGAACATTTCCCATCACGGTTGGAGCGACGCCATCGCTGTCCTCCCTAAGAGGAAGGCAATCTGAAATGTGTCTACGAACCACTTCTTTGAACACATAAACCGTAAGTTCAATGTACTTTCAAACCTTTGAAAGCTCAGAGAATGCAGCACTAGGCCAGTGTATCACAGACAGTGGGGTTCACTGGCAGCCATACCAGAAAATCTAACCCTCAACAACGCGAGAATGCATACACTATTGCTAACATTTCCAATATTGAACCACTACAGTTCGTGCAAAAAGGAAATTACCAAGGTAATCTGTCTAAACCGACAGTTGGTACATAGAATTTATTGGGTATACAAGTATATATCCCTCATGAACTGGAGCAACCAGTCTCTGTGGGGAATAAACTAACGGAGAAGGGAACCATCTTTCGTACCTCCCAGATATATGATGCTGCCTTGCAATGAAAGAACCAGTGCCACATCCAGTTTTGTCAGATTGAAGTCTAAAAGATATTATGCGGGAGTGATGACAGATATTTTATTTTGAAGAAGCAGTTTTGAAGACGACAGACAAATAATAAGCAGGGGAGCATGAGGACTAGAAAGAAGGACGAAAACAACACAACTTAAGACCCGTCGAGTTTATCATCTGGTTGACGATACTTGTCAAGGCTCTTCCACATGCAGCCTGTGGTTTAATGATATTATAATACCCTTCGTGGTATTTATTAAAGGTGTGTAACAATTCAGTAATTTTGATTCATGGCAGTTGATCAGCAGTGTCCGTGTGAATTAGTAACCTCGGTAGACCAATAACGTACACTTGTTAGTCAAACGGCAAAGAGCCCAAACTGTGGCGATGTCTTTTTTCTCTTTGTTACACTATCGTGTCACCACTGCAATCTTTTTCCCTAATACAGAAGAGATCCCAAAGATCTTCGAATGGAACGGATCGAAAAAATACCCATGGGGTGAGAGAGGCAACACCTCATTTACCGAGAGACTGGAAGTAGTTTTTGTGCCACCATTAAGACCATGTCAAACATATGATACATTAAGCAGCTGTTGTATGGACTCAAAGAGAATGCTCTAAAAGCATGTCCAACAAACTCCAAACCTGACACTTCACTTTTAGGCAGACCTGCGACGAATAAATACCTAATACCGGCACTTCCCCTAAAGAAGGATATGTAAGAACTGTACAATAACCGACATTGAAGGACAGATGTTTCCAATCAAAGCTTCATTCCTGGAGAGCAACAGAAGGGATGCGATTATTTGCCATGATATTTCGGGTTCATTTATCCCTTGGAACCTTTAAGAGTTTTATTGATTATTATTATTATCACATGTATCAAGGATATGTGACAGAGTTGTATGGTAAGTGTGTTACTGTAGACATATTTGACATATCTGATGCTCTATTAGCCCTTGTCCGAAAAAGATTATATATTTATAAATCATTTTAAAATAATCGAGACAGCGCATTGGGAAAAGAAAAGGGAAAGAGAAAGGGAAAGTATCTGAAATTCGATATTTCGCCACCATATTTATACCAAAAAATCGGAGATCAAATATAAAAACAACGGCGACTCAGGTACGGCTGGGCCATGTCCTGAATAGGAAAAATGCAAACAACCCTTCAACCTTTTTACTCCTTTAGGAAAGAGTATAAACAACTCCGGGGGTCTTTTTCCCATCAGGGAAAAAGGTAAATAATCCCTTAACCTTTTTACCGATCAGGGAAGAGTCTTAACAACCACTTAACCTTTTTCCTTTTAGGGGAGAATGTAAATGCCTGCTCAATATCTATACCAATTAAGGAAAAGTGTAAACACACCCTTAACACTATTACAAACAGGAAAAAACGCCTTTTTCGGAGATAAAAACAGTCTGAGAACAATAGCTGTGGAACAAACTAGAAATTGGCATGGTGGAGGTATGGGTGTTGTGGCAAATAGCCGCCGAAAGAATGAGTGTTTGGAGAAGTGACCCCTGAAAAGATATTGGTGGGCCATATAGCCTAGAAACAGTCCGATGCTCGATTACATTTATCATCACATATCCAAACGTCAAGTCTGGAAAGAACTTGTAGCCTCAATCCTAATTCCCTCGTGTTACGACCCAACTTCATGACACCATATTGCGTGGGGTATAATAGAGTGGAAGGACAGTGGTTAAGAGGAACAAATGGTTTATCCCCTTTTGGGTTTGTTTAAGCAAGTCTCTCTTCAACGATAAAAACTATAAACATGTAGTGCAGCAGAAAATGAGGATTTATGTCAGGTATATTTCCGGGTTTGTCGGTCTGGATAATTTGGTTCTTCCATGCGAGTTTCCTCAGGATAATATAATTGTAAAGAAATAGTCTGATTATTGGAAAATACTATTAGAAATAGAGAAGTTGTCGGTTGTTAGTTCCATATATTCTACAAATTGTTAGCACCCTCGTGACACCACGTCTTGATCTTCCTGGATATCTGAACTCAACGATTCATGGAACTTTTCTACAGACGCTTGGTTACGCATGTTATGATAACATTAATCTACTGTGGTCCGATCCTGAATAGAACTCCCTCAGGACAGAATCCCCCTTCCAGGAGCATATAATAACCAAGGAATGATTAATACGCAAAGAAAATCGTATTATCAATATACCAAGACACATTGCGTCAACGAACAGAATATTGGCCATTTCTAAGACTATGATTGCCTGTCATAAAAACTAACCTTACTGTTACTAAATTTATCATGCCCAAGGCAGCTCTCAGGAAGCTCATCCTTATAATGAAGGCACTTACAAATCCAGCCGGTACGAAATCTACAGACACATGTCCATTGACTTCGAAATAAACCGCCACTAAATTTGACGTTACTGGGCCGACCGCACGATTCCAATCAAATAAGTACTTACAAACTTATCCAAATGTAACATTAGTTTTCCCAACAGTCCGAGCTTTGTAATACCTGTCTGGCATAATTTATTGTAGTATTCAATATACAATGGGTGCTGCTGCCATAGGTATTGCCATCTTCTCAAATATTACCTCAGATTTATGAAACCAATTAGGAAAGGAAATATGAATTCCCAGGCATATGAGAACAGCCAAACGACTAGAAAAGGAAAGTAAGGTTAAAAATCGAAGTCTAATGGTGGTATTTTACGAAATTCCAGAAGCCACCAAACTCATAAACTGTGCATTTGGACAACTGTCGTAACAAAATTGACCAAGTTCAAGTCGTCATGCTTCACCATGATGTTATCCTTCTTCTAAATCAAATTGGACCTTATTTTGTTTGCTACTGTTAATAAGGAAGATCAGGGCTAGAAAAAGCAACGGCTGTGCCTCGATTATTATTCCTTACGAAAAAGAAAAGTGTGCTTCACGAGATTTACTATCATCATTGGACTTATAAAGTGAAAAATTCACTATCCATATCATAACCTTTGGCCATGTGGGTTACAAGGAGTCTGCACATAAGTTTAAATGATGCGTATATACACAGCTATTTTCATAAAGTGGTCTTCAACACTCAAGCTCTGGAAGTAATTCAATATGTTCTGGCAATATCTCGTCCTTATTTGCCGAATAAATGAAAGAACAATCAAAGAAAAATGGCAAAATGTCTTGATATGCATATGAATATAAGAATATACAAATAACAAAATGGACACAATGCCGCTGTCGCCGAACGAATTTTGAGCACACATCTATATCAGGTGTGTGATTGCCGAACAACTGGTTTTTGAGAGTTTTGAGTTTCTCTCCCTGTAAGAGAAAACACGAGCAGAGGGTCCAAACTTCTCACATAATATGCGCTTCAGTATAGTTCCTAGATGTGATTATTTTTGGTGTCGGGAGGGGCTTGTTACCGTCAAGCTGTGATAACAACCGGCTCGCGCCTCTTCCTAGAATACTGAAAATAAAATGAAAGAGATAATAATGTCATAAGAAGTAGTGGTGGAGATAGATGATGTGTGGATATGCGAAATGAATCCCTCAAAACTCATCGTAATCATTAATGAATGCAGGTAGTGTTCTTGCCCGCTTTCTTTTAGAGGCCTATTTCTCCATCTGACGTCGATTATTGTATTTTTTTGTTTTCTTGCCGATGTTTTACGCTTGTATTCCTTGCTGCCTTATGCTTTGTCCTTTCTAGGTTTGAAATGAAATGACTGTTCGTACTCAAGATTGTCCTCCTCGTTGGAATCTGTTGATGGTACCCCTAGATCATATTGTATAGGGCTATCTGAGCGATAACCTTAGTCATCATTATTGTTGCCTGCAGATCACTCAGTAGTTGTCTACCGTTCCCTAGTAATGTCGCAGGAATAGCATTCAGGGATTTACTCTTGTTCTAATAACCAATCTTCTTGACTACAGGCTGGCAACTCGATTTCAGTTGAAAATGCCTGAAATAATACAGGTTTTAAAGCATTAAATTCACCATTCACTACAGTATTTGACTGGTCTAATTCCTACTTTAGGTCGGCATGTAGCTCCGTTATCTGAAGCGCGGTAGGGGTCAAAGCGTCAAATTTATTGTTTGATGTATTTTTTGATTCATCCAATTCATTCGTAAGTTGGCATGCAGCTCGGCCATTATTCCGACTCTAAGTTCGTCCTTCAGCTCTTGCCATAGTTTGATCTTTGACTGGGCTATTAACTGGGTCACAACTTGACCATCAACTCGGTCACCAACTCGGTCACCAACTTGGCACCTACCTTATTTCTAGCCTTAGTCTCCAAACCGGTTTTTTCTTGCCTGGATATTAGCCTCATGTACCCCAAACGCACGAGAATATTAACAATAGTACCAATTTGTACCAGGATACTAAAAAGAGATCAGCTTTTCCATCAAAGCCACTAACGTTTCACTCTAGAAGCTCTCAACAAGAAAAGTTAACACATTATTGAGATCTCAAGATAAATGGCAAAATTGTGCAATACTACTGGGTCGTACGGTTAATAGAAGTGAAGCGCAACAATTAAGTAGAAGGGATCGAGAAGAGATTGAGGTAATTAAATCAGAAATTCCTGACGTTATCAGAACTACCATACCTGTTGGTACAACCTATTCAGGGTCTATCGAACATATTATCAGTTTAATCCCTGGTACATCTCCGACTTATTGTAGACCATATCGTATGTCTGACGAAGAGAAGCAAGAACTAACCCGCCAAATTCAGCAACTCTTAGAAGACGGTCATATCTACCCAACTACTTCACCTTATGGTGCTCCGGTCCTATTCGTTAAGAAGAAAGACGGAACTCGTCGTCTCTGTGTCGACTTTAGAAACTGAATGCTGCTACCGTCAAAAGCAGATGCCCGTTGCCCTTAATTGATGATTTATTTGACAAACTTTCCGGAGCTGAATATTTTTCATCTCTAGATCTGATTTCTGGGTACCACCAAATTCCAGTGCGTGATGAAGACAGGTTAAAAACTGCTTTTGTTACTCACGAGGTTCGGTTCGCGTGGAGTTCTATACCATTTGGATTGACGAACGCACCTTCGACGTTCCAGCTCATAATGAACGAGACACTTAGAGACTATCTTGGTGAATTTGTTGTAGTTTACCTTAATGATATTTTGATCTATTGCAAATCCAGAGAAGAACACAAATCCCACGTCAGATTAGTTCTCGACAAGTTAAGGTCTGTTAATTTAGTCGCTAAATAATCCAAGTGTTCCTTCTTCCAACAACAGATAAAGTTTTTAGGTCACATTATTGACCAAGATGGTATCCATATGGATCCCAATAAAATATCAGCTATGGTAAACTGGCCTACTCCTAAGGCAGCTAAGGACGCAAGACAATTCCTCGGACTTGCTGGCTACTATCGCCGTTTCGTTGAGCATTTTAGTCGCATAGCGAAGCCACTCCACAAATTTATGGCAGAAAAACAACCCTGGGGCGCCACCCAAGACGAAGCATTTAGGGAATTGAAGGCTCGACTCACAAATAAGCCTATTTTATTACCTTTCGATGGAACGAAAAAGGTTCGTGTGACTACTGACGCAAGTGGCGAAGCCGTTGGTGCGACGCTCGAGCTTTTTGGTAAAAATTTGTTGATGCTATAAGAAAGCTGTACTCTGTTAGTAACGACAACTTTTTTACCATTTTGGAAGCAGTTCTAGAAGGAAAAGTTGGTCAACGAGCTGCTCGTAAAAAATGTCAAATCGTTGACGAAATTTGGTCGTTATCTGACAGCTATTCTAACGATGTGTAACACAAGTATCGATAAATTTATGAAGAACCTCTCAAAGGTTAAGAACTTTTAGACTCTCCATTGGTGGATTTGCTGACGATCAATATATCATTAAGATAAACTACAACGAATTTACCGAGATAGTCTATAGGGAAAAGAGAGGAGTTCAAAGAGATGACAACAATTGGTGAATAGATGTAGGTGGTATTTGTAATAATTGGATGAACAATAGTGGACATTGGGTAAATAGGTTCTGTCGATACTTTAGTGTCTTAGCTCTTTGAGCTTGTGATGAAAGAGGAAAAGGAATATATATTTTTTTGTTTGCTTAAATTCGTCCTCTTTACATACATTTCATTTTGGTAACTTTTTCCCTCGAGTACCAAACAGCTCCGCCGAACTTAATTATTTCCGCACCGGCTGTAACTAGGGATCTATGCATGCATTTCCCCCTAAATTAGTATGTGTCAAAAATTTGTGTCTCAGACCAAGAAATTTTGCCTAGACCAGTAATTTCGGGCTAAAACCCATTGATTTACCTAATGTAAATCCATAGAAGACAGCATTGGTTTTTATCTATTCGCGTGTATCATTTTGTAGGCCAGTTTGAGGTGATAGTGTAGCCAGATGAAGGTCTATTCTATTAAAATAATTAAGATAGCGCAACTCATAAGGTCTTCCACTATTACGGAAAAAAATAAATTAGTACTAGTATGAGAAAGTACATTCTCTCCATATCGACGCTTGAAATTATTACCTTTGGATATTTATTCTGTTTTGTTCTTTAGCTTTCTGAGGTAGTCATACGGGGTTTGACAGCGCCATAATCCAGATTGAGCACGTTGAATAAACGTACTATTCTTGGACTAATATGTATACACGCAACTAGACTGGATGTCCAATGGTAAGATTACCGTCTAATAACTTTCGCACTATTATGGCTGAGTGTTGTCTTGGCGAGAAACAAAATAATCTCGATATGTACCAAAAAGGTAATACACCTTCCTCTCATTAACCCACATTCACCTCATGGATAGAAAAACTCTCCGGTTGGTGGTGGACTGTGGTACTGTGAGAAATTTCACTAGGCTGGCGAATGTAGTTTATCAGATGGATATTCCATATTTACTATTGCGTCCCGTCGTATATGTGTCTCTATCTTCTACCAATTAAAAAAGTAAGTGGATGAAGAGGGACGTGAAGGGATGATGAAGGATATGAAGGGATGAGGTCGAAGAAGCAAGAGATGAAGTGAAGAAATGGGAAAACTCTCTTCACTTGAAAATTAGTTCGGCCGAATTTCTTCTGGAAAAAAAATAACTTGAAAAATTCATGGCAAAGCCCTTGTGGCCCAGAGAAGACTGTGACAGGGACCCTCGAGAGTTTCAGAAGATGACTCGATAGAACGAGCCCTCTTCATCTTTTAACTTTTCCTCAGCCAACTCCTCAGCTTAGCAGAGAATATGGGTTACTTTTTGACCAGTAGACCGAATACCTGAGGACTTTGAATTCAAAATACCACATCAATACACATTTTGTCTTAGCCAGTGCGTTAATCTCTTATTGCAAAGTTCGACTAATATAAATGAAGAACTCCTTACACCTCAGCGCTCAAGAAAATGAAGTAAATAAGGTTCTAGAATGTTTTCAAAAAATGTTTAATAAATGACACAAATTCAGAGGATTAAATATTATTACCCAATTGTCTTTCCTTCACTCACACAAAAAGAAACACAGTCAGAAACAGTGGTATTATAGTACACACAGCCTATATTATTATACTATTACCTGACCCAGTTCATATTTAAGGTTAGTTTGCTATTCAGGTGTTTGCAAAGGTGACAGCTGTATTTTCTATACAAATTCCACTATTAGTTAAACTTATGGCTGGCCTTCAAAATGGTATTTAGTTACAACATAAACGCTGAGCCTTTCGTTCCAAGTTATAAAAAGAACACCAGGTCGAAGAAGGTACCTCAGTTTGTGCAGTACGAAAGAAATCAAAATTATTTAGGTGCCACAAACGTGTATCAAGGTCCCTCTTCTCAACTGTTGGGGATGCAACAACCTCCTCCACCCGTGCAAATACATAATTTTGCCCCCATTGCTTATCCCGGCCCTCGAATCTACATACCTCCCCACCATTTCCCGGTACCCCCTCCAATTTTGGACCAACGCCAGGCTGCTTATTTGGAGGTATATCATGCGGAATTTTGCAGGATATATGAGGGGACAGGGTCAGTAGTCCATGCCCAACTTAGAGCTACACTGATGGCTTATGTGGCAACTAAGCAAATGCCAAATCACATGCCAATTTTCCCTGCCCAGGTTCCATTCCATGTTCCGATGCCAGCACTACCATGTCAGCCTCTAATTGGACCCCCAACCCAAATGTACCCAATAGAGGAACATTTTAGAGCGCCAATACCACCAAGTCTATTTTCAACTCCTGAAGCACCACCCCCTTTTGTAGCTAATATCATAGCCCAACCTCAATTTCCCACAATACAGAGGCAGTCTGCGCACTCCGGGTCTAGAAATATAAAGACTACAGAAGTGGCTTTACAGGAGTCTAATATTACAATTCGGGGTAAAAAAGGTCGACAGCTACCATATCTTAGAGCCAAAAGGTGCTCCGCAGTCTCTGGAAGGAAACGTGGTGAGGCTAGCCGTTTTAAGACCTTAGAAAAAACACAAAGATTGAATGGTAAAGATATAATTAGGCCACACTCAATGGAATTTTAAAATCTTCTGGATGCTTGAGGCAATGTAAGGCCCTATTATCTAGACTCAGTCGTTCTCGAAATTGACGAACTCTTAAAGATTATTGAGAGAAAATTGTACAATCAAACTCTAGCCTCTCGGACAGCTTTTTTACTATATTCTTATATATGTATTTAGAAGAGTAACATATATTCATGATATTTTCATATTTGCTATCCACTGTATCTATCTGGTGCTTTCAACACTGTTGACAATTAAGTGTCTGTTTCTTCAAGATGCGAACAACAAACTCTCGAACATCTCAACAAATGTACTCCTCCAATTTTTTCCCTTCTTTGTATTCGAGTATAAAAGCCTAAGGAAGGTTTCGTACATCAAACAGTGACATATCTGGTCGCAAATGTCTATTTACAGGAGTATGCCAATTAGGCTGGATGTTTTCTACCTGTCTTTCATCTTACATCAGTTACGTTCCCCAGCTAAGATCAAGGCCGCCTGGTTTGACCCGATGCCGGTTGCAGAGTTTTGTTTACTACGTTTCAAGATTGGCGATACATGGTGTGCTACATTTGCGTTAATCGTCCCTTGGTTCGATTTTGGGTAGAAACACCGCTGACAATGACCTCCTTCAATGGAGCTAAGAACAGTAGGATCAAAGCTTGCTCTTCGGTGATCCTTCCCTCTAGACTCGTCAAATATTCATCAAAGTGTTGAATGTAGTCGACCATCGTCTTTACCGTCTCTGGTGGGCGCATCATAGTATGGAAATTCTTGTTGTGCTAACGCTACAGATTTATGGAGCTATTTGGACGACCACTATAAGGGTGACTTGAACACGGACGCCAACAAGAATTTCCATACAATGATGCATCCACCAAAGACGGTGAAGACGATGGTCGACTATATTCAACACTTTGATGAATACTTGACACGTCTAGAGGGAAGGATCACCAAAGAGCAAGCTTTAATCCTACTGTTCTTAGCTCCATTGAACGAGGTCATTGTCAGCGGTGTTTCTACCCAAAATCGAACCAAGGGACGATTAAAGCAAATGTAGCACACCATGTATCGCCAATCTTGAAACGTAGTAAACAAAACTCTGCAACCGGCATCGGGTCAAACCCGGCCACACTATACTTTGACCCTATTCTTTCATAAATGATTTCACCCCTGGTGCTAAAAGTATCACCGGTTGCATCGCTCCCTCTTAAATATCTGTAGTTATCTCCACGCCACGGCTTTCATATAGGGTATTAGATTAACATCGCCAACCTTCACCATACGGATAAGCTTTGGTTTTAACTAGCACATATGTTCTAGTTCAACTTTGCTGCTGTTCTAATCATAGCACAATACCATCCTCCTGTGTTTAGGTTATTGTATAGGGAAACAAACCCACAACTGAGCTCATCTTAGAATTGCGGGAGAACACACGATTTGGCACCAATCATCATCAGACATAAATAGAGGTTGTGTAGCATCACTTGTACTTCTGGTTGGTAATACTCATAACGACGTAGACGATGGTGTTTAGTCAGCAGTCATTCAATTTAACGGGGAGGTGCTGTTGGTAAAGAAGTTTTCGATTGAAAACCCCAACATCTGCCATAATGAGCTCGCTACATGCATTTACTTCAACCTTTATTGGATAATAGTTTGATATTATGTCCTACTGCCTTGGTTCTTATTCCCCTTTCCATATATCGGCATATACTGTTGATTAGAAAAAGGCTAGACCAACCAGTATATATTGTCATAAATCAATGAGTAACCTTATCTTGTATACTAAACAATATTAGCCACGTTGTTTATATTAATATTTCTGCATGGCGTAGTAACTTTTCTTTCAGTGTTCAACACAACAGTATTAAGAGGAAGGACTGGAAGTTAATAAAATAGTATAAACAATGGACTGTACGCTTTCAAATTTCTCGAGTAGTCCTATATTTGCTATTCAGCGTGATAGAAGGAAATTATACAAGCCAAAAGAAAATATCGCAGTGAAATTCCCACAGTTTCTCGGGGATTTAAGAGTCCCGGAAAAAGCAGTTTATTTCTGTGCGGGTCATGGGTTTCACTAAGCCCTTGTTTTTACAGCCCAAAAAGGAAACTTTTCATTTTTTCCCTAAAATATTTACATGGTGTGGAAATTCTCGATGTTTATCTACGCTGAATTGGGGGAAGAATGACTGGCTATCATGGGGATTGAAGCTTGGAAGCGTTATAGAGAGCTCATTACCCTTCTAATCTACTGACTACTGTCCTCATTATGAGCTTACTCCTTTCTTAGCTTTATTTTTCATCCAATACAAGTCATGATTGATACCCTAACTGGTCCTTCGAGGAGCCATCCTGTTGACTCTATACAATCTACTCCTGTCAATTGAAATGTGTACACTGTTATGATTCCCCTCTAACCCAGTCGTCGTGTAGCAGTTTTTCTAGGTTACCAAGATAATTTCCGATTTCTCGTTCTCCTCTAGTTTCAAACCAGCAATGTTTTCGATATGCACCGAAAGACTATTACCCTGGATACTAAGGCTATCATACTGATAGTCTGAGATCTTTACCGTACAAACAGTGGAATCTTTACGCTACAAACAGTGGGTTATTTACTTCACAAACAGTAGGAATGCGTTTTGATCCTTTTGATGATTTATGACCGGCTGACCAATGGAAAAGGGACAACGAACTAACATATTCAGATTATAACAAGGAATATTTTATTACAAGGTTCGAGACGACTTACCAGATATTTGGTGGAATTCTTATGCAGTCAATATGTCTAGACCTGATTGTAAATATTGAAGTTAAAAATTGCAAGTGGATTGAGCTACCCAGTCTATAACAAATAGAGACTAATTAGCGTCAATTGCAACACGACTTTTTTAACGGTAGTAGCAGGGCCTCGGTTACCCTCCCTAACGATTACTATACAGTCTTGTGTCACAGTGCGAGACAAATAAAAAAATGGAAGAATAATATTCTAATTACACAAACATTTAGTCGTCACTTATTTCTTTAAAACTACTCTATTCCAGACAACCAACACTAGAAATATTTAAACAGGAACCATGGATCATCTAACCACCGAACAATTTTTAACCGGGTTGGGAGAAGTAGCACGAGACGCTACAAACTACATATTAAGTAACTTACCCATTTGGATAATCAGATTATTTGTCTCAATCGAGTACCGGCAATATTTTGCTATCGTCATGGATCTATTTGACTTTGGCAATCCTGATACATACTACCAAAAAAACTGGTGGAAGTTGTATATTATTGGCGCATACTACTTCTTCAAGTTTTCTAAAATGGCGACAGCAGCATTTATTAAGTTATGTGGATACATGATCAAGGAAAGCATTAAGACCACGCCTGTCCTGATTTATATGTTGGCCGAGTATGTCCAAGATATTATTATTGATTTTTTACATTATGTCACAATGAGAATTCGTGGTTACACAAAGGTTGCGGATTGGAGACGCCTAAGAGCGGGCAGTAAGAGATACTTGGGGAAAGGCTACTCCTATGTTAGATCAAGCTGCCTTTTTAGACGTGAAATACTAGATATCTTTGATATCAGTTCCTCCAGCAGTGCAATCATTTCCAAGAGCCACTTCACGACTGCGAAAACAGTGCTCAGAGCTTTTTCCGTCAAGCTGGCTATTGCAGTGTGCAAGCTTGCAGTACCTGCCACTACAATGTCACGCCACACAAATCATAAGGATATATCTTCCTCTCTGGTTGCCGCTACAAAATCCACGGGTACAGACACCCCAACCGCTAACAGTTTGGCAACGGCTAGCTGTGTCATTACCAGACTAATCCACTCCATCTCTGGTAAACTGACAACCACGTTATTGAAAGACCCTCTTCACATATACGCGACTGTGGTGAAACTAGCAATTATACATGTTATGAAGCCTTATGTGGTCATCGAGAGACCGCATACGTTCAAACAAATCTCCCAAAATTATGCCGTTGGACCAGCTAATGCCGCTGTTGAAGGAACCATGGACCTTCAACAGTTGACGCAGCCCTGTCCCGTGTCAGTGGAAGATGTATCCACACAGGCACGCAAGGGACAGGATAGGCCCGCCGACGAAGAAACATGGACCAAAATTACAAGGAAGAACAAACGGTCACAGAGATGCAGGAATAGACGCAGGAATAAAAAGAGTTATAAGAGTAGAAAAGCCCGTAAGCTAAGAGAATCACTTCACACTGAAGTGGTTGTCCAGGAGATCTCGGAACCTGCCTCACCTAGAGATTCTGAATTTGATCCATTGACAAGTGAGGTCAATTGTATTCCAAATGTCGTTTCATTGACCGTTACTGAAACCACCCATCTATACAAGCCAGATGTTTTCTGGATGGATACTGCGGCAAAGGACAACTATGAAATATTTCTCTAAAGATGTATGAAAGAGAGTAGAATTTTTTTTATTTTCTTATCAGCCAACCTTCCATGAAAACAATCTATTTCGACAAACCTTTCATTACCAGCCAGCCTTCCATAAGAACAATCGATTTTGATAAACCTTCTAATTTTATTCTTTCGCCTGTTCGATTATTGCCATACTACTTTTAAACGCCACGCTTAAATTCTGGTAGATGTTGGCCAGAATTAAAACATATAATAAGTTCCTTCGCCACAGTGCTTATCTGATGAGAAAGAGTAGTTACACATCGCAAAACATTCATCACAAAAGACATCCCTCTTTCAAGGCTGTCAAGACAGTCCCATCGCTTTTCGTGCATTCATTTGACATCAAAGGAGAAATGTCTGCCCTCTACATTACAAACATTCTGTATTGCAAGAAATCCACATGCGTCCTGAGTGATGTAATATTGCAGTAGATATTGCGTATTTCATAATCCTTTTTGAACACGAGGTCTTCCTGATACCCTTTTCAGGACAGGAAGTTACAATCGATGGTTAGAAAAGTGTATCTTATTTAACATTTCTTTATATCTGAGGTGTGACGGAGTTGGGTACCTCTGCAATGTACATTATACGTATATTCTTTTTCAAATATTCAATCATATACTATATTAAAAAAAGGATTTCCTCCAAAACTTTTTTACCCTTGCGTTATCGAGGAATGAATGTGGGTAAAGCACATAATGTATCTGGGGTCCGTACTATCTGGTCGAGGTTCTTATGAAACCTCTATCACTCAGGCAAGATTTATAAACAACCTAGCTTTATGTTAGGATACCTTATGAGTTCATGATGCTTTATCTTATACTAGAGTTGCAATGAAATACTTTGCTTATTAATGAACTCTGTCGCATAAACATATTGGTCCGCTTTCGAGCCTTCTTCAAACAATTTCTTTTCCTACTTTTTGTAAGGATCCTTTCGGAGAAATACTGGATTTGCTATCGTATATGATGTCTAGAGATTGATTTCTTTAATAATAACATATCTAAATGACCGTTATTCCAGTAAAGCAATAATTGACATACCTGATAATAAGTGAATAATACGAGAAAGAGGTAGGAAAGGATGGGGATTGTCTCTGGTATAAATAAGTTCAGAAGTTAAGAGACCAGACCAGACATAACACTGAGCTCCAAATAACCTCCTGATGGTTTCTCGTTGAAAGGCTATTGCATAACCGTCACGCAAATGGAAGGTCTGAGCTTACTATCCCTTACTGCGGTATGATAAGTTACACAGTGTTATAGAACCTAGCTAAGATCCCACACATTTATAAACCGGGAATTCTATATACTTTTCAAGAAGCTACGAGACTGTTCATCACACCAGTGACTAGTGAGATATAAAACATGATTAACAATTTGCGAATATTTAGATAGCGAATATATTATTGAGTGGTGATGACTGTGCGACGCAGGGTCGGATGGCGCCTACACAATATGGCCTTGTTTTTTGTCAGAGAACTGTAGGTAAATCTGCAAAATATTTTCTGGATATTATCAAGGAATCATGAGCGTGTCAGCGGTAAAAGCTCAATGTTGCCTGTCTGTCACAACATTGTGAGTATATCGACATCTCGAAAGTGTGTCATAATATTGGTCTTTTAAGTGAAATGTCTGGTAGAGAAATGTCTTTAACTTGTAAGAGAAGTGTCTTGTCGGGATTTGAGTACTATTATTACCTCATGTTGATAAGCTGGATTGGAGCCGGAGTGTATTCTTTGCTGTCAGTAGGTTCCAGCGACAATATCAAAGAAGCGTCGTACGGCAAAGAGCATTTCTGAAGTTCAATCACAACAATGAAATAAGACACTAAATTGTAATTGGGGTGGTGTCTGCGCTGCAATAAGGCAATGAGGAGTAGCTGCTAGGAGGGAGGGATGAAGACAATAATGTGTACCACACAACGTAGTTCATTATTGAGGTAAAAACTTCATATTAAATTCTCGATTCGTCTAAAGTAATGAATAAAACTGTGCGTGTCTGAGGAGGAGATAGCGGGTGCTTTCAGTTTCTTAGTACGCATGAATATGATGAAAAAAGAGTGATGAGTAGTCAGGGAAGAATAAATCGGAGAAATTAAGAAGGTTCGATCATATCTTTTGGAACTGATGGCACCTAAGAAGGAAGTTCGAGAACCAAACATCATGTGCCGGAAGATCGTCGGGAAATATCAATAGGGAAGGAGGAACGGTACCTGAAGCGAATGACAGCGACGTCCATGTATGCCCTATAAAATATTGAAGATGGTAAAATTGTGAAGGTGAATAGATACTTTTGAACTTCTTTCCCGAGGTGAAGTATAACAACTCTGATTTCAAGTTTCCAATGTTAGGAAGGCTCTCTCGTAAGAGGACCAAGAGCATTAGGACTGTTATTTCAAAAATAAGCTAGTTTACTTTTTTCCAATGAAAGAGAAGATGATAACCATCAAAAAATATGAGTTGGCTTCTTCATATGATAGTACGGAAGAGTTACCGTCTTCAGACTAAAAAGAAAGTTTAGCGCAAAACCAGAGACCTTAATGATACGGGTGGATATTCTAAGCCCCTAAGGGCACGGTCACGGCGTCCCGGAGACGCTATGCCTCTAGAATATTTAATAAAACTGAATCACCAATAACATCGTACAATACAAGCAAAGTCGGTGCTTTTGAATTTGTCCAGATGAAGGAAGAGGTTGACTACATTTTCATTAGATCAGATGATGAAGTCAATGAAAAGGAATCTATCTGGGAAAACCTGTCATATTCGCAGCAATACACAATACACCATTTTGATCTGTGGAGTAGTAGCACATTATAGTATCACACCTGTACCCAGCCAATCAGTTGCACATATAACGTTATGACCAAAATATTTCGACAGAAGGTGGCCAGTCTTCGTGTAAGAATATTTTGGGCTAACGAAATACGCACAATTGTCGGCTGGTGCAGGGTGTATCTCCCAAGAATTGTAACATTTGACATGAAAGTTGGAGACTATAGCGTCAATGGGTTCCGCTAATAAATTGATTTGGAGTGGGGTCAAACTGTTACAATCCTTGGGAGAAAGTACAAAAAACGGGGGGAAACAGTCTCTTCTCTTCTAAATGACAAGTTCATATTAGGATTTGGAGCGAAAGTAATAATTAAACGAAAGGACGGAAACTCAATTGGAAGAAATTCCCTAAAAGTGAAAGGATGCAATGGTAAAACAGTATATTTTTATTCTCTTTTTTTTTTTTTTTTTTCTTTTATGATAAATCAGATATAAAGGGTGGAATGCCAAAGATGCACCTGCTGTAGACACCTATTACCCTTGAACAAATATGTGTTAGACAATTGTTTGGTTTATCTTTCATGCCTCTTCTATAATGATTTACTGGAGTATCTTCTGATGAAAAGGTGGGACAGTGACGGCTGTAATAGGAAAGAAAGTGGTGCAGGTAACGCTCAATCGATGAATGGTGGATCACAGAAAAGATCCATCACCAAAGATGCCACGGAGACGTTTGCTTTTCCTAGTATCCTCCTCTTCTGTTTTTAGCGGTGGCTCGTCCGAGGCAGTGCTGGGTACAGCTGGAACATGGCGTGTGCCCATAGAAGCCGTATCCACAACTTCTCCTTCCGAAGGCACAGGATCGACAGGGTATGACAACGACCCCGTTGAATCCAGCTCTCTACCTCCTTCATCAGGAGGCATCTCATTCAAAACGTCGTCACAGAAGTCAGCAAACCTGAACCTCAGTCGGCGAACCCTTGCTTTGAAACGCTGCCCCGAGCTGTCCCTACTGGTTCCGCCTGCAGAACCAGTGTCGGCACTAATACCACCATCACATCCACCATCTACCGGTGTCGGGTCCTCCGAGAAACACAAAGGTATCTCTGGTCTAATTTTATTAACCACCCAGGAGGCACAGCGTTTACGAAACACCTTAACCTTCTCCTTAAGACCGAGCATGCTGTCCTGTGTATTCAGTGTGTCCCTCTGAAGTTCATCTTTGCATACCCCTTTCTTTCTCAATCGGAAGGCCGCAACCCTCTCTTTAATGCTTTCGTATGAGGGACGAGATAGTGATCCATTATCTCCACTGGTTGTAGTTTTCTCCTCTTCGGCTTCAGTGGGATTACAGGCCCATCCAGCCGATTCCGTTCTCTCCTTCTCCTGATATCTCTCTTTATATTTCTTCTCATCTATATCCTTCTCCTCATATCCCTCCTTATATTTCCTCTCCTCTATATCCTTCTCCACATCCTGCTCCGCCTCTGCTAAGCCATCAACCAATTGATCCTTCTCACCAAGAAGACGTTCACATGGAGTGCATGAATGAGGACCAATGGATAACTCGCATTTCCCCATTGGCCTGTCAGCCGCACAATCAATATCATTCTTTGACCTATGCGAAATGTGCCTCTTGGTATCGATGACACTCTTATACGATTTTCCTACCTTATTATTATTCCTGTAGCTCTCCTCCTCCCTTAACTCACCACCAATATCTGTCTCCCTCTTGTTGATATGTTTGGACCACACCTTATGCCACTCGGAAGATGCGTTTACTCCTTCCTTCCCATACCTTGTGATAATGACAGTAGGGCATTCCTGGGGAGATAACTCTCTGTACCGATTCACTACTGAGGAGTCAACATCATCTTCCAAAGGTATGTGCTTTTTATTTGGCTTCTCACTAACACAATCATCTCCCCTGTTTAACTCCTCGTTAACAACACAACCTTCCTTATGTGACTTCTCGGTAGTGCACTTCATCTCCTCTTCCTTCTTCTCCTCCTCCCCCACCTGGACAGCTCCTGTGGAGTAGCTCACGATCTTGATCCTCTCTCCTGGAGCCCACTTCTCCTTGTTGCCCTTCTTATCCTTGTCGAGTCTCCCAAGCTTAGTACAAAAGTTGCCAAATTTCTCCCGGACGTTGTTGTTATTGTTTTTGATCTTCTTCTTGAGCTCTTGTATCTTTTCCTTGAATTGTTCGCGTTTCTTCTTCTGGTTAACATCATTGGCAGAGTCTCTGTTTGGTGAAATGAACCTCGAGAGAAATGATTTTTTCTTGTCTTGGTTGGTAGGTTCGTCACAACTGGAAGAATTAACAGGAACAGTGATTTGGGTGTCCTCGATTGTGGAAGAAGCCTCAGTGCTCTCAACATTCTCGACACAATTGGTGCATTTACCACTCTCAACATTTTTGGCTTTGTGCCACATCCCTTCATCGGTCACCGCAACACGAACACTGGGAACTACAATGTCACAGGCGCAGCCGTTTGGGGGTTCAAAACAGTAGTCACAGATTGGGTAGCTTGGGTAAATTTCGTGGAAGCCCATTCTTCTTTGTGGAAAGTTTTCGATTTTGGTAGTCATTGCTGAAAGTCAAAGTGCAGAAGAAGTGGGATCAAGTAAGGGTTCGGTACAGTTATCTCTAAATGTATGAATCCTTGGGTCTTTTGAAAGGAAGTGAAAAAAGATGAGAAGTAAGAATTAATAAGAAGTGAGTAAGAGTTAAAAGAAGTAATAAGAAGTAACACAGAATAATAAGAACCACAGAAAAAGTATTTATAGGAGGAACAAGCCTAGCAAAACATCCAACCGAAAGAAATTAGTAAAGATCCCAGCACACACCAACTAACAAATGAACGGAAGAAGATGCCAAGAGTCGAAGAGGTTCACAAACCAATTTAAAGCAAATCGTGGACCTCTAGCTAAAGCTTTTTGTGTCAAGAAATCGAAACGAGAAAAAAATGTGACACAAAAACCAAATCTGAAATATCCCCTAATTCCAAATGAAACCCAGACATGCCAATACAGCAATTTGTTTTTCCGTGGTTTTTGCCCTCTGCTGTTTCTCTGGGGACCAGTTTGGTTGCCCCCCACTATACCAGGGAACTAAATCATAGTGAGTGGTGTAAGGGTGACACTTGAGTGTGCCTGAAAACATTTCCTAATCGGGAAATATGAAATGAAAATATAGACTCAAAAAATTCGGGTCATTTTTCAGAAGTCCGAATTTTTCAAGAAATCTTCTGGGGGAAAGGAAGAAGTGGGACATGGGTGTTATTAGAAAGTCAACATATTTTGAACTTTTCACACGAAAATAGTTCTTTTTACCAAAAAAACTATGTTATTGCCTGGTTATCATAGACAAGAAAGGTTTCCAATGTGCTCTAGGCTGTCAATTACCTGGACAAGGCATGATACACCATCGACATGAATGAAAGGGTTCCGGCTTCTGGTGGTAATATTAGTGGATCGTACGATATGGTATTTGAAACTTGCGAAGTTAAATAGCTATACCGGCAATGGTGACGAATCCTTTAAAAGCTAAGGTAGGCCAAGGTAGACACATAGAAATGTTGCTAGTTATTCAACGATCATTAAGAATGTTAGGGTATCAAGGCTCTGAAGATCAGAAATAGCTACTATACACATGTTATAAGTTTGAAAAAGATAATGTTCAGTTTACCCCCCTAGAGTGACTAACCTTCTTATGTCACAATACCATGTTGCTCTAGTAACACCAATAAATAGCCTATTGGAGCAGACGTTTTGTCTTCATTTTACTTTGTTTAAGCGGCTCCACTACCAGTAACTCCATTACCAGGAGTAGGTGCTATAAGTATCAACAAGCAGAGTGATGGACTACATAGCAATTTTAGCAAGCTTTAACAAGCTTTAACAAGCTTTAACAAGTTTTAACTAGCGTAAAGAACGATATGGATTGATGTTAAGTACACATTCTGGATTTACTGACCTGGATAATTTGTCTGTCTTTTTCATTCGAGTTTGTGTGGATATTGGAACTGTAGCGGAGCGCTTTGATTTTGAAAATACCCCTAATAAGATTCGAAGTTATCATTTATCGATAATATTTAATCTACAAACATTACACAATTCTGATGATATTACTTATTGCTCACCGATTCATGCAACCTTTTTGCCGATAGTTAACCATGCACGTCGTAATAACATTACTCTAATGTCGCCTGTTCTCCAGATAAGCGTCTCTCAGTACTGAATCCATAATTGGAAGCATCTAACATCAAGAAACTAATTATCTGCGAAGAAAAGCGATATCATCAGTAGGCTAACCCAAATTATGTCAAGGTGCAGAGAGATTTCTAACGCTATTGTTAGCCCAAAATTCCAACTGTGCTAAAAAGTGTCGCTATTGCTGAAGTAATCATGTATCGGGCTGTTATAAGGAAATCAGTCCTTGCAACACCTAGAAGCGACAGTCCTACTGCCAGCATTTCTGTGAATATGATCATTAACGACCCAACCAGCTGTCATGAATTTTTTTGTCCCTAACGGGCCTTACGGAATCAGGCATTCCAATAACCTAATCCAGTACCAACAATATCTGCATAAATGTTTCAAGTTTTTCAATACATGTTTGACTCAGAACATTATGGTATCTATTATACAGGGAGTACTTCATTGGATATTGCTATTTGTTCTCACATGCCGCCTTTGCTTCATCCACTAATTTTTCCTATTCTACTTAGGGAAGAAAGGAATTTAACACTAATGCCAGAAAACGTGATTATTTGGGGTTTGAAGATGATTTAAGCAGTAATTTGTACCTCTAAGACGGAAATAGAATGACTTTAAAACGTGTGGTACATGAAGATTAAAATTCCCTTACAATTTTGGCAGATAATTAGCGCACCTTACGAATGGCAAAACAATGCATTTTCCGCCTGAGGAACAAAATATATTAAACTACACCACGATGGAATAGGGGATGTTGTCAAAAATGGGATCCTATATATTAAGTGGTGTATCAACTAATGGCCAGGTAGCAAATATTTTTAACAAATCTCTTCGAGGTCAAAGTTTCAAGATTTCAGAGAGAAATGTCCTTTACTAATTCGAGAATGTGCGAATTACCTTTCCTAGAAATAGCAGAAAAGTGAACCATCGAGGGAGTTGTTGAAATTCTAGTTGCTATTTCTTATGAAAAACCCTAAGTAATAGCTCGCTATAACTGCGCTGTATAGTACCGGCGGAATATGTTTCCAAACTAGCCGAAAAGGAAGACTTCAGCTATATATCTATGAAATTGATCCGAAAATGAAATATGGCTTGTTAGATATGTGTGAACAGTCAGGAGAGTAGAAAAGGAACATAAGCTAAAAAAGCAGGGTCTTGATCAGACACTTGCGTTCTGGGATGGGCCCCACGCGTGAACTGTGATTTTTGGTTACTGACAGGTCGAGTTTACCAAATTTTGATTGTCACTCTTCACTATGACGTTATTTTCCCTTTGGTTCAATTATTTTTTCTATAGGGCCTCATTTCGACAGGCACTGTTAATGCGGAAGACCACCGCTATAACAAACAGTGCTTATTCCTCAATTACTATACCTTACAAAGAACATACCCTTATTCACGAATGTTTACTGCAAATTCCTTACCTATCATACCCTCATTGACATACAAGACTGAACGTCAACTATTTGCATGACCATACGAAGTGCAAGGATTTTGATTATCGGTTGATACATACATAAACAACTATTTCTGATTTCCTTTTTCAATCCGCAAGCTCTTAAAGTTGTATAGAGATATGTGTTGGCAAAACCTGCTTCAGATTTATTTACCAAATGAATCAAAGAAGAATAATAAAATGTTTTAAAGTACGTGTAAATTTGATTATATGAAGAACGAAAGGGATTCAAATACTAATGTTGCTGAAAGAGTTATTTAAGCTCATTTTGATCATTTATGTTATTGCTCGGCATTTGGTTTACGAGAAGTCTGACGGCTTTCACGCTGTAAGGACAAACAAACAAAGGGCCCGGACTTCTCGCCAAACATAGGCACCAGCTTCCTTCCTTAGTATTTGGTCTCGAGAGAGACTTGACAGCATCAAGCTGCGATAACAGCCGGCTCGAGCCCCTCTCTGAGAAAAAAGAATATATATATATGTGTGTGTGTATGATACAATGATGGCGGTGGTGGTACGAAATAGCTTGATTAGAATTCTATCCCGTTGTCGGAAAAAGCGAGCCGTCGTCTTGCCCGTTTCCTTTTGGTTGCTGCCTTTTTAGCCTGGCGCCGCCTGACGTATTTGGCTCTGTCAAGCTTATTCTCTCTAGCACACTTCCTAGTTTCGGACCTAGCCTTTCTTGACTTTATGGGCAAAATGTATTTGTGGTAATCGTCCTCTTCACTGTAATACAGACAAGGTGGGGCTAAATCGTATCTCATTGGGCTAACTGAACGACAATCGTCCCTTTCGCTAGAGTAGTTTATGGAGTAGTCGCTCTTTTCCTCTTGTATTTGTGCCAAAGATTGCCTTTGGACTTGTATTGGAGCGTGCTGCTGGACTTGCTCTTGCTCTTGTCCTTGTAGTTGAGTTTGAGCTTGAGCATGAACCTGGGCATCGGCTTGTGCTTGCATTTGAACCTGGGCATCGGCTTGTACTTCAAGCTCCTCTTGAATTGGCTCTTGAACTTGCTCTTGTATTTGAACTTGAGCTTGACTTTGTGTTTGTGTTTGTGATTGGGCTTGAGCTTGCACTTCTTCTTCTTCTTCTTCTTCTTCTTCTAGCTCCTTCTGAAATCCCTTTTGGACGTGTGTTGATGCTTGCGCTTGGACTTGCTCTTGTGTTTCTGCCTGAGCTTGAGCTTGCATTCTATCTCTCACCTCCTCCTGAAGGTGCTCTACCATTTGTTGTTCGGCTTCTAATTCGGACAACCGCTGCAACTGTGAATCTAAGCACAACAGTGTTTCATTGGTCCTCTTCAGTATTTCTTCTGCTACGTTCGTCATTCGTATTAGTTCCTGTTCTTGTTCTCTATTGTGTGCCTGTATTGCTTCTTTAATTTGCTGCCATACATATGGTGGTATATGTACGTCGGCGTCTAACTTCGTCTGAACGTCGTGGGTCAACGTGGGCTTAGTGTCGTCGTCTGCCCTTAATATTTCTGGAGTCACAGGAAAGAGCGGTGATCCCACAGAAATAATATCCAATGGATTAAAAGCTAAGTATGTGGCCGTCCTCATGGGTTGGTAGATTAGTGTGGACATGTTTGAGTATATTTGGCTAGCGATTCGTTCTCTTTGTTGTCTTTGTGGTTTGCGTATGTGGTGGAAGAGGAAAGAAAATATTTTTCTGTTTACGCAAAATCGTACCCCTTATATACGTTTCATTTTTGTAACTTCTTCCCTCGAGTACCAATTTACTCCGCCGGCTTAAAATATATCCGCCGGTCTTAACTGGACATCCATACATTTTTCCCTGTAAGTCTATGTGCCAAAATTTTGTGCAGACCAGAAGTTTCGAGCTGAAGTCCATCGAGCCATGTACTACAAATGCATGTAATCAAACAACAGCCTTTATTTTGTTTATTTGTCATCATGTGCAGCAGTACGGCGTAATAAAGTGAATGCAAATCGAAGGTATTTTCCACTGAGACAATTAACACAACACCACTCGGAGAAGACTCTTCCACTAGTATGAAAAAAATAAACTTTGTAGGTATATTCATGATAATGTATAGTTGGCTATCTACCGAGGCTTGCTATCACTATCTTGGTGTATTCTGTTCTGTTCTTTGGTTTCGTTACAAAGGGTGATGAAGGCAGACATCATGATCCAGACAGACCTTCAAGTAGAAGCACTTGCAATTCTCGACCTAATATATATGCAACACAACAGGCCAAACGCGCAGATAAGACTATCGTTTCGTGCAGCTAATAGGTTTCGTGCCATTATGATAAATATCAAAACAAATAAGTTCCATAAAACTATATGTAGCAAAAGGATAACACATTGATTCTACATCTAAAACATGGGTAGCAAAGTTCTCTGATTACTGGGAGGTATTCAATGTGGTATTCAATGTGGTAACCATTTAATTTCTATATGTGTAATGCTGTCGGTAATTCCCATCACGTTGGCCGGAGTTAGATCACTACTGGACAATGCTTTTTGCACTCTTGCTCACATAGCACATTTGGCAGTTCAAGCGAGTCAGATGAATGAGGTGAAGAAGGGGACAAGAACATGAGTTGAAGAAGCAAGAGGAATAAAGAGGGTATACTTTTCATTGAAAAATATTTCGGCCGAATTTTTCCAACCGTCATGTGACTTTAATAGTTAAGGGCTCTTGTTGCCATGGCAACAGCTCAAGAAGTATAATGTGACACTGTCATTGCATTTCTTCGATGGTATTCCCTCCGGAGAGCCTACTTACGGCATTTAATAACCAGTATTCACAAGTAATATATAAAATATTTACTTTTGTGTGACGCGAAAGGCAGCCTAAACTCCAAGCGTATTAATTTCCAATGTAACCGTTACTTAGACTACGCTTGTACAAGATCTAATCATACATTTGGAGCCAGTAAACCACTACAACCATAAGAGCAGCATTCCCCTATCACCAGGAACCCCTGACAAAACCGGCAACCGGTCACACGTTGAATGGCCCAGGCAGATAGTCACTAGCATACGAATAATCTACTTACATATTGTCAAATTGGTCAAAAACTAACATCGTGGAGATGATAGACCTCAATACATCTCTTCTTATGACCTTCTTTAGTTGAAAAGCGACATTTGCGAAGCACCACTGCTTAAAAAATTGTTCATGAACCTTGTAGTAGTCGGTTTATCTTCCATTGTAATTTGAGCACTACTTCACCTTTGTAAAGGTTAGGGAAACCAGGTATACTTGCTTGGTAAACAGCAGGAGACCTTGAGTGATTGAAATTTCGGATACTTGGAGATTTTTGTAAATAATGCCGTTCAGTTTGGGGATATACCTTCGTTTCGCTGACAATACCCTTTGTATACCTTTTTCTCTACCTAGAACAGTGCAAGTGGTAATTTATTTGAATTCATTCTCTGTAATGCAAACGGATTAGCATACCGTACAATATGTAGTGACAGGCAGGGAATTTCTCACATACTCAAAAAAAAATAGGGACAGTTCTTTCACGAAAGCGTCCAAAGGAGAACGTATAAAAGGCTACCATTCACCTCATACACATTTCCATTCCCCCTCTGCAGACACTCAAAACACCAACCACTTACCATGTGATTTTCACTTAATAGAACATATCTCATCACGTTTTGAGTGACACCCAGGATCGCCTTTGGTGCCGCTGCTAAGAGGAAGGCAATCTGAAATGTGTTTAGGAACCAATTCTTTGAACACATAAGCCGTCAGTTCAATGGGCTTTCAAAGGTGAAATGTTTCATTTCTGTACCTGGTGAATCATACACCACCTTGGTTAGAATTTTCACTTCATAATGATCTAATTCCCCTGTTTGATGAGGGATGGTGATATCATCAAAAATTTCATTTCTTACTCTTGTTTCTGGCTCTGTTTCATAGTCACACATGAAAAATAAAAGAGGAGTAATTCTATACATTGATACCAAGTACAGAAGTAACTATGTGACCATAATAGTTCGTATTTAACAAACCAATTCACATTCACTAACTCAAAACAGTATAATTATCAGTTCTAGGTAATAGTTTTATCTCCTCTTTTTTAATCGAAAACTGACACTGGCATATATTTGTCTTAAATGGGTTTAGATGCTACCAGGTACGGTACTATAGCTCGAGATATTATTACCTTCAATATATGGCAGCTCCTGCTTCCCTTTTGAAAGAATCTGATACGTGACTTACCTTCAAACAGAGACGGGGTATTTTTCATAGAGGCGCCAACAGTAGCTAAACCTTTACTGCTGTAAAGAACAATATACATGTATCAATATATCTAATGTTTCTAGTAATTAATAAAATGCAATAACATCCTACACTTTGTTGGTGTCAAACAACTTGGTAAAAAGATCAAAACTCACTTTATGGGAATTCGGGAAGGTCTAAGATTGTCCATATTTACCCAATTTTAGCTAAAAGTATAAACATTTTCTATTAATAATATTTACTGAATCGGAGAGTACGATGCTATTAGAAGTTTGTTCATTCTCTATGTAGTTATATTACTGAATATCAAATTCTAATTTTAAGCACTTTAGAGGATTAAGTATGTACTGGTTGACGTCAGTATTAGATGTCTCTAATTCAGAAGTTTGGTTAAACATTTCCTAACTGGATTGGTTCTTTTATATAATATACAATAATATACAGTAATAAGAGTGTCTGTTTTATCAACTCTCTGTTTTTCGCTCAA
Organism: Kazachstania taianensis; assembly: GCA_003708865.2. Lineage (NCBI taxonomy): Eukaryota > Fungi > Ascomycota > Saccharomycetes > Saccharomycetales > Saccharomycetaceae > Kazachstania > Kazachstania taianensis. The sequence goes on along the minus strand of PPOK02000002.1, from coordinate 482,044 downwards.
AATTTTCTTCTTTTTCTGATAAATCACGTGATATGACGTTTTTCTCTCGTAATAGTATAAGGAAAATACTTAATATTCTAATATTCTGAAAATATTCAGAATATTCCAGCAGTATGGATTGTTCTCAGGTCCTAGAATAGAGCTATCTCATTGATAGCTGGAGTTTTGTATTCCTATAACACCCTTGCTGTTATTAACTCTGTAAAAAGTCCTTTCCAACTATGGTAGGAGAATTTCTGATGGTGTTGTAAAGAAATGAATCTCATCTTGATATTTGGATATTTTCCAATTATATTTTCCTCCTATATTTCATCTAAAAGTACACATATATGGCGTATGGGTTGTAAACCCTGCTGTGCCACATTAGTCAATGGGTTTATGACCTTGCATCCATAAAGTTCAGCAAATCCAATATTGCGATATGAAACTCCCTAGTCAAAGGACGTATCGAAAAGGCCTGTGAGCAGTTTATGCTACTTAGGTTTTAAGGGAAAAATCATCCATAGGCAAAGTAATCTCCTAGACAAGACCTGAGAACTCCCCGTGTAGTGGGTGAGGGGGTTCCTTCACATTCATTTGAGTATCTTACCGTAGTTTCGGATGGTAATGTGCTGTTTCTACAAATTTTCAAAGATGGTGTTTTGTATCGCGCATTAGCTTTGTTGGTTTGCAAAAACTAGCGAATTTTAGTGCCCCCGCAAGGGTTCGAACGCTAGGTGAAGCAGAGACACTTCCTACGATTTAGAAACCTGTTTACAAAATTGGAGTACAACTTTTACTCAGAAAAGCAGGTGGGAAATTCGGTGAAACACAGTGGGTCAGGAGCGGTTTCCCTTCTGGGAAGCCGTTTTGCAAAATATTCCAGGGCTAGAGAGCAATCTCTGCCCCATTTCCGTGAGGAGAGCTCGGGGATTCCGAGTTATACACGCAGAGGGTCACTCCTCAGTGTGGGACGTTGTTATGAGAAATCTGCCAGGGTTCTGGGTTTTCACGAGTCCAGAATTTCTGATGGGAATGGCAACGGATGACCTATTTGACTTGGAAAACCCGTTAGGGTTCGCCAAGGTCTGTTGAGTGCAATCGTAGGACACCCTTCCGAGGGTTGAACCCGATACCGATTACTGTCACTGCTTCATTTTTTGGTACTTTCACTGGGTTGCTATTGCAATGCTAATCTACCTCCTGCGTGTCAGCTAGTTTAGTTTGTTAAAAATCATTATTGATATTATTATTATTATTTACATGCTATATATATATAGTATTCAACTGCAAGTGGGTTGAAAATACAGAGCTAGCGGCCTAAGCCCTGCCCCATGGCAGCGTTTTGTTCTTGGAAACGTTGGCCGACCCGCTCGCTATGCTTCAAGAACTTTTCAGAACACTTCATAATGCAGCTTTGTTCCTTGTTAGTCAACTTCGATGAGGTGAAGTCGTTGACACAGTCCATGAAACACCTTTCGACCAAGTTTGAGTATAGGCGCATGAAATCCTTCATCTGCTTCTGTTCAACCAACTTTTGGAACTCCTGTTGTTCCTTGCCGTTTAATGCATCCATCTTGTATCTTTCGGTGTCGGTGCAGTCTTTTGTGTATGTGTAGCTGTGGGGATAACTACTGTGATTAGCAGAAGAGATACTTGGCTGGCGGTTCCTTGGAGGTCAAGTCAATACATCAAGTCATCAATCAAATGTGACGATGTCCATTTTTTTTCTGACTGTTTTTTTTTGGCATTCCATCTCGTAATTTTTCTCAGTGATATTTCCCACATTTTAAAAGTGATGACTAGAAGTAAGTAGAGAATAGGAATAGTCACACCATTGAGGTTTATACAAAGTAGATATTCAAGGAATTACCCAAGTTATGCGAATATATTATATCTATTACGTTTATTGCGTTTTTACTATTTTTTCATTTATTTATTTCAATAAAATGAACTCTACATAATTCATCTACTATTTTTGACATCTCTTCAAGTATGCGTCCCAACCGGCCTTTCTGTAACGTTCACTTTCAACTTGTGGGTTTCTACCCTTGCCAAAGAGCCCTCTTCCGACAATGATTATATCGGAACCGGTAGAGATGACGTCGTTAACAGTACGATACTGTTGGCCCAACGAGTCACCTTTATCGTCGAGCCCTACACCTGGAGTCATGATCAACCAGTCAAATCCTTCCTCTCTACCGCCCATATCCCTCTGTGCAATGAATCCAAACACAAACTCCTTGTCGCTCTTGGCGATTTCGACTGTGCCCCTAGTGTATTCTCCGTGTGCCAGAGATCCCTTGGATGACAACTCAGCCAGCATCAGCAACCCTCTAGGTTCCTTGGTGTTTTCTTGTGCGGCCTCCTTCAAACCCTTCACAATACCCTCACCTGTCACACCGTGTGCATTGGTGATGTCTGCCCATTGCACAATCTTGTATACACCAGAGGAGTATTGCAACTTCACAGTGTTCCCGATGTCTGCAAACTTCCTGTCTTCAAATATTAGGAAGTTATACTTGGCTGCCAGCTCCTTTAAAGGTGTCACAGTGCCCTCCATGGTGAAGTCATCGAGGATATCCACGTGGGTCTTCAACAGACAGATGTAAGGCCCGACTTGTTCTACTATATCCAACAATTCCTTAGTGGTCCGGACATCAAGTGATGCACACAGGTTGGTCTGCTTCTCAGCCATGATCTTGAGTAGCTTTGATGCGACGGGGCTGGCGTGGTTAAGAGCTCTTTCTTCATAAGTGGCAGATGACATGTTTCCTTAGGGACTAATCTTTATCTAGGTGTATGTGGGGGGAGAGTATTAATCATTCCATAGCTTGAAGAAAGAACAGGTACTTTGAAAGGAACATCCTTTCCACACTTGATATCATCTCCCTTTATATGGGATTATCCAGGCCTTCACTAGTGAAATTTCAATCTGTCGAGAATCCGGAGATCCCCGAATATTAAGAAAAAAAAATCATCGAAAGAGTCAAAAGCTGCAGATCGATGATCATCTAAAGAAGTTTCTCCTCACGTTCTTTTATCTATTCAGTTATACTACTATGTTTACATGGATATATGTTTATATGGAATAGTTTTTTATGTATGAATTGGTCTCTTGTCACAGGTTCCAGTCGCTATTTCTCCTCCACCACAGGCTCTGGTGTTACATCCTCCGAGGTCTTTGCTATGCCTTGACTTTTCTCAATACTCTTCTTGTCTAAAATTAGTTGCTGTAACTGCCTCTCTACTTCGGGAATTTCTACAAAAGTATTGAACATGTTCAATATCGTCAAAAAAGTATCGTTTGTAGCGCTTCCGTTCTTCAAATAATATATGTAGACTTTACCGATGATATCCAGTATACGTGGGATATTAACATCGCCACCTTGGTCAACTTGCTCCTTGACATTTATGATACCCATTATACCATCCTCGAAGATTTCCTCTATGCTTGTTATACCTGCCTTTGGTAGTGCTATCTTTTCCGTTAAGGACCCCTCCAAAGCAGATAATGCATATGCATTGATTTGCTGGCATGGATTCATGCATTGATGTACTAGTGCCTGTACTATTGCGATCAGCTCGTTCCTTGTTAAAGATGTTCTTTCGATTAAGTTGGAGGTTAGATTTATTGATTTCAATGAGATTTCCACTGTACTTTGGTAAGGATTGTCGTTATTGATATTATGTCCGCTGATGATTGACTTATTGTATTCTTGTTCCCATCTACTACCGATTGCACCAATTGATGATAATTCGTCTAAAAGTCCGAGAAGGAACATGAATATATTGACGTCGGATAAGTTGTTTTCTTGTTTGATCGTTTTATTGATATATTCGAATATCGTTTGGGTATGTTCTGGCATCGATGCTATCTTTCGTAGAAATCTCCAGTAACTCTCTTCGTTGAGAATATGTTGTCCGTAATTGGCAATGTCCGTCAGAGAGAGCAGTCTTCTTATCAGCTCTTTACCTTGTTCTGTTGCAAAATATTTTTGATTAAATATGTCATGTTTGCTTAATAGTTGATCGTTGATAATTACTGAGATTCTCTTCTCTTGGCCATCTAGAACTGAAATTAATAGGATCTCATATGTTAATAATCGCCTGATTGTCCTCTTAGTTACACCACTCAACTTCGACAATTCGAATAGTTTATCCAGAACAGTATTTCCCAGATCCTTTGTATTTTTGCATAGTAATAGTAACGCAACAATTAATTCCACTAAAAATAATAATTCCGGTTCAAAGTATCGCATATTATCATCAGTCTTCTTTATCACTAATGCATCGAGTAATGTTTTGATCAAGTTGTCATTGATAATTTTCTCATTTCCGAAAATAGAGGAGGTTACCTTACTATTCTTTATACATTCCAAACCCTTGACTGAGAATTCCATCTCTTCCTCGGTTGGCTCCTCATCCCCTTTCAAGTATGATGCAAAGGTGGAAAATAGGCCTCTATTTTCGTTATTTTTAGTAATAGATATTTCTGCTTGTGGTCTCGGTAGATTCCCTATCTTTAATTTATCCTGTAAGTCGACAAAGACATCGGGGCTAATTAATAGATTTTCGAATAGTATTTTGAAAATTTTCACAATGTCAATCCATGAATCGGTGCTAATAATCTGTGGATTTCTAGTTCTTTGTAATATTCTGAAAAATATCATGACACATAACTGTGATTTGAATGACCTGCCTAATCTCACTGATACATTACTAACAGGTATCTTGTTTGGTGAATTGTTAACAGTCATCTCTACCAGCGGGATGTCTTCATCGAATTCAGGATAGTTGCCACTACTTTCCTTGTTGATATAGGGATTTGGCCCTGTTAGTGTCGTGATTTTGCCTATAGTGGATAGAATGTCATTATATAGCCTTTTGTAGCTAAAGAATTCTGCGATAAACGAGCATTCATCAAGGCTTGTTAACATCCGACTGGTAATATGATCATCTGATGCCACAAGATATATCTTGAACAGCGTGTTGACGATTGATGGGCCAACATGCTTGAAAATTGCCCTATCGAAGCCCAACAGATCGTCTTGTGGAATATTATCAATTACATTCTTATTTCCTCTTTGAATCTTTGTCATCACAGTTGTTGACGCAATTAAATTATTCCAGGCATCTTCAAACCATTTGTCATTGCCATGATGCTCCTCCGGCATGACTATTTCCTTGTCTCTGATAGAACAGTAGATTTTATCTAGATACCAAAATGGGAAGTCTTTGGAATTATAACACCCTCTTAGATTATTTGAATAATCCTCGAAGGACATATGTTCTTTAACTTGGGGGTTATGAAGATCTGTGTTCAACATAATAATTGAATAACTCAAAACAAACACCGAATCAGAATCCGGATGGACCTCGCTGTCCTCATCAAGCTTTTTGTCTTTTGCATCGTCATCTTCAGAGGTTTGGTCTTCATTACTGTTCTGTCTGGATGGGGGAAATTCCTGACTATCTACGTATCTAGTGGAGAATGCTTCAATAATTCTCTCGATTTGCTGAGATTCACCTGGCAATCTGAATTTGGTCAGAAGTATTCTAATCGCTTCATCAACTCTCAATCCTTTAAAGTCAAATAAGTGTATAAATTCTTTTAATAAAGGAACACGTTTGGGATCACATAGCAAAAGACCAATTGTTTTCTTGTTCATACGGCTATTATTTTCAAACAAAAACTCAGCAATGTCTCGATCGCTATTTGATTTTATAAATTTCTTTTCAATTAATAGTGGGATTCCCTTTTTTGGTTTTTCATTAAATACATTGGCACAATTGATAAATTCAGTTTTCCTTTCTCTTTGCTTTAATATGGTGTTATCTGCTTTCTGTTTAGAGAAGTTCACGTTGGGAGCAGCGTGTATGCGGCGATACATGTCATCAATCAACGAGACTAACCCTTCAAGACAAATTGGTGGGACAGTCTCAGTTGTTACGAGTGCAGATTCTGGTAAAGCTAACTTCGTCAAAACCTTTAGGAAATTTAGAGAGAGGTCAGCCCTATCTAAATTACAATCATAGTTGATGAACATGGAAATAAAAAAGGAAGGTGACCTTGTCCAGAGTATAGATATTTGTTCAATTAAAAGCTCTTTAATGGCTGCATCATTTTGTCTTGCCTGTCTCGTGTGTGGTGTAGCTGTGCCATCACTACTTTCATTCTCGCTCTGATTCGTGGAATTGCTACCGGGGAGATCTTCGGCGAGAATAGAGAAGATACGATTTAAAGTTAACTCTATCTGCATCGGTAAATAATTACCCAGTATCACGACTAATGCAGTAAATAATTGTAATGCAGCTTGTAACAATGATAACTTAGTGCTATTTTGCATGGTGTATAATATGCACTTGAAGATTGGGTCAGATATTAGGGAGAATAGACGTGGATGAAGGGGTAACTTGTCACCAGACAATTCGATGATATTGGTTATTAACTGTAGACCAAATATTCTGGCAGAGTTAGTATGTTTGGTCTGATTTTCAGGGATAATAAGCGATAACAACAACGTTAAATATTGCCCAGCAACAGGAAAGCCATAGTTATCCTCCACTTCATCTATCTCGACTTTTTTTGGTGTTATATTCGCAACATTTTCCTCTTTCGTTTCTGCTTCATCGTTTGAGTTTCTGCTAGCCGCTTCTTCTTTCATAGGTATCTCTCTCTGTGTATCGACGCTATCATCATTATTATTGATAACAAGGCCATTATCGGTATCATTGTTCTTAGTTTCTAACTCTGAATGATCCTTGGGCTCATCAGTCACTTCTTGGGTGTCGTCACCTTGCTCATCATTTTTTACAGGGATAGTACCAATGATATCGTCTTTCAGTTTACTCTTAGAGTAGCTTTCATCATTGATGTACTGTTCTGGAGAATTAATCGGATCCAAATTTCTGATCTTTTCAAAAATCTTCAACGTTATCAGATTCATTGTAGATTCAGCTGCCTTCCTTAAGACCTCTGTTCTTCTTTTGTTGCAAGCTAATGACATTATGGTCTGAATTGCCTCATACATGATCGAGTCAGACAAATAATTTCCAAATGGAGAGTTGATGATGGAGTTCAACAGCAAAACTACTTTCAGTAGTACAGTGTCATCGGAAATCTCCTCTGATCCTTCAAATCGACAATGGGTCAGGGCATTCACTGTTTCTCTATATGCCGAAGTAAAGTTCTTGGAGGATTCGTTAATTATATTCAAATTGAAGAATTTCTGCAATGTATCCAGAGCCAGGGCCGTAATATATCCGGAAATAGTGCTGGTACTCACAATCAGTAAAAACGGTTGCAGAACGGTTAGTGAGTCAACACCCTTGAGATCATCAGTTTTGTTCAGCATTAATCGAAGTTGGATGAACCCAGATAGGAATGGATCGTTAGATTTGTGGATTGATAAATTGTTAAAGGCATGGGCTAATGAATCGTCCTGGTTGCTGAAAATATCACCGCCGCCGGCCAAAAGTGCCGCGACTCCGGACTGAGAGGTAATCTTAGAATATTTTCTCATTGCTGTGGATAGATTGATGCATTCCTTGATGACAACCGTAACCGGATCAACCGCCATTGATGTTCGGCTCAACGACATCACAGTAGTCGATAGTAGAGGATTTCAGTGATAAAAGCAAAAAGGAAGTGTATAACGTAGACACTACCAACTATAATATGTATACCAGAAGAAGGAATTGAAACTAGATGTAGTGCAGAGCTTTAACTGTTGGAAAATAAACCTTCTGAGCAAGGATGCCTTACTTACCTCTACGTATACGTGAAGAAATTAATAGTACGTATCAACAATTCTCTTGGTCACGTGCCAACTACAAAATCCGGGTTAGTTATATTTCAGAGACTAACATCCTAATCTACTGTTGAAAAGCTATTAGAACAGTTCATATATCTTTTGGTCACTTTATGTGTTGGCATTCAGAGGCAAAATTAGGCAAGAATTATCTTTTAAGTGAAAGGAGCAGCTTTTTTGGCGGAAAATATATTTGTTTATTTCTCGCACTGAAGTTGGAACTTGGCGACAAAAATGAAAAAAGTTTCAAAATAACTTTCTCGAATAGTTGAAAAAATTGAGTTTAATCGAATCACCTTTACTCCCATTGTACAATCTTAAAAACCCTATGGAAAGTCTTTTCGGAAGAGAGGGTAGATATGGTAAGTTGTAGTAATCAACTAATAGTAATACTAAGAGTTAAGGAAAATTTTAAAGTATATACAATAATGTGTAATAAAAATTTGACAACGAGACAATAAAAAAGTTGTAGGAAATGTTTCAGTTTCACATTAGACTTACACTTTAACCTCAGCATGCTTCCTTTGTAATAATTGGATGCGATAAATATTTCTTTCATTCAAAGAGAGTCAACGTAATATCGTTAAATCTTCCTTTGGCTTCCTTTCCCTCCCACTCTATGCTACATAAAATCCATTCCAATAAGATACCCATGCCAAACACTTAATAACAATCTCCTCTGGTTTATTTTAGGTAGTATTGATAAAAAACTTTTGATTCTTCTTTCAAACGCAAAGATACAGCTGATCTATATGATCTAAGACACAGAATGATTAAGAAAAAATATAACCACTTATTTCTAGAACTATCACATACAAAGTTGACTAGGTTTTATAAGTGAACAAAGGCTATTGTTCTTAAAAGCAATAATACGTAAGAGGAGCGACAATACCTATTATTTGTATATTCAAGGTTGGTTGTGATAGAACATCGGCTATAGACTATATTGAACGTATCCTTTCATCTGGTATCTACAGCATATCAAGAAACCAAGGATGAAAGAGAAAAACTTATTTTTATATTTCATTACTGTTGGAGTATTTGGCTGTTTCTCCTTGGATGATTATAGTTTGACAAATATTCAAAGTCTTAGTTATAATGAAAAATAATAGGGTTGGAACTCTGGCTCACCTTTTCAAATATTCAAAGTCTTCGAATAAAAGATATCTAATTTTGGTACGGCTTAGTTATAGAAGGTTTTGTAAACTTTTCTGCTTTTTGTTGGAATATATGATAAGCTATGAAATAATTGCGTTTCTCAACATTTTTAGACACAAACTTTTTCCCTGGCGCATTTGTCCTTTTGTACAAACTATAATCAACGACTTCAAGCTGTATTTGACCTTAAAGTGAATATTTGTCCCTCTTTTGATTTTTCTGTAAGACAGTATATTTATACTGTTACCCTTTTTAGTTAATATTCCAGAATTCTCAAATAGGAGTATGTCCTAACTGGGAATTCACAAACTATAATCAGAGGTTATCCACGATTAGGTGTGGTCTAGATTCAATCTTTACCACATAAAAATATTATCACCTTGTCTGTATATCTTATATAACTGTATGTAAGACTCAGAAGGAAAAGAATGAAGTATAATTGTATTAATCAAAGGATAGCCCGAGGTTTTTACAGCTGTATATAAACAACTATACTTTTTATTTATTTTTGTTGGATAAGAGTCCTGATACAAATATAGTAATGATGTATTTAATATAGTAACTTAACTGAAAGGTAAAGTTACTTGAATCAGATATATATTTGATGATCTCCTAGGTATAAAAATATAATTATAAATAAACTAAAATCAAGGAATCTCTTAACCCCCTTATCATAATTAAACCTCTGTTTTTATATCATTTAGGATTTCATAATTCAATAACTAATGTGCAACTCTTAGTTGTTGCATCACCAACTCTAACCTGGTAGACGATGAAGATTTCAACATTTACCGCCCTGTCAAACTCATAGTTATTTAGTTGGGATCGTTGTCATATTCTCCTTGAACACGTTGTTTTCATGAGCCCTTTCTTGACTTTCGTCTACATTTCATTAATGGTTCACTCGGAACTCGAGCACCCCCTGAAGCGTCCGTTACTACTAACTCATGCGGAACACAGGCATCCGCCAAGAATGTCCGCTAACGAGAACTGGCTCGGAACATAGGCATCCGCCAATAGGTTGCCTGATAAAATTCTCCCGGAACGTACGCATCCGCCGATACGTCCGTTAATAGTAACTGAGTAATGAACAATTGCTTCCTTGTTAACTTTCGTGACCTAAAGAAGATTGATGGTGTACCCTAATTGACTTTGTCTGGGACCTACTGACTGGTAACTGTTGTTATAGCAACCGTCGTGGGACATACTTTGAACTTTCCCTTCGAACAGATACCTGACATTTTGTAACAAGGTCCAATATGAAAATATTGACGCTGTAGCTTAACCCTTATCAGTTTTAGAGTCAAACCTAAGTTATTAGTTTTACTTAAGAAGTATTAAATTACTTTACCTACCTTCATAAGGAGAAGTCTTAGTCCTTGTACTAAGGAACCTTAGCGATTAAGCTAAGATAACTTAAAGGAGTTAAGAAATTGCTTTAGCCCATTTTGAAGGGACACCTTGACGTTCGTTCAAGAAAGTATCTTCTCCGCTTTTTCGGAAAATCTTAACAATCGTTGAGATAACTCCACCTCCTCGTGTGAGGGGATGTCTTGATATTTGCTCAAGAGTTTTATTCCACTTTCGGAATTAGGCTAACTTTAGTTGTGCAGGTTATTGTATTTCTCCAAGGTAACGGAATCATCCTATTGAATGATGCAGTGTTGAGTTATTAATGTTCCTTACTTTCTTTGGAAAAAATTATATTATTTCATTTGGCAAGGATTCATATAAAATGGAGGTATTAACCAGGACCTTGTAGAATATTTTTGATACCCTTTCACAAGGAACCAGAACCTTTCTAACCTTTATTCCATAGGAGTTACCCGGATTACCCCATTATTAATAACTCAACTATGTTACAAATTTTAACAAGTTAATAAGCGCAAGTGGTTTAGTGGTAAAATCCAACGTTGCCATCGTTGGGCCCCCGGTTCGATTCCGGGCTTGCGCATTTTTTATTTTTGACATATTATACTGTTGGACGTAATAACCTTTGCAGGAGGTATTACAATCACTATTAGATAAATAGTTGTCTCGTGTATTAAACATACATAGATAGACATGAAGATGTTGAAGATGAAGGATATATACTTTAACCAACGAAACACTAACAATGTGCGGGTAACATCTAAAAATCTAGGATATTACATTGGAATAAGGAGAAGATATTAAATACTGAACTATCCTAAATATGACGTATTAAACGTATTTAAGGATGCTTATTTTTAAAGCTTGTATTACCTGTAAATTAAGGAATTCTTACCCCAACAAGAAAGTCATAAATAGACGGGAATTCTTTCCAATTTGAAATAAAGTTTGTGGATATAGTATTAATTAAAAACTGTACAATTTTAAATAGCTCTGCTAATGAAATAATTCCACAGATCAAGACAGGATATTAAAACACGTATTCATTGTCTGAATCCGACAAAAATGTGGTAGCTTCAAATGGCCAGTCAATTAACTATAATCAAAAACAATGTTAGGATTAAGTCTTGGATATGCATATAATTGAAAACATATCTCCCTTCATTCACCCTATACCTGTTTCTTTTTTAATTTTCTTTTTGCGTATTCAAGCACCTGGGAATTGCCATCCTTTGATACAAAGAATTTCCTCTTTTTGTCATCCTTCCAAAGAAGAACTCCGATATCCTGTGCATATTTGCTCAATGTATTGTATTCAGCATTACTTTCAAAATCGGAATATAAGGACCCCTCATATGTAATAATTCTATCCAATTCTAACTGCCATAACCTAATTTGGTCCACAACTGTGGGTGGTAATAGTTGGAGAGTATCTTTAGTATTTGGATCCAACTCCCGCTTCTTCTCGAGATCAGCTTCAGCGTATCTCCTCATTTGTGGATGGGCATGAGTTTCTAGATAGGCAATAATCTGATCTGCTGTAATACCGTTCTCTAAGGCCCTTCTGATCGACTCTCTTGTAATTTGTCCTGTCACCATATTTGCAAACCTAGTTTTCAAATGGACGAATAAACTTAGTATAGCGATTTGAAGAGGTGAGTTCGAATATGAATATAATTTGAAATTGGTCTCAAGAATCAGAGCACCATCCTGTACTTCTTGCGATTTTAGACCTACTTCCTCTAGGTCATTAGCTTCCCCCGTTGACAAGTCCGTAGTACCACTAGCATTTTTACTTGTAATATCTTCTTTATTTTGCCTTAAAACACTATCCATAGCACCGGACGCTGTTCGTAACACACTCTTTGAATCAGATGTCAGCATGATGGCCAAACTAGTGGGGTAAAAAACATCAGAGGTTGCGCTTTTCTGAAACACAATCCCATAATCCCTCATATCCTTTAGCATAATTTTTTGAGTTTCACTCAAGCCTTCAGTGCTATACGCCTTTCCAACCTCCAATGCACCCAGCATAAAAATAAAATTTAGCACATCCACTGGATCCATCTGTAACGTTTCTGACATTTTCAAATATTGCAATAGTAGGGTCCAAATCTGTGAGTTAATTTCTTGTAATAAAAACTGGAAACCCTCGTTCGTAATCTTAAATTCACCTCGGGTATTAGCTTCTTCCATCAAATTACTATGCTTCAAAAGATTCAGGACATTATTTGAAGGTATTTCAGACATTGGCGTCCCGACCATAAAATGCAATATCGTCTCCCACTTGTTAGCGGAGTATTCATCCAATAATCTCATGTCAATTATACCTCTTTCAATGTCTTCATCATTATCCACTACATTACCAAATGAGTTACTCACTTCACCACCCGTTAGCGCATTCCTAAAATTATCCCTAAAGGTTTGGTTTAGTCCAATCATCAGCTGCCCGTTCTCCTTTGACGGAATAATTAGATGTAAGGACTTCATCGATTTAATGGCTTCCTGAAATTCCAACTTACCATTAGATTTCACCCACCTATCAAGGTCTCTTAATAAAACATTATTATCATTGAAAACCATCGACATAATGAAGAATTTAGCCACTTGTGGCAACAGCCTGTATATCGCGAGGCACGTAGCAGGAGACTCATACAGCCTTGTCTGCACTTGCTGCGGAATTTCTTCTAGATACTGGTTAACGGAATGCTTAAGTACACTGGATGCCATCCCGTGTTATGATTGTGCAGCTGTGAGGTTTGAATAGCTATGTTATTGGTATATGTTCCTTAATGGGTTTTTGGCATTTAGCAATCTTTCATTTTAGTTTTTTTTTTCTTGCCATAAGACCAAACAATGAAATGTTGAAACTTTGAAGACTTGTCATTACCGTCAATGCCAATAGCATTGTCATAAGTTGGTAACAACCTCCTGATACGGATATAATTGCGTTGGTTAAAAATTGATAGCAATTTGTTTCTCACAAGTTATTCTGGGCCAAATATTAGGGTATAATCCACTTTTAACCTCTTTGCAAGTTCTTTTATATCTAGATCTTTGTTAACCGAGTCCTTCATTTGCAACTCAAACTCGTGCATTTGTCTTTCTTTCAATTTTTCTACTTCCCTCGACCGCTCATCCATCCTCTCTTTGTATTCCTCCTGCGCGTCCTCTGGTAAGCTCTTATATTCCTCTGATTCCAAGACATTCTGCATTTCCTCTTCTAAGCCATCATCAATCTGATATTCAAGCCTTCTTCTTTGAGTCTCGATCTCCTTTCTCCTAAATTCCTCATAGCCCCCCATTCTGTTAATCTTACAAAGTGTCATATTTAAAAGATATGACAGAGCACCTCTATTGATACCCCTCCACTTCTCTATCAGTTGCAATACCTTCAATTCACCATTATAATTTCTAAGGATCCTAATGGCATCTTGGAACTCCTTCTGCTTCCTTGAGTAAAACACAATCTGCCGGTCTAATTCACTGACAAGCTTCTTTGTCTCATGTGAGAGAATCTTGCTTTCGACACTTGGCTTACATTGTCGTGGAGCTGTCGTAAAGGTAGTACTCTTACCGATGGATAGTGGGCTCTTGAAAGGACATTGAAACTTCTTACCCTTCACAGCAGTCGCCTGTTTTGCAATCAAAGTGGGGGCCACATTGCTCGACGCTCCAATATTACCTATGGTATTTCCAGTATGATCTGTTGAAAACATCATTGCTCTGTGTCTATTCTATGATTACCAAGAAGTATTTATATCTATTCTTGAGCGGCTATTATTATATAGGAAGGTAAACAAGCACAGCAACCATCGGAAGGTTACTAAAGGGACAGTTATAAACCATAGATAGTCAAATGGTAACACAAGTTATCAATAACCAACATAGAGGTCTATGAAGGGTGTAGAATGGTCGTTATCGATACTTGCCCTAAAAATATGTACGATATACAGTCTATTTTGACATAAAATACATCAACTTCTTCTTACACACAGTTGAGCAAGCACAAACACGGCAGTGACGATGCAACATGAAGAGGTGCTAAAATGCCAGCACTGCCATTTACCATTAGAACTGGATACCTCTTTATTGGACTTGAGTGTCTCTCAGCGAAACCTGTTGGTTAGTTCCCTTGGAGAGAACCGGACCCCAATCAACCACATTCAGCCCAGGATACCAAACGACAGATTGGAGCGGTTAAAACGAGTTAAGAGTCCCACCGAGATAAACAAGCTGTTAGGAAATGCCATTGTCATGGATTCCTACGTTTATCTTGATCGCAAGAAAGAGGATAATCGTGGTGATACATCAGGCCAGAAAACTACCGTCCCGTCAGAGGATATTACCGATGACTTGGAGTACACTAAGAATGACCTTAACATGGGACAAGTTCTGTCCACTCGTGTGTCTACTTTATCGAATCTCTTCAACCTTCTCTCTGCAAAGAGTTGTATTGACTACCCTGTTTGCCAGGCTTGTTGCCAATTACTAATTAAGAAATTAAAGGAGGACTATGACGATGCTATCGGGGAAAAGCAAGTCTATAATGACTTTTTGACTAAATTAGAGAAGGAACAAAAATCAGAGGCTATTTTAAATGACGCAAATAAAGAAGCAAATGACATGGAGGCAGAATCGTCTAAATTGGAGAATGAGAGGAAGGATTTACTAGAAAAGTTAAAGACTCTTGAAGAACAAGACGAAGCTCTAGATAATGAAATATCCAAGCTAGAGGAACAGTTAGAGGCAAAACAACAAGCCGATGATATAAAACTAAGAAATTCGAATTTAGACGAGTTATCACATCTTGAATTTGTCAAAGACTTTGAAAATTTGAAGAATCAGTACGAAATAGTCCTAAACAATCTAGACACACTGCGACGGACCAACATTTACAACGAGACCTTCAAAATATCGCATGATGGCCCATTTGGTACAATAAACGGCCTACGTTTGGGAGGATTATCTGAGATGAAGGTCCCTTGGAGAGAGATAAACGCTGCACTGGGGCAAGTGATACTTTTACTAAAAATATTGTCTACCAGATTAAACTGCACATTAGACAATTACAAACTTCAGCCGTTGGGATCTTTCTCAACAATATCATATTTCCACAGCATGAAGCAAGAATGGGTAACGGTAGAGGCATATAACGATGAAAATTTCAAATTCACAAGACTGTTCCACAAGGAGACAAATTTTGATAAAGCCATGGAATTTTTGCTTGATATCATAGGAAATTTGGCACATCACATACTTAATAACATCAACGAGACGAACGTATCAGAAAATAGAAGTAATACCATCGAACCAAGAGTTGTTGATGACGATGAAAATGATAGTACTAACAATGATAACGAAAACAATATTGTGGGTACTTTAGCCAACGTGTCCAGTAATAATATCCCAGTAAGAAAAATAAGTAAAAACAGCGGAACGCAGGAACTTCCCTATATAATGGTAAAGGATAGAATTAATTCATTACCAGTGAAATTGTTGGGTAACGAACCTAATCTGAAATGGACAACAGCAATGAAATTTCTATTGACTAATGTAAAATGGTTATTGGCATTCTCATCGAATAAGTTAACTTCCATGGAAAGTCCACCAGAAACCAGTTAATTACCCATCTCTCTGTTTTTACTTTGACATCTTTTGTTTTAATATTTTTATATATGAAGAATGTGTAAACTGCATCGCCAAAGCATTTATATCTTATTTTATATATGTACATATATATTTTGTTAAAAGAGAGAATAAAACAGATTGAAATTTTTTAATCGAACAGGTAACTAAAAATAGAATGAAAAAGAGAATAATGAAATGAAGTATATCATATTTTATTGGATGTAAAGTAGGTTAGATATAATTCAAATGATGGGGTAAGTATTTCGAATATTGATACCTAAATATTTTTGGGAAGATAGGGCTTATACGAGTGAATGGGGCAGTCGGAGGGTTTATTATTCTATTCTTGTTGCTCCCATCTCTTCGTTCCGTTTTTCTTGTAGTAATATCATTCTAAAAAATTATTAGAAAATAAATTTACTATTATCCAAAGGATGAAAGCAAAGCAAAACATAGATGAATGTGATGATTGAGAGAAAGACGTATACATACCTCTTGTATGATTGACGCTTCAAATATGATTATTTTTACCACCATGATCCACCGCTACCGCCACCACTACCTCCGCCAGAATGTTGATTGGAATTACCGCCCCAAAAAGAGCTTGATTCATTCCTAAAACCGCCGTTACCCCAGTCTTGACCACCACCACCTCTTGATCTACCACCACCTGAACTCTTTCTATAATCTCTGGTACCTTCATGACGACGACCACCGCCACCGCCACTTCTAAAGCCACCGCCTCCAAACGATTTAACTGCATCGTCCAAAAATGCAGGGACCTCTTGGTTGGTCTCGTTAAGGATCTGGACTAGCCCCTTAACAATATTCTGATTATTATAGTTGAAAAAAGAGGTAGCAACACCTGTGTTACCAGCACGGCCTGTTCTACCAATTCTGTGAACGTAATCGTCAATATCACTTGGTAAATCAAAATTAATCACCAGTGTGACGTTTGGAATATCTAAACCTCTTGCGGCAACGGCTGTTGCCACAAGAATATCAGCTCGTCCGGATTTGAATGCACTTAGAGCTCTTTCACGTTCGCCTTGTGTTCTATCCCCATGGATAGCTGTCGCTTTGAAGTTCTGCATGATCAAGAAATCTGTCAGTTGGTCAGCCATTCTCTTTGTCTCGACAAATATTAAAATCAACCCCTCTTGGGAAGTCTCTAACAAATCTAATAGCGCTGATTTCTTGTCCCTATCTTCAACGTATAGAACCTTCTGAGTGATATTCTCTGAGGTGGACCCGACTCTCCCGACAGATAAGAAGATGTAGTCGTTCAGGAAATCACGGGCTAAGTGTTGGATGTTAACAGGGAACGTGGCAGAGAACATCAGTGTCTGTCTCTTTTCCACAGGTGGCATGTCACACTCGTCCACGATATTTCTGATCTGTGGCTCGAACCCCATATCCAGCATTCTGTCTGCTTCATCCAGAATTAGGTACTTAACATCCATCAATGAGATTTTGCCTCTTTCAAGAAGATCATTGAGTCTCCCCGGAGTTGCTACCAACAAATCACATCCGTGATCGACCTCTCTCATTTGCAGCCCAATTGGAGCCCCACCGTAGACAACACAGGGTCTGACCCACGATCTATAAGTAAATTTCCGGGCTTCCTCAAAAATTTGAGTCGCCAGTTCTCTTGTGGGGGCAAGAATCACCGCCGTTGGAAAACCCTTCTTCATGTAGTAGCTCTTCGACTGGTCGGGAGTTGGTGTGGGTCCTGTCAGATACATTTCAGAAAGAATTGGAAACAAGAACCCACCTGTCTTACCGGACCCAGTCTGGGCACATCCCATAAGGTCTCTCCCAGCAGTGACTATTGGGACAGAATACTTCTGTACGGGTGTTGGCTTGGTGAATTTTGCCAAGTTTATATTATCCAAAAGTAAGGGCTCAAGGGGAGGCGACTTGAACTCGTCAATGGGCTCTGGAACGTTCTCACCGGAGGCATCCACGGGAATATCATCGTAGTTATCGAAGTTGATCCCCATGTGTTGCATTTCGGTGCCGTCCTTTGGTCCGAACAACTCGACCTCCAGCCTCTCGTTGCGGGGGCCCGGAACATGCTTCCCATTAACCCACCTACTCTTGCCACTTCTACCTCCACCACCACTGCTTCTACCGCTACCCCAGTGATCACTGCTGCCGTGACCAAATCCGGAGCTTCCCCCGCGGTCTCTACCTCCGCGCCTGTCACCAAATCCGAAGAAACCACCGCCGCCACCGCCGCCGCCGCCACGGGACTCTCTGTCACCACTGTGGAAAAACCCATCACTGCGACCACCACCAAAACCACCGCGGTTAAACCCATCATACCCTGCACTGCCACCACTGCCACCGGAACTTCCTCCTCCGTCTCCTCCTGCTGAAAAGCCACCGCCCTTTCTCCCTCTGAGATGGGGGGGCACATACGACGAATCAACGCTCGTGTTCTCCTTCGTAGACATCGCTATTCCTACGTCGGTGTGTTGATCTCTGTGGATCAAGGGGAGGAGAAGACAGATCCTCCCCTTGTTTCTTATATTTGCCGCCGAAAGAACTCCGAAATCCGGGTGACGCCAGTATTTTAGGGCTCACAAAATAAATTAGGGTATTGAAAATAATTCCATTTTTGGTTTAGGGTTCAAAATGTGAAATAATTCCCGGTATTAATCGCTTCAAGGCCCTTAAGACAGACCCAGGGGACCACAGGACCAGACAGGACACCCGAGACCATATAGCAAGAGGATGCGAAGTCCGTCCATGTCTGAGCTGCTGAAAAGCTCGCGGATCGCACAGGTGGCGAGACCCTCCCGCCACGAACAACTGAGGAGCACACTGAGGGGCGCGCACTTCCCGACGCACCAGATCGTGGAGAATAAGCCCTCGACACTCGCAAGGCACGAGTGGGGGGTGAAGAATCGTGTGCCGGGGAGGAAGACAGGTAAGAACAGGTGTGCGTCGCGCTTTCTTGCGCTGGATAAGCTGGACTCTCTGGAGCGGATGACTGGGTTCGAGGCCACAGGTGGTGTGCAGTGGAATAGAGTGCGGTTTCAGGAGCTGGGGTTAGTGCCCCAGTATGGTATGGGGCTGGATAGTCCCTTCTTCAATTTCAAAGGGAACATGCACGGAGACGCGGACGGTGTTAACGGTGATGCGAATGGAGATCAGATGAATTCTGCGCAGTTTGGGGACTCGCAACTGAGAATGCTTTCGCACGTTGTTGGCGTCGACAAGAGTGGGGGGCGTGCGAGTGAGGGCAAATATGTGGAGAGGCGACTTGCAGTTTTGAAACAGTGCAGGACCGAGTTTCGGGAATGGCTTTTGAAGCGTGATCCGCTCGCATTACAACATCGCCGGTTCACGGCTTTGGAGCTGAAGGAGAAGGCTGCCGTGTTCTTGCAAGAGAAATTCGCTTCTAGGGGTGACCATGCGCATGTACCCGCTTCAGCATTGACCCGCTCTGGTGGGATTGTTGGCTCTGGAGGGCTCAGTTACGGTCTCCCCGGGAGGTTAAAGAATACGCCTCTTGGCGTGCAGCAGAAAGTTGTGGTTCCCGGCCGGATCGTGGGTCACAGTAGCTCGAGCCAGTCGCGTCTGCAGTACAACAACAATTCAAACAGTGCGCCACAACATCACAGCAACAGCAACATGTCTGTAGCAGCCATCGGCGGGTTCTTCGCGAGGGCAAACTTCACGAACGGCTCCAAGATCAGCTATGGAATGGGCAGTTTCCTACGGGAGTTGGTGCTCCCGTTTGAAGTGGACAGTGTCTCTATGGAACCCAGTGGCCGCGTGCACATGGTTGCGTCGAGCATTGCCGCAATGAAGAAATCTCCCTCTAGTGCAGCGCTCAGGAACCAACTGATAGGCCGTTCGCGGTACGTAAAAACGAGCCAGCAGACGTCACAAAGGCGGCAGAATACTGCGGACGACATCAACGATTTGCTGGCGACGTTGGAGAACACGGGCAAGAACTAATGTGTGTAAGTACCGTAAATTCTGTAAATACAAATAATCAAGATATTCTTTGCAATACCCGTATTTAGTCACTATTCCGCTCACTGGTAAATGTGTTAGATCCAATAACAAACAAAGAGTCAATGAACCGTAAAAATTTAATCACAACACTGCTTTGCAAATGCTTGAGGTTCGTAGTAGAGCTCTCCGCAATAAAGAATAAGGTGACCATGATAATAATGTATCAAATGCGGAAGTACGGCAATGATTGATGATTGCTAGAGGGGTGATATGTGTCAAGCGCTGAGTTCAGTAATTATCACTTTTATAGTTTAACTGAATTACTAATAATTTCTATTTTATTGAATTTTCTGAAAAGTAAAAAGTCGTTACAAATTGAAAACTTCTGGGAGCTCAGACCGCCACAAAACAAATAAACAAAATCTGTACCACTTCAAACCCTTCATTTTAAAAACCTAAAAAATGCAAAAGATAGCCATTGGCATGTAGTACTCAGTGGTGTAATAAATTATTACTAAGTATGAATACTGAAGGTGTGTGACCAATTCAGTAGTTTTCACCAGCAATAAAAACATAGAAAACTATATCAAGATGAGCTGCAATCTTTTTGAAAATTGGCCAATTGTAACACATCAAGATAGTCTAGGTATGAAGTTTTGGTTACATATCACGTATATCTGTCTTATAAAGTCCATAAATGTTTTGTATATTTGCAAATAACTGAAATTTTACCGAAATTCAGTTTTCAGTAGTAAGTGACTGAAAAATATTTTGATTTCGGTTGGAAAGTCACTTTTTCATCAAAAAAACAACTGAAAAGAAAACCGGAAAGTTCCGCACTGAAAGAAAGGAGCCTGCTACAATGCTAGAGGTTACGTGCAGAAGTTGGTTCCTATCTTGTTTTAATCGTATCATCTGATTTTGATAGATTATTGACAAAATCTCGATCCCTCAGACCATATAACGACTTATTTAGCTTCATTACCTTACCTTTCAGGCCCATGTGTGGGGGAGTCCTGATGAAAAGTTCTTTCATTCCAAATGGATAGAGGGCCTGAATACACCAACTTCATGATTCGTGGTTTCTTCAATGACTACGGAATAGTTGCCATCTACAAAATTACTGGTGACTCTAGTGCTAATGGAATTGCTGAACGTGCCAATCTCACATTTCTGAATGATTGTCGCACTTTACTTCTGGCGAGCAAACTCCCTAACAGTATCTGGTTCCACGCGTTCGAATTTGCAACACTAATGAGGAATGCATTCTTCAATAGCTCAATTAAGGACTCCGTAAGAGCCAAGGTTGGCCTTGCCGGACTAGATGCTAGCACTATATTACCTTTCGATCAACCTGTGATGGTACACAATCATCAGACACCAAATAAGCTAGCTGCTAAGGGCACTAATGGATTTGTACTATGCCCATCCAAGGAATCACATGGTTACTCGATCTACATTAAAGCAACTCACAAGGTTGTGGACAGTAGTAACTATTCGATCATCAAAGGCTCATCTCCATCTGACAGTATCTCCAATACATTTGTTTTTGATCATCTAATCGATTTTACACGATACTCCCATGGAAGACGAAATTGACACCACATCGGCTGCTGAACACATCACATCACATACTCCAGTTGCCACTGACGATGACCACAGTATGACTGACGAAGCTATCGACCAAGGTGGAATGCCTGATTCTATCTTGTCTCAAGTATTGCAACTAATGGAAGACATCGAATCCGGAGACGACGCATCTCCTACTCATACTGCTATCGTGGAACACATTGATGAGCCCACACTCAACGACATAGAGTCTGTGGACCATGTGGAACAGGAAGACAATACCATTTCCCCTGTGACCAATCCGGATGATATCAACATTTCTGCTGCTCCCGTCGACGATGATCAACAATTACACGTCGAATCTCCAAAACTCACTCTCGATGAGACTAGCCCACGACTTGGTTTGGGCGGTACATTGAGAGACAATTCTACTCTTACGGTCTCTGCTAAACCTGCAGCTCCCAATTCGGGGGGCACGATAAAGAGGACCAAAGTCGGTAAACTTACGGTCCAGAGACAAACTAAGGCTGCACGTCTTGCAGATAAGGCTGCTCTAATCATGAAGGATTTCTTCAAGCCAGACTATAAGGTCCACCATGCCAATGCATCAAGTTGTCGAGTACGATTAAGGCTAAGAACCCCGCGATGAGTTACGCTGAGGACATCATTCACAACAACAACCCGACCACCAGGACTATACATCTCATCCGAGTACTATGTGACACAAGAAGACGGATACAAGAGAGATGTCAAATGGATACAGAAAATTGTGGGACTAGCTTCATACGTTGCTCACAAATTTCGCTTCGACACCTTATACTATGTGAATGCCCTTGCACAACGCACATTGTATCACAACAAGGTTACATTGACTGTCCGTTTTAATATGGACTTCAACAGTTTTTCTGTTTATGTTCTGTAGCAGCAGTTCGATATGATACAGCACGGGAATTGCCATACTTATCGAGTTTATTTCTGCTTCTGTTGACGATGTCAGCGTCAGTTTTGACCTCGTGGACTTACCGGCAATTATCTTACCGTTAACCTTAATGTAAAAACCTAGCTGCGATTTGAATTCCTTTTGTTTAGCAAAGGAAGCATCGCAAACAGCAGAAATCTTATTTGACTTGTTCTCTGACCGGTACCATGTTAATTTTTTCGCCCTGGTGTCCCAAAGATATTGAACCAGACTTTGCGCCAGTGCCTTCACCTCCTTGTTGGGAAATAGTGTATGTTGTGCGAGGGCATTGACATAATACAAGGTGTCAAATCTAAATTTGTGAGCAACGTATGAAGCTAGCCCAACAATTTTTTGTATCCATTTGACATCCCTCTTATATTCGTCTTCTTGTGTCACATAGTACTCGGATGAGATGTAGTGTCCTGGTGGCCCTGGTGCCTTCAATGGCTTGTCATTCTTGTTGAGTGGGACGTCCAATTGTGGCAACTTGTCTTCCAGAGACTAAGGTGGTGCACAGCGGTAAAATGACTAACAACAAGGCTCTCAGGGAGAAAAAATTAACGTGGTACAGGTCAGATCCGGTGTTATATCAGAACTATTGCTGCAGAGTATTAACAAAATCCTATCGAAGTCCATATCAAAAGAGACAGTCAACCTGGCATTGCCCTAGTTACTACAGAGGAAGATAAAAGTTCAAAGATAAGTTCTTCGGTTTCAAGGCTCTGAGAACCAGAAATGAGATTCGAGAACACGGGTTGGTAATTTCTTACGTGAAGACTGATGAGAACATTACAGACACTTTGACGAAGCCTATAACATACAAAGGCTATGAAAGACTCACAGCTGAATGGATGATCTAACTACAATCGACATCGGGTGGTATGCTGGGATGATACCGTGTTTGAGGTATCTTCCTAATCAGGTAAATGATGGTGCAATTGTGTTATAACTAGTGGTATGTTAGGATTGTTTCATAATTGTGGAGGCACCACATTTTTATGAAACAAAGTGAACTTTTTCAATATCATACGAATATACACTATGAGAACACTCTGTTCGATCTATTTACTCCAATTCAATTTTATTTCTCCTAACCCAAACCATGGGTTATCCATTATTTTATTTTACCCATGGAATTTTATTTTATTTTAATCCAATTCATGCCAGAAATATTTTTTGTATTAACTCATGAAATTTCTTTATCAAATCGGTATTTTATTCATGTTGGAAGGATTGCTGCTCTATAATTATTTTAACATAAGGGTTATACAACCAGCGACAAATAAGTCTATTATTTTCTTTAAGTTTCTACCAAGGATGAATTCAAACAGAACTACACCTTCCAACAGAATCGGCAGTACAGAAGAAACATAGATGAGCAGCAAATTTCAATCTCAATTGAGGTTCACGCATCTTATCAGTATGTGTAGACGTAGTGTTATGGAAGAGAAAGCAAAGTCCTTGGATTATATTCTCCTTTCGAGGAAACATGAACTCGTTGAATTCTTTTCAAATATTTGAGATACTTGCTCTGTCGATGCGTGTTTCAACGTTCGAATTATATGTATGATTCCAACAAACGGGTATCGTGTAATTACGAACCGCCTACGAATATGGAATTTTCACGCCACTTACAGAAGTAGGCAAGAACCGACGTGTTTGTAAATACTGTGATACTGTGCATGTAAATATTATGTTAGAGGTCTTAGGTAGAACTAAATGAAGATGTGATATTAGTATGGATAGATATGTATCTAAAAGTAACTTAAGGTTGTGCATCTTGAATATAGAATATAAACAAGAGGAAAGGAATATGTTCCGAGATTACTCTGGTTGGTACACCAACGTTATATATCAATCGGAGATGAGATGAGTACGTGTTCGAGAATATTCGATAGAAATCGGAAAAGAGGTGCAAGATGAGAAGAGATTGATATCGGGATAACCGTGACAGAACTGATAACAAAGTCTGTGCGGGCGAGTCTGCGACTGTACAAGGCTTCTAGTGCTGCCGAGGGCCGTATGTTAGAGAAAAATTCTAACATATTAACATATTGCGTGCTTGTAAGACAGATACTGCCCATGCAAATGTTGTGATACTGCGTTGCTGTATGACTGAGATTCTCGACGCAAATATTGTAATATTGCGTTGTTGTAAGATTGAGATTCGGTCGATGCAATATTGTGATGCAAATACTGTCGATGCAGTGTGCTTGTAAGACTGATATTTATCAATACAAACATTGTCGATGCACATATTGTCGATGCACATATTGTCGATGCACATATTGTCGATGCACATATTGTCGATGCCAATATTGTCGATGCTGCGTGGTTGTAAGACTGAGATATTGTCGATGCTGCGTGGTTGTAAGACTGAGATATTGTCGATGCTGCGTGGTTGTAAGATTGAGATATTGTGGTGCTGCGTGGTTGTAAGACTGAGATACTGTGATGCAATATATCAATACAAATATTGTCGATGCTGTGTGCTTTAAGATTGAGATATTGTGATGCTGCATGCTTGAGTGAGATATTGTGGTGCAATATTGTGATGCTGCATGCTTGAGTGAGATATTGTGGTGCAATATTGTGATGCTGCATGCTTGAGTGAGATATTGTGGTGCAATATTGTGATGTGCGTGCTTGATTGAGATATTGCGATACTGCGTGCTTGATCGAGATAGTGTGATGCTGCATGCTTGATTGAGATATCGTGACGCAATATTGCGATGCTGCGTGCTTGATTGAGATATTGTGATGCTGCGTGCTTGATTGAGATATTGTGATGCTGCGTGCTTGATTGAGATATTATCAATACAAATATTATGATGCAATATTGCGATGCTGCGTGCTTGCTTGAGATATTGTGATGCAATATTGTGAAGCTGCGTGCTTGATCGAGATAGTGTGATGCTGCGTGCTTGATTGAGATATTATGAATACAAATATTATGATGCAATATTGCGATGCTGCGTGCTTGATTGAGATATTGTGGTGCAATATTGTGATGTGCGTGCTTGATTGAGATATTGTGATGCTGCATGCTTGATTGAGATATTGTGACGCAATATTGCGATGCTGCGTGCTTGATTGAGATATTGTGATGCTGCGTGCTTGATTGAGATATTATCAATACAAATATTATGATGCAATATTGCGATGCTGCGTGCTTGCTTGAGATATTGTGATGCAATATTGTGAAGCTGCGTGCTTGATCGAGATAGTGTGATGCTGCGTGCTTGATTGAGATATTATGAATACAAATATTATGATGCAATATTGCGATGCTGCGTGCTTGATTGAGATATTGTGGTGCAATATTGTGATGTGCGTGCTTGATTGAGATATTGTGATGCTGCATGCTTGATTGAGATATCGTGACGCAATATTGCGATGCTGCGTGCTTGATTGAGATATTGTGATGCTGCGTGCTTGATTGAGATATTATGAATACAAATATTATGATGCAATATTGCGATGCTGCGTGCTTGATTGAGATATTGTGGTGCAATATTGTGATGTGCGTGCTTGATTGAGATATTGTGATGCTGCATGCTTGATTGAGATATCGTGACGCAATATTGCGATGCTGCGTGCTTGATTGAGATATTGTGATGCTGCGTGCTTGATTGAGATATTATGAATACAAATATTATGATGCAATATTGCGATGCTGCGTGCTTGATTGAGATATTGTGGTGCAATATTGTGATGTGCGTGCTTGATTGAGATATTGTGATGCTGCATGCTTGATTGAGATATTGTGACGCAATATTGCGATGCTGCGTGCTTGATTGAGATATTGTGATGCTGCGTGCTTGATTGAGATATTATCAATACAAATATTATGATGCAATATTGCGATGCTGCGTGCTTGCTTGAGATATTGTGATGCAATATTGTGAAGCTGCGTGCTTGATCGAGATAGTGTGATGCTGCGTGCTTGATTGAGATATTGCGATGCAATATTGTGATGCTGCTGCTTGATTGAGATATTATCAATACAAATATCGCCAATGCAATACTGTGCTACTGCATGCTTGACAATCACCCATACGTACATACATACTATCATATCATTCTGTATATCCTCTCGTCATTCTCCAACCGCGACAGATCGTGCAGATTCCGCCACCAGTCGAACAAGTAGTTCTCGCATATTATCTTGAACCACGGCGTAAACTTGCACTTTTCATCACTGAGCATATCCCTGAACTGCTGCTGCGTGACCCACTTGCACTCGTCCACTTCGTTGTCATTGGGCCGCACCGTGAGCGCCGCCCCAGGGGACAGCTTGTACACCAGTATGTAGTCTATCTCGTGCTCCCCCCACTTATCCTCGGCGTCCCCGCACGGCGCCATGTAGTGTATCCTGTTTATGAAGTGGAACTCCCCGCGCTGCCGGAGCTCGTCGGCCGGTATCCCCAGCTCGTGCCCCAGCTTCCTGACGCACGCCACCGTCACGCCATCGACATTCTCCGTGAGACTCCCGTCACCGCCACTTGCATCCCCGATCTCGTCGTCGACGGAGAGCGGATGCGAGCAGCAGGTGTTGGTCCACAGCAAGGGAAAAGTTATCTTCTCCGCCGCGCGCCGCTGCAACAGCAGCCTCCCGTCCGCGTCGAACACGAAACAGGAGAACGCCCTATGCAGCAGCCCGCGGCGTATGTTACTCAGTAAGTGGCACGCCCGCTTGGACGCCGCGCCGACGACTGTGTCATTCCAGTCTACCACTACGCAGTTCTCCGCCATGAGGCGCACTTGTTCCTCGTCATGGCTCTCGCTGCGCAACGCTGCAGTATCCTCCGGCGTCATCTCGCTGGCGTGCGAGTTCGGCCGCTGCGAGAGGGCCACGACGGCCGGGAAGGCCGCTAGGATGTCTGCTGGTGCCATGCGGTGCACTGTGTCCCTGTATCCCATGCTGCTGGTATGTGTGTCGAGTGTGATGGGAGGACCGGGCAGGGATGGCAAGGTAGTTGCTTATGTACTGTGTAGTGCTATCGGACTGCGAGGAACGACGAACGGCGGCGGCATCGGCTGGGAGCGAGAGCAGCGCGGTGTGTGGGCGGTGGACCCGAGAGTGGGTGCTGCTGGGACGCGCCGGTGTGTCGACGGGCAGTGCTTCGAGGCTCGAGGAGTGCTGTTCAGGTTCTGGCATGGTACTGCACTCGTGGTGGCGTGTAGAGCACGTAGAGCACTGGTCGAACCGCTTATTTTCTGTATGCACAATACAATGTACAAGGATAGTATGACCTGGGACAACCACCACCACATGTGTCTATATTACTCGGCATAGGGTCTAGGCCTGGAAGTGCGTGTGCCTGTACTGGTGTGGGAGAGTGCGGGTGCGAGAGAGAGAGTGTGTGTATACACGCGTGTGTCCCTGCAGCGGTGTGTCCACCCATGCACCGCGCAGAGGGGGTTGGGAGATAGCCGCCGAGGATATCACTGCTAGCACGCGCAGGTACATACAGTGCATACGCACGCTCATGGTGCCAGTGGCCGTATCCGGGGTGGCTGTGGGGAATGGTGTGGGGTGAGTGGGTGAATGGTGTGGGGTGAGTGGAGGGTCGGTGGTCTGCAGGGCTGGGACACGGAGACAGCGCGTACTCGAAGAGTATGCGGTGCAAGGACCGGTGCAGTTCAATTCTGGTTCAGGGTAGCACTGGGCACGGAATGTGTTGACGTGTCTGTTGTGCTGTGCTGGTTCTCATTCCACTCTGCTCGCATTCTTCTCGCCCTGATGACTATCCTAGTCACACCGACCCTCTTCACTCTCACACTGACACTTCTTCACTTCTACCCCGCCGAGAGTGTCATCACCAGTCCACCCCCGACGCACCGTGCTGTTCGTGCTGCTCGTACTGCTGCTCTCGTACTGGATACCTCACTCTGCTGACACTCTCGCCCCTGCGGTGTCTGGGTGTTTCTTTGTTTACCTGCCCCTGGTGTTTACTTCCCCTTCGAGAGGCGGTCTTCGTTCATCTCCCTTCATTATTACTCTACTCTTCTCATCTCTTTCATCACTCTTCTCATCTCTTTCATCACTCTCACCACTCTCAACACTCTCAACACTCTCAACACTCTCAACACTCTCAACACTCTCAACATCACATGGACAGTATAGAGAAGCACACAGACCCGCTGGGCCCCTTCTACACCCAGTTCCAGCGCTTCGTGGACAACAACCCGAACGTCATCTCCGCAGCACGCTCAGCGGCACAGGTGCCCGAATCAGCAAAGGCAGTAGTAGTCCTCTCGCCGCTATCCCTGAAACATGCCTTCCCAAGGCACTGGGCTGCGAAGTCATACAAGAAGACTATAGTGGAGAGGCCAGAAAGATTACTCGCGGCGTCCATGGGGATCGCTGCCGCAATCACTATGTACCCTGCGCTATTCACACTCACGTCCTCGGATACGAGGCGCGGCAGCCTCTCTTCCCCACATGTAACGAGTGTGCACGGTGCCGACTGGCCAGCGAGACTCGCAGAGCTATGTCGCGAGGCAGACGAGAAGCTCGCGAGGGGCGAGGTGGAGGTCCCCAGGGACTGGAACGCAGGCGACATATACCTTAGCTCCAGGACGCTCGAGGCCCTCGAGGGGACCCTCGGCGCACTCGAGACGGGCGTGGACGCGCTGTTTCGGGGAGCGTCGCAGGAACACCTCGCGAGCAGGGTCTTCGTCGCGGTGCGGCCCCCGGGCCACCACTGCCGCGTCGCGGAGCCCTCGGGGTTCTGTCTCCTGAACAACGCGCACGTCGCGGCGCAGTATGCGGCGGACACGTACGGCGTCACGCACGTAGCGGTGCTGGACTTCGACCTGCACCACGGCGACGGCACGCAGGATATATGCTGGAAGCGTGCAGGGTTTGCCCCCGCGAGCGCCACTTCTACATCCCCCGACAACTCCCCCTACGATGAGTTCGGGAGAGACGCGGCCGCGGAGACACAGTACCCGCGCGTAGGCTACTTCTCGATGCACGACATCAACTCGTTCCCGACGGAGGCCGGCTTCGCGACGAGCGAAAACATCAAGAACGCGTCGACGTGTCTCATGAACGCGCACGGCTTGAACGTGTGGAACGTGCACCTGTCGCCCTGGGCCACACACGACGAGTTCACGAAGCTGTACAGGTCCAAGTACAGGACCCTGTTCGCGAAGGCCGACGAGTTCTTCAAGACCGCGAAACACGACGCGGAGCAAGGGGGGGGACAGTTCAGGGGGCTCGTGCTCGTGAGTGCGGGTTTCGACGCCTCGGAGTACGAGCAGACGACAATGCAGAGGCACGCCGTCAACTTGCCGACGGACTTCTACACTCTGTTCACGAGGGACGCGCTGAAGTTGGCACAGATGCACTGTGGCGGGAAGTTGCTCTCCCTCATGGAAGGTGGTTACTCGGACAAGGCCATCGCCTCGGGTGTCTTTGCGCACTTGATCGGCCTCCAGAACCAAGACTGGATCAAGGAGTGGGGGTCCGAGCAAGTCGTCAAGGAGATCGTGCGCGGGTGCAAACCCAATTGGAAACCGTACAAGACAAAGAGGTCCAAGGACGTCATCAGGATATGGGCAGAGGAAGTCATCCGGCTCGGAAGAGCCATGATCCCGCAGTTCGAGGAATCCATCTTCCAACTGCCACCCGCGACAGGTGCCAAGACAAGTGCTGCAAACAAGTCGACGATCGCACAGCGGATCACACGCTCGCACCACGCGACACCGCAACCGTCTGACGTCATCGTTCCCAAGCATGAGTCGAAGCCGCAACCGCGCAGATTGCTACAGGAGAACACGCCCTTCGTCCAGCAGGAATTGTCCAGTGACGAGGAGGAGGACGACGCAGATTACGTTTACGATGAGGAACTGAACAAGACCTTCAACAGAACCGTCGAGGACATCACCATAGACGACATATCGCGCCATTTGGAAACACTAGAGATCATAGAGACAGGGCCCGTCGACCCAAGGGCGCACAGGGACGTCAGGCAGCCGAGACTAAGCGACCAGCGCGGGAGGCCCCAGCAGGCACGGTACAAGGTTCCATCCTCGAATGGCGCCGTTCCTCACGGGAGAAGTGCTCGGGGAGCAAGAACTAGCGCTACCCCACAGGCACAGGCACAGGCACAGGCACAGGCACAAGCTTACGACGATACCGATATCTCAATGATGTCTCATGTCTCCACGAGAAAGCATACCACTAGAAGTGGCGCAAGATGGTGAGATTATGTTATTTTCACTTCATCTTGTATCTTTGTATATTGACTTTCGAAAAGTACTGCATCTTCCTTTTGTATACCTTTATTCATGTAACAATTTTCATGTATAACTTCATGTATTAATGATTTTCTGATCGCCTCCGGATACTCTTAAGACACTAATGGTTTGTTTGATCTTTGAAAAGTGCATTGTAATTTGAACCTTCCTAGAAGAAATAAAACAAATGTGACGTATTCTTGTCACTCACAGTCTTTTTGTGTTAATAAACTGGCCCTGACCCATTTTATTATTACATTTCTTTTGGAAAGTACATCCACCAACGAGGAATGAAACCAGGGAGAAACTCTTATTCCAAAATGAAAAAGAAGGAAAGAATTAAAGGCCAATTGGCTTGTTGACAAAGATCAGAAAACACTGAAAAGGCTACAAATATGTTTATAATTATTTATTATATTTATGGATATATACATAAAATATACTTATCCCATGTTTGTCTACCTACATGATAAACATATCTCCATAATTATAACAGTCATAAATCGGGTCTATTTATCATATATCCTGACATGGTAAAGTCCAGAATAATACACGCCTTCAACAGTGTTAAAATAATGGGACAATATAATGTATTACAGTAGATCACCAGGAAGTTCCAGAACATCGATTTGTTGGTTAGCGAATGTATATCTTGAAAAAAGCTAAACAGGAATGACTTTCGGTAGCAATACCACGGAGTGATATGTCTCCAACGAACTGTGTCAGGCATGATATCAGCCCAAGTTCCTATGTGTGTTGGGAATACCTGATTGACTTGACGTATGCCTTCCAGTACATATTTAGATACGCATAAACATGCATATCGACTTCTTCAGATTAAGTAGTGTTTGGCACACGACAGCTGGGTCAATCGCCTCATGTGAGAAATCTGCAACCCCTACAGAGTGTCAACAGGCGACACAGTTCAATCTGATAAGTAATGGAAACGAGAACAACCCGGCACCAGCGATGTGATCACCACCGCATTAGCTTGTGTCACCAAACTCAACCCATTCCTGAAATATGGATTTTGCCTCTCTATAGGTATATTTCAATAATTCCAGCTCCGAAACATTCCTGACGATGCCAAACCCAAGGTAAGGGAACGGTTAAATGTTTCGAAAATTTAGCCGCCGAACACTTCTTTCCACCTCTCACCCTAAACAGCAGATTGACATAGTGAATGGTTGATCAAGATTGAAATATATTTTTTCTGAAACTATCACCGGTCTGAGATAATGGTTGCAATAATGTGTAAAAAATGTCAAAACTATTTTTGACCCCACTTGACATATTGACCCCACTTGACACATATAAAGTATGTGTCAAGTGGGGTACAATTTTCCTAAACAGGATATTTTATTTAGAGTCCTATTTAGGCCTATAACCCTATCGGGTAATAGATCATGTGACGTATTTTAACCAATCAGCTTTAGCTTCATTACTAATTAAAATCCTCATAATTAAGAATACTTGGATCTGATAGGTCAATTGTCCATTACCCGGCACGCAAAACTAGCAACACCCACACATCTTTTTTGTCCACGTGACCTTAAATTTCAGCCAATAGTAAATGAGTATAAGGCAGAAATTCCCTCACACTTGACAGAGCGATGCTGATTGGCTGAAACGAGAGTTATTTATTATTCATGTCGTCTACATGAATACAGATTGTTCAGAGAATGGCAAGAGCACGAGAGGGGATTACGAATTTAGAGGAGAGATCAGACTCAAGAGGTTTGGGAGGAGAGCAGAAACCACGGGGAACAGTATGCGCTGGTGAAGGAAGCACATGATAGTGGAATTTACAAGGTGAAACGCAGGCAAGAGCGGGTGCGGTGGCTGACACTGGCGAGGCAAGAGGATGTGTTGTAGAATGAGAGACATGATAATGAACTTGCCGTTTGGACAGAAAAGAGACAGCAGAAAAGGGATATGCGAGACCCGATGAGGAGGGGTCCGAGTGGGAACTATGGACTGCACCCAGCATAAATTATGGATTGTACGCAGAGGACAGATGTGGGAGCAGAGGAGGACTAAGGATTTTGAATAGCAAAGGAACGAAAAGGGGCAATGGAAAGAGGAATAAGAGCGGGAAAAGGATTTTGAGAAAGACATACATGAGGCACAGAGACAAGTACCTCCGTAAGGTGATGCTTTATCTCTTGTGCTGGGAAGCCTTAGTCTCTGGACTAGAATGCCTATTCTTTGGACTAGAATGCCTCGATCTTTAAATCAGGAGATTGTTTTCCTTCTGTAAAGCAATACCTTAGTCTTTGTTCTGGAAGATTGAGGAGCTCTAACTTCGATGTTGAATGTAGATAGGTCGCTCATAATCTAGGTAGAAACAAGTGTGTAACAAGTGTATACTCTTCTGAGTAAAAACCTTGATTTTCTATATATGAAAGTAATATACTTAAATATGTACCAAGTGTGGTATAGATATTTGGAAAAAGATCCTGGATGTGACGAAAAGGTTATTCTCATCATATAATACCCGACTAGTATTTATATATCTATCTATCTAATGAAATCCTATTGCGTATCATTTTGTCAATAAGTAGAGAGTGTGTTCAGCTTCACTTACACCATTTAAATGATGATAACACATGAGGTATATGATTTGCGGTTTCGACTTCCTAGTATATTTTTCTTCATTGCCGACCATGACGTGATTTACACTTCCACCATAATACGGCTCCACATTTAAGCTACTACATTCGCATGCTCATATTACCCCCTTTTCGTGCTCATCTCGCATTCAAATGCACGAACACCAAAGAAATTATTCTTATATAATAATGATACAAAATTCATAATAAATGAACTACTTTATGATTCAACTCTCATCAGCCACCTGGGCTTAGATATACTCTCATATCTGCGGAATATGAATATCAAACTGTTCTCTCTCAGAATCGGGGACTGGTTCCTCGCCCTTGAAGATACACTTGAAATCAACGATGAACGGTTGTAACATAACAATAGGGATGTTCAAAGTCGGTGAGAATACAATACAAAGGTTTCTTAAATTCATTTTGTTGAGTTTTTGGTTGTCGTTAATTCTATTCAATA
Source organism: Kazachstania taianensis (assembly GCA_003708865.2). Taxonomy (NCBI): domain Eukaryota; kingdom Fungi; phylum Ascomycota; class Saccharomycetes; order Saccharomycetales; family Saccharomycetaceae; genus Kazachstania; species Kazachstania taianensis. The sequence goes on along the minus strand of PPOK02000002.1, from coordinate 448,264 downwards.
ACTCAAAAAGAGCGTACATTAATGATAAATTAGGTCTCGGTATCTCGTTCTCTTGGACCATTTTACTAAATTGTAATGCAATAGACCTTGGATCGGCGTGATATTCGTCGACAACTTTCTTGAATGATAGGAATTGTGCATCTCCAAAGATCAAATGAGGTAAACTCCTCAGGTAAAGTTTCAGTAACCCACTCACAGTGTTTACTCCCAAAAAGGTGTTGTCATGGACCGTTTCATACTCACAGAGATCAATATCGTACTGTCTATCAAATCCTTCCTGTAACGTCTTGATTAGAGTACTGGATCCACTTAATCTAAAGATACCTTCCTCGCGAAGTCCATGATTCTTGTATAAATATTCGAGGCACCGGTAAACAACACTGGGAATTTCATATACACCTTGGTAAGTGTGCGAGCTTTGCTTTAAACACACTTCTAATGAGGAACCGAACACAGGTTTATGATTGGAGTTAAATGTGTTTGAAGACGTGTCACTCACTTCCTTGACATTCTTATCAGCTTGAGGCGATTCTGAATCCTGAGATATAACAGTTACAGCTTCGTACTCGAAATTAGCATTGTCTCTAGGTGGAGTAGGGTTCGAAGGTGGGTTAGCGGTTATGTTTAATTTCTTGAATGGGAATAAACTTCTCATCTTCAATCTTCTTAAATCTCTTTCATCTGTGCCACTAGATGTTTCCTCGCTCTGTTGTCCAGATAAGGGCGATGAGCTAGAAGTATTGTTGGATTTCGATGTGTTAGCAAGATGTTGTGGCTTTTCCTCGTATGGATTGTTCGATGGATTAGCAGTGTCGTCGGATATATTCGTTGGAGATTCATTCTTCTGTGATGATGTATTGCTATCGTTAGAATGGTGGGTGGCAGTTAAACCATTCCAATGGCTTGATGATCCAAAGCTCGACGTATGCGAATGAGGTAAGGAAGCCGATCTTTCGGTTAATTCACTTATAGCAGCTACCCATGATTCTCGCTCCTTCGTAGTCTCTGTACAGATGTAATACCGTGATGTGGACGATAATCCACTCTTTTTATGCTCATTGATCAAAAAGCCATTCTTAGTGCCGTATTTATCATCAGGTAAATTGGGAATGATTTCGATACTACAATGCTTAACTTTAATAAGCTCGGCTACTTGACCGTCTTCTAGTAATTGGAGACTCTCATTATTTAACACACCATATCTTATCTTCCAAGTTATTCCATTTCCAAGAGCTTTCTTTGGTCGTCTCATTATCAACGAGCCTTCCTTAATCGTGTCGCCCATCAACATGGGGTTCATAACCGTATCTGTACTCAAAAATTGAGCAATTTTAAGCCCAACGTTTGGCGGGAATTCTGGAATACTGAATATACTTTGGAAATATTCATTAAGCTGATCCCTTCTAAGCCCTACTTTTGTGGGTAGTAGAGATTGGAATAAAGATCTATCTGGTAACGACGGAAGTGATAATGATGAGATATGAGATTTGAGATATACATCTAACTCTCTAATCTTTTGAATGGATTTGGAAAATTTGAACATTTCCTTGTCTGAATTCCTGTCTATAACACTAATTAATATCAGACAATCTTCGGAACCGGGATCCAGTTCATTAAACAATGAACTCACAACATCAACCTTGATTGTTCCAAAATCTTCAGGTTGTACAAATAGTGGAATCTCCGATATGACACTCTGGGTGTTGGATGCTACTGTCCCCACTGAAGTCATACGCATATTGTTCTTACTGCCATTGTCATTATTATTTTTCGTTATATTCAATGAATTATGTGTTGTGTTCGATCCGGTTCGAAAAGCTGACACCTGTGAGTTGTTTCTCTTCGAATTTGGTGTAGGTGAATTTGGAGATGGTGGCTCCAGTGTATTATTGGTTATTTCAGCAGACACCTGACGATTTAGGGATGACTGAATAGAACTTTTGGTATTTATGCTACCATTATTTTTACGATTTAATAGAACTGGGGACCCGAGTCTCTTCAGTGATGGTGAACTATTGATTGAGACAGACGGAGTTGGAATTGACTGTTTTGATATCGTGTGAGATGGATTCAAATTGTTGGTAGCACTATGCTCAGATGTGATGTCATCAATAACTCTATCTTGTTGTTCACTCTCCTTATCAGAGGCTGTTTCTTCACCAAATGTTGTATCTAATAGTTTTGTAAAATTGTTCAATCTCGCCTTTGCCGCTGGAGAAAATTCTAATTTCGTATGTTCTGCAGTATTAGATAAACGTGGTTCCAGTGGACTTGTAGTAAGATCTGTATCATATTTTCCACTTTGGGAGAATTGCGTGGGGGATGCATTGAAATTAATTTCTCTATCTTCATACTTATTCTTCAGAGGTGATCTAATGTGATTATTAATAATGGATGTCATTCTGTTAGGATTCTGCGGAGAGCTGATCCTTTCATTAACAGGCGATCTCAAGGATTTGTTTGGAGACTTTATCGTAATCCGTGACGTTGTGTATGTGACGGAAGTTGCTGGGCTTCCAAGAGAATTTTGCAACTGGTTCAAATTTTGGTGTTGACTATTACTCTGGGTCATCGGAGAGTTTGAAGCAGTGTTGTTACCTATAAATGGGTTATTCGAACGCAAATCATGATGTATGCTTGAGCTCTGTGATAAAGTCGACGGTGACGGTACTTGTGGATTATCAATAGAAGTTGTTAGAGTAGTTTCGGTACTTGGCTTAGTCTCTGTTTTCTTCTCCACGGGTAGATTTATCGTTGGAATTTCTTTATTCTTATCGGGGATGGGGAGATTTAGTTCTTTGATATTGTTATTCCTTCTCTCAGCAGATCTTGGTGGTAACACTAACGCTTTCTTAGAATCCTCTACATCGGAGTGAGATTGATCCAATATAACATTTGTTTTTGTGTGCTGACCATGCTTCTCCCATCTTGAAATAATATTTTTGAGTCCATTAATCTCTGCCTCGTATTCCTGCACTTGCAATTTTAATTTTACGTTCTCTTTGAATAATTCATCATATGAAGGCTTATCCTCATTAATATGTTCAACTTTCTTCTCAATGTATTCTATACTTCTATCACGTTCTGAAATATGGTTATCATATTGAGCCAGTAGGTCTAGAGTCTTGCTCCCTACTGGATTGCTGTTCATCGGAGATTAGTGTTCGGTACAGATTGTCCTTTGTTATCAATTTTGATTAAGGGAGAGTGGAATGATATGGAAATCACAGGTAGAAACTTTGAAGTAGACGATTAGCTTTATCAAATATTAATGTGGGTGTATATATTCACAGGTTTGTGTTCAAATCTATCCAATTCGAAGATTGCACTATAATACAGGTGAGAAAAACTCTGAAACAACGAAGAAAAAGACTATGAACAGGAAAGTAATAAATAATGCACGGATAACAACGGTTCTACTCGCAACCGCGTAGGCGTTACCTCACTGTGTGTATATGAATATGTATACAATTGTAATGTTCTGAATGTACTAAACCTTTCTTTGGGTTCCAAAGAACTGAAAAAAAAGTCTATTTTTCTCGAACTTTAATGCGTGCTGGGTAATTCAGGTCCAATCTTAGTTTCGATGGGCAATTCTTATCGAGTTAACGTGTCCTTTCAGAGGTCTTCCAGTAATATCGTTATCACATCGATAAGGTGGGTCTTACTTACAAAATGCTTCTCAAAGTTCCCTTCCTTGCTGGACTGTACTTCCCAGCTATATTCAGACCTCAATGTCTTGTACTTTTCGATCCACGATTTACTCCATCTGTGCCCTCTGACTTCAATTTCTACTTTAGGCCACGACTTTGGTCCCACAATTATGCAGAGTGGGATACCCATTGCGTGGGATAGTTGGATCTGTGATCCCAATCCCAGACCCGCGCTGGAGGAGTCAAATACCTCGTCTTTTAAGAGATGTGAAGATTTCAGTTGGTCCCTGATCTCGGTCGCTATATCTGATGGAACTTGTCGTTGTGGTAATGAACATATGGACACTAGGTATGGTGCTATTATACTTGGCCATCTAACCCCGTGTTCATCTCTCTGAATTTCTGCAATAGCCCCGATTATTCTAGTCACACCTATGCCATAGCAGCCCATATCAACTACTAAATTATTCGCCTTGTTGTCTCTGTCGGTAAATGTAAGATTCATTGGTTTGCTATATTTGTCTGCCAGGTGAAAGGTATGACCTACCTCGATACTCTTGGAGGAGGTTAAAGTACCTCTCTCACATTTGCCGCAGAGTTCGCCCTCAATGGCATCGACGATAGTTACTCCATCTACTTGACTGAAATTGTTCTTAAGGTAGGTACGCAGGGGAAAGTCTGGGAAATTCGAATGAGAGCTGATTCTACTATCCATAACTCGTAATATTTGTGTAAACATCAAATCCTCATTTTCCTCCTGGAACATTGCCAATATCTTCTCATTACTCAGTTTCTGCAGTGTATGGTCGATGTCACCTTCAACAGTTTGGACAGCATGACTCCAATTCAATTGACGACTTTCTGGGAAATAGTAACAGATTAATGTGGAATGATCCCTGGACAGTGAGTACTTCACGGAGACATTCCCGGTCTCTTGCCCTTCTGTCTGGGGGAAGGACTCGGCCTTTTCTCTCGTGGATACATTATGACAGTCAGAACATTGAAACAGCGTATCCTCTCCGGATTCGTGAATGAAGTGGAATTCTTTACTCACATCACCACCCATATCACCGTTATCAGCCCACGCCTTCGCATAGGGAATCTTTATATCGCTAAAGATCATGTCGAACACCTCATTAGTCCTTTCGAAGAGGGCCAGGGACTCGTCTTTATTGCGAGCAAACGAATAAGCATCCATCATGAGAAATTCTCTCCCCCGTAAAAGCCCGCCTCGAGGCCTTTTCTCGTCCCTATATTTCTTGTTCAGTTGATAGACAATAGCTGGCATGTCCTTATAACTCCGAATGTACGCCTTCATCAGATCCGTGATGTCCTCCTCGCAAGTCGCTACGAGGCAGAACTCGTTGCGCTTGCCGTCTCTCAACTTGAACATTTCTGTATCCTTCTCGTCTGTCCACCTGTTAGTAGTCTCCCAAAGAGCCCTAGGGGACAACAGCCCCAATTCTAAGTGGGACGCGCCCAGGTCATTTTGCAATCGTGAATGGATCAGGTTAGACAGCTTTGAGATCGACCTCAGGGAGAGGGGTAAGTATTGGAATAACCCGCTTTGAGTCTTCTTGACGAAGTCCAGCTTTTCCAAGAGATCAGGGGTCGATAGTGTCTTCAATGCCGATCGGTCGAGGGTCTTGCACACGAAGGGGTTTACCAACCTCAGCATCGATTGGCTCATCCTGGCGAGTGTGTATCGTAGGGGCACCTTGTAATATTGTAGATATAAGGTGACGAGTGTATTTTTCACTCGAGGTTAAAAAGAGGCAGTTATTATTATAATAATGCAAATATGTCATTTCTTTATAAGGTTGTATCATACATATCTTTAAACGCTATGTAGCATTCCAATAAATACTGGTATATAAACTAATTCTCAATCACGCAGGAATATGGAGTGATGGTATACACCGCTTAACCGCTGGCGTTGATCTGGGCAGTCAATTGACCTTGCTTGATCAAGGACTCTGGGGCGTCCATGACTTCCAACATGATCTCGATCATTCTGATTCTGGTGTTCTTCTGGAACTTCTTGTCGCCGGTCAACTTGTTCCACTCGCCGACAGTGCCGACTCTTAGGGCCTCGTAGTCCTTGGCACCGAAGGTTGGCAACAAGTTCAAGTGCTTCCAGGATTGGATCTCGTTGTATTGGGCAGTTGGACCGTGGATCAACTTCTCGATGGTGTAACCGTTGTTGTTTAGGACGAACAAGTATGGCTTCAAGTTCCATCTGATCATGGTGGAGATCTCCTGGACGGTCAATTGCAGAGAACCGTCACCGATGAACAGTAGGACTCTCTTGTTAGGGTCGACTTCCTCAGCGGCCATGGTGGCACCAAGGACGGCACCACCGGTGAAACCGATGGATCCCCATAAGACCTGGGAAATACCAATGGTGTTGTTTGGGAACAAGGTGCTGTTGATACCGAAGGCGGAGGTACCGGTCTCGGTGATGACGACGTCACCCTCTTGTAGGAAGTCACCTAGCTTGTTCCATAGCCAGTTTTGCTTTAGGATGGCGGCAGGGTTGGTCTCGGCGGCGACCTGTGGTCTGGTTGGGACAGGGACAGGCTTGTAACCGGCGGCGGCGGCACCGACACGGGTCAAAAGCTTTTGAAGGATCAACTTCATCTGGACACCGGTGAAGGTGGCGGCTCTGACCTTGGTGTAGTCGGAGTGGAATTCGACGACGTTCTTGGTCTCGTAGTTGTAAGAGAAGGTACCGGTGTTGAAGTCAGATAGCAAAGCACCGACAGATAGGATCAAGTCGGCGGACTCGACGGCCTTCTTGACGGCTGGCTCAGATAGAGTACCGACGTAGACACCACCGTATCTTGGGTGGGTCTCGTTGATGGAGCCCTTACCCATTGGAGTGGTGAAGGCTGGGAATTGAGTAGCGTCGATCAATTGCTTGGTCTCGTCCTTACAGTTGTGTCTGGAGGCACAGGCATCGGAAAGGATGACTGGGTTCTTGGCAGCCTTGATCATGGCCAAGATGTTCTCTAGGGCCTCGGACTCGGCCTCTGGGTCGTTTGGAGCCAAGGATAGGTCAATTGGGGTGTTCAAACGGGAGACTGGGACCTGGAAGTCGAACATGTTAGCTGGGATACCCAAGTAGACGGTTCTCTGCTTGATGTAGGTGTTTCTGATACAGGCATCGATTTGCTCGACGGCCTTTGAAGGGTCGACGACCATCTCGGTGGAGTCAGAGATCTCGGCAGACATTCTGTGGAAGACGTCGAAGTCACCGTTACCTAGGGTGTGGTGAAGCAACAAGTTCTTGGCCTGGGAAGTGGTGGATGGAGTACCAACGACGTGCAGGACACCGACGTGTTCAGCGTAGGCACCGGCAATACCGTTCAAAGCGGACAATTCACCGACACCGAAGGTGGTCAACAAACAAGCCATACCCTTGACTCTGGCGTAACCGTCAGCAGCGTAAGAGGCGTTCAACTCGTTGGCGTTACCGGCCCATCTCATGCCTGGGACTTCGTAGATCTTGTCTAGAAGAACCAAGTTGAAATCACCTGGTAGACCGAAGACGGTGTTGACACCGACTTGGTTCAATCTTTCGAATAAGTAGCGACCTAGGGAGATAGTAGACATTTCTGCTTAATTGATCTGGTGGTGTATTAGACAAACTTACAACAGAAAGAGGAAGGGAGAGTAACGTAACAAGTCTAGACACATGAGGCAAGGATGGCCTGTTTATATACAATTGCCCATCTGTAATCGAACCAAACGACACCAAACGGCAGTAACCATTCCCCAGTGAAAAGTTTTCCAGATCTATTGAGAGAATATGATCTGTTTACTATGAATTATTCAAAAATAGCCCACATTCAATGCAAAAATGCATATCCACGCATTAAGAGCTCATACCTTTTCAATTTGTTTATTACGTGTGTCTGTATTCAAACCATTCCCTCACACGGGAAACTGCAGATGCTACTGAGACGCGGTGTACAATTTCATCGGTGTTTCCCTAACTTCTGGGCTGGAAATGAATAAAATATGTAGATAAAATCCCCCAGTATGTGGGTGTCGGAGTTTCTTTACTCTCTCGTTTTTGCATAATTATGCAAATTCATCGTACCGTCCGTTCTCATTCTACCCAGATTTCTGGGCCACGGACTCTGGATTTCCTGTTCCAGCCGCTGGTTTCTTTTTCTTTTTGTCAGCTTTCTTTCGCTCTCAACCTCTGCGGGTGTCTCTGTGGGGCGGTTGCTCTTTTTGCATAAAATTCTCGGAAGCTCCGCCAGCTATTGTTCTGGCGTTCTGGCACCCACATTCGCAAGAATCCGACACCCAGACCCCGCGAGGCACACCCACGCTTCTTCTTGTACACTGGTACCTTCACAAAAGGGGTGTCCCTCTAACTTCCTGTATTATCGAGAGTGGAATACTCGCGTGATATAGAGGCTGCCCAGAGTGCAGCTGTACGTGGCGGTGGGGGGAAGAGATGAGCCCTACGAGCACCCGCCCAACTTCATCAAGCACATCGTTTCACTCTCGCTGATGCTTTCCCTTTGGAGGATGGGATTTTCTGGAAACGGTCCCCCACATTCCTACCCTTCAAGCCCTCGGTGTAGAGTGTATCAGAATGGTCACTGTGAGGCTATGCCCTGACTATGCCCCCACTGGGAAAACCCTATTTCAGATTACGTAATCGTAGAGGCACGTGACAAAACGACTTTTTCACGTGACTTCCGGGTAACCCCTGAACGAGGCAACTTTTTCCTCAATTCTTTGTCGAATGCAATGTGAGAAGGGAAACAAGGTGGATAACGAACGTGTGGTTGGTGTTACAGAGGGGGGACCGTGCTATTTACTACACAGATAACTGGATACCTGTTTGACATACCCTTGAGAACGCACATACCATAGCACTCTCTCCTTTTAGCTCTTTCTCTCACTGCAATTTGTGGGTTTGTTTTTCCATTTTTTGATTATAAAGAATTTAAACACTTTCCCCATACTACAAGTGTCGTATCGTTGATACAAAGAACTGCATACCTTTATCATATAATATATCCATATTCCACGCTAGGGGACATCCAACAACACGCATATTTCATCAAGGCAAACGAATACACAGTACAGAATACACACAAAATATACAATGTCGAACAAGGAGGCGAGCAAAGTGTACGAACTGATCGTGCAGTCCGTCATCAACGAGGTAAGGGAGGACTTCGAGAACGCAGGCATAGACGAGCAGACCTTGCAGGATCTCAAGCGGAACTGGCAAGATAAGCTGTCCGAGACAAGAGTGACGAGTTTCTCGTGGGATGACATGATGGACCCGAGTCACGGTATGGGGGGCAGTGGCGGTATGAGTATACCTGGTTTGACTGACGGAGAGAATACCGTTGAGAACGGCAATATAGACTTGGGTCTGAACATCTCGGGGAACACAGATGAGTTTGGCGCCGTGAAGGCGGAGGAAATGGACCAGGGGCTCGTGTTGCCAGGGTTCGACGCGAATCTAACACACATCAACAACGGTGGGGAGGCGGCCATCGTGAAGGAGGAAATGGGGGACGGCAACTATATCAATTCCACACATAATAACGAGGACAGCACGAGTAATAATAATAACAACGACAATTATAATAATAATAGTAATATGGACAACGATACGACGTCAGGGAGACAGATCGAATTGACGGTTGAGGACCCCACGGGCAAAGTCGCTGAACAACTGCGATTACAAGAGAAGAAGGCCAAGAGAAGTGCCCTCTTGGACACTGACGAGGTCGGGTCCGAGCTGGACGACTCTGACGATGACTACTTGATCTCTGAGGGGGAGGATGACGGACCAGATGAGAATCTGATGCTGTGCCTATATGATAAAGTCACAAGAACGAAGGCAAGGTGGAAGTGTGCCTTAAAGGACGGAATCGTCACCATAAATCGTAAGGATTATACTTTCCAAAAGGCACAAGTTGAGGCTGAATGGGTTTAGGGAGTTTGCGCTGGAATATAACAAAATATATTTCATTCGAAAAGACAACATACTTTTCGAGGTGGATAATGCTGGTAAGAAAATGAAGAAAAATCTTGAGAATAATGATAATAATAGACTGTTATATATCAACAGCGCTTGTAAGCTGGTATTGTAATATATATTTATATAATTAATAATCGAACAATCTTTTGGTAAGGACATTTGCAAAGGAACATACATCGCTGGTCAGATCCACATTAGCGAGTTTATGATAGCAATTTTATTTTTTTAGTTGAAACTGATTTTAGAGGCACCAGCTCAAGATACAACCCCTAATCTACGGGATAAACGCCATTTCCACCCTTCACAAAAATATCTTCTATATTTTGTAAAGTGATCAACGTCTGCAGTGACATCATGTCCGTCACAGCACTGCCCATGTGTGGCAACGCGGTAACATCCCATCTTTGTAAAAAATCCTTCTTTATCATACCGGTGTCCTCGCCCTTGAAGACATCAAGACCACAGCTACCGACCTTCCCGGAATCTAAAGCTCTTAGCAATGCATCTTCGTCGATGGCATTACCGCGGCCGACGTTGACAAGACGGACACCATCCTTACACATCGATAATGTTTTATCATTGATGATGTCGTCTGTTGAGGCACCTCCAGGTAAAGCTAACATGATCAAATCTGCTCTGTACCAATTCTCCGGTTTATCCATGGAGTCTAGATACTCAGCATCATATCCTAATTGTTCTCTGGTAAGAGCACCAGATCTCTTGTGATAAATAATCTCCATGTCGAATGCTGCATGTAGTCTTTTACCGATGGTCTGGCCGATCGAACCAAACCCTAGGATCAATGCAGTCTTCCTCATAGGGGAAATAATACGCTTGCCACCGACTTTGAAATTCTTTACGACGTCAATCACCGTGTCATTCTGCCCATTGTTGTCTAATTTCAGTTTCTGTGGGAATTGATAATGGTTAATCGTCTTCTCAGAGCCATTTTTGCATATAAATTGTAGATCTTGGACGTCATCCAGTTCAGTACCCAGGTAGTCTCTACAATTGGATATCTTTCCGAACTCGACAAATTTGATCAGGTATTCCCAGAAGGACGTCATTCTGAAGACGCTAGTGACGAGGTGAATGGCCAATTCACACACTGAATCAGCGGCATTGGGACCCACATTTACCACCAGGACATTCTTCTCCTCCCTCAGCCACTTAATCTGTTTATGATTAAGAACGTAGTCTACACCCACCCACGGAACCAACACGACTCTGAGGGAGTCCGGGAAGTCCTCCAGAAACTTGCTTGGTCCACCCAGGATACTGCAAAATTCCTCAGTCATCCAGATTCCGTGAATATTAGAGCCCGGTAACCAATCTCTGAAAGCTTCTTTAGTGGAGATCTGGTATCTGATGAACCGAACGTTGTGGTTTGACTCTAGATCTTTCCATAGAGGCAAAGAGTCATCCAGCTCCCATTGGAGTCTATATGGCACAACAATATTTATATTGACAGAACTCATCCTTGTGTGTATCTGTCCTTGGTCTTTGTACAGTGTATATTTGTAGTCTTGGACAGAAATGTGTCAAATATTTTGCTGGGTGCGGTTTACGTATTTATAATTATTTATACTTTTATATAAAGTCAGTCCTCAGAGGATTCGAGACTATTTCTGCTCACAGACCACAACTTGAGGAACCCGAGGGACCCAGAGACGAGCGACAGTGACGCGTACGTTCCCCTGGGTAGGAACCTGTCCCAGTGGAACAGATCTGTGGAATTGGCCATCAGATCCAGTGAGAGACGTGCAATGTCCATTTTGATCCATTGCTGTTCTCTCTGTAGTGTATCCTTCTGATCTCTTAGCTGTGTGTACTCGGCCTCCGTATTAAGGTCTGCTTGCAACTGCTTGGCGACAGGGTCGTCTGTGGCGGTCAGTTCGTGGAATTGCAATCTGACGGCCAGTTCAGACTGTAATCTCTTATTGTGTTGCAATTGATCGTAGTTCTTCTTCAATCCCAGAATAATGTCATATTGCCACGATATGGACTCGTGCTTGGTGACAGTCTCGAAGAATTTGTCGTTTTTCCACAACTTTAGCTTATGCAAGAAGTTCAATTCGTCAAAGACACCGTAATAAATGTCAATGGAATCCTGTAACATTGTCTCGTTTAGGAGGAACTTATCCCAGTCCTGGCCCTTTTGGATTTGTGTCTTGAACTTCTGCGCCATGTTGATAACCCTAAATGGTGTGCCCCCGAACCTCAACGCATATCTAAAGGTACCCAGTTGCTGGGCAGCCCAATTTGCCCGGGAATAGGTCAGAGTAGACGTGAGTAGAGCGTCAATTAATACTCGCAACAGCACAAATGGCTTCTTCAAAAAGGGAGAATGTCTCAGAGTCTCCAAAGTGGACAATGCCGGGTGAGATTTTAAATAGATTTTGATTAGATCGAAGATACATTTGATAATTTTGGCCAGCTTATCCTTGCCGCCTATTGTCCCAATAATATATTTTAGTAGTTCGATTGTTCTGATACTTTGCTTATTAGCAACGGTATGGGCAATCTTCCCGACCTTTTGCATGGAATCTGTTGATGGTGTACTTGATATCATTACAGTCTCCTCGTGGTTTATCGCATTGTCACCATTGAGTAATGTGATGGGTTTCTTGCCAGTGGCCTTGAGAGCGATATCTTCACTATTTTCAGTTCGAGTCATTGGTTTATTTGCAATCTGTTCTTAGTGTCTCTGCAAAAATATATCCTTGGTGGACATCACATTGCAAGTAATTACTTAATTCATCAGTATAAATATACGTATATATATCCAATCATGTAAACAGTCACTGTATACATGAATGCTCGAGAGTCATCGGATCTTATTTTTTTCATTGTGGTGAAATTTCCACGGGAAAAAATGCCGTGAACCCCAGTTTTGGTCTAGGGTGTGTGGGTTTATAACTAGATGTTATACAAAAAAGAAACTAGCGCCGCTCGGTTTCGATCCGAGGACATCAGGGTTATGAGCCCTGCGCGCTTCCACTGCGCCACGGCGCTGCTAATTCTTGTTTTTATTTGTTTTAAATCTTTCTTTTAATCATCACTAACGTCATGTGACTTTTGAGTTTTCCGGAAGTATTTCCGCGAATAGGCCTTAATTCTGTTTATGTAGGTGTTTCTCCAGCAGAAATATGGAATACCATTTGTATGTTACATGTTTTATACTCTATTGTACTCCTGTAATGGGAAAACGAACCTTTGGTGGCCTTTTAGTAACGTCCGGCTATATTCCAGTTAAGTGGTTAAAATTTAATAATTCTTTTCTAGTTAAAAAGGATGGAAGCTATCATCTTACTTCTTGAATTAAGACCCTCTGTTCTTATTTTTCACAGACAACAAAATTTGTTGATATTGTGGAAGGTAAAATTACATTTTGGATTGGGATTAACTCTTAATGGATATTTAAAAAGGGGGAAAAGCGAGTAAGAACATAAAGATAACTAACTTCGATGATATTAGAAAACCCTGCGACAAAATGTTATGAGACACCTCCCACGCACTTAACTATAGTCATAAGGCCTCTCAAAATCACTGTCGATGTTTCTGACGTTATAATAAGAAATTCGTTAATCTTGTTCAAAAAATCCTTCAAGGAGTGATTAATTTACTACCACCGCACACAACAAAGATCCAGCCAAAAAACAATAGGGCGATGAGGATAAGTAATCTAATAAGTGGTTTAACACCCCAAGATGTGTTCAATGTAGGAGACCCGATGGCAAACGGCTTGAATCATCCTTCCCCACATTGCCCCCTAAAACTTCCGCTAACATGTAGAAACGAAACTACCATATCAGATCAATGCTGCTTCGAGTACCCTGGTGGTATATTCTTACAGACACAGTTTTGGAACTTTAAGCCTTCTAAAACAAACCTAAATGAATCTGAACTAATTTGGGAGTTGGGGCCCCTGGATTCATTCACTGTCCATGGTTTATGGCCAGACAACTGCATGGGCTCCTACGAACAGTTTTGTGAGAAGTCAATGTTTATTGATGATGTATATCATTTGCTACATTCGGGCACATTTCCAGATGCTGAGAATTTATATGATGAAATGAGTTTATACTGGAAGAGTAATATTGTCAATAATGATGAATCCTTGTGGATTCACGAGTTCAACAAACATGGAACATGTATAAGAAACATAAGGCCAGAATGTTATTCGAGATGGGAGAACAATAAAGACTTAGATTCAACATCATTTCTGCGGGAGAAACGCGATGAACTAAGAAAACAACACGCTGTGGTTGATTATTTCAATGCGACAATGAACTTATTCAAGAAGTTGAATACGTATGAGATACTAGCTAAAGAGAATATTGTACCCGCCACAAACAAAACTTATTCAAGGAGAGAGATAGAATCTGCTCTCAAGAAAGGGTTTGATAACAATTCAGTCTTTATCAATTGCAACAATCGAAACGAATTACAAGAGATTTGGTACTTTCATCTATTGCACGGGTCTTTCCTAAGTGAACACTTTTCTCCAACAGATTCATTACAAAACCCGCCATTCTCAAGATGTAAACCTACTGGGATTAAATATTTCCCTAAGGGCTACATTCCAAACAACCACGACGACCCATCATTACCTCCATGGAAGAAGACAAGAAGAGGGACTATGAATGTCGTAGAGTCAAAGGAGAAAATGGGGTTTTTAATCAAGAATGGGCATTGGTTGAAAACAGGAACACCAGCTAATTATGAACTGATACCGGCACCTTTTGGGAATTTCCATCTGAAAACCAGAGCTGGTTATTGTTCAGTAGAGCGAGACAGTTTTGAATTTTCTTGTAGATATCGGAATATACAGAATGCCTCTCAATTTGAATACGATGAGGAGAATGAAAGGATTGGTTACTCTGGCAATTATAAGTGGGGTGCCAAGAAGGCACCCAAGGGGAGACAACACCAGGTAATCTTTCATGTTCCTGACAAGAAGGACAGCCCTTTCAAGTATAATTTTGAACTGAAATTCAATCCATTTTAAAAAGTTGGATAAGTGGAAAAAGATGCTATTATTGGCTCTATCTAATTACTTATATTTTATTTAATATTCATTCGTAGTAAATTGATTGTGCTCTCATCATCTAAATATGTACTTTTCGGTATTGAGGGTGGAGATGGGAGGCTATACCCCCTACCTGGGGACGATTGTGTGAATAAATCATCTTTGACACCAAAATTATCGCTTCTATTACCGTTGTAAATGGGATCTTTCCTCAATTGATCTCTCAACCTTGCGTTGTAGTAAGAATCCTTCTGCCCTGGGTGGTCATCACCATATAGTTCATCATTTCGTAATAAATTCTCTGAAGAATGTCTACCGTATCTTTCATACGAGGATACTGGTTTACTTCTATAACTTAGGATTCTATCGTTACTGATTTGAGACTCCAATCGATCCAATTTCGACTGCAATTGTAATCTTCCGGCACGCTCGTGTTTCAGTTCGCTCTTCAAGCTCTGAATCTGAGTCTGTTGCTTATAAAGGTCCTGTCTTAAGAGTTTAAATTCATCAATTAAGATTGCCAAATTTTGTGGTTCCACCTGCACACTATCGTTTGTTTTGTCCATTGTCGAGGTTGGCGGGATTCTGGAAGAGCCCTGGGGGTCCCTATTGCCCCGCAGTTGCTGTCTTAGTCTATCATCATACACGTTATTGTTCTTATTATCGTTATTGCTGTTATTGCCCTTGTTATAGTTGATTCTCGGAGGAGACCGGATATCCTCAGCCTTGTCCCTACTGCCAATTGGAATTCTCTTCACAGGAGACGAAGCATGGGGACTACCATTCAATGCCATATTCAGATATTTCATAGACTCCATGTACTCCCTCTTAAAATTCCCAATCGTGTCGTCATTCTCAGGACGGTTGAAGAAGTCCTTAGCGTAGCTGTAATCGTCTCTGTTCCTGTCCATAGTCCCTAGATATACAGAGATACACACTTATTATCCAATTACTACTATGCCACTCGTATGCACCGATAACGTAGCCTAGTGAAGACAAAGATGGGTACGCCTCTCTCATCTGTGCTTTGAATATTAAATTACGATTCTGTACTCTTATCTTCATTTGTTTACACAACAATTTTCATCAAAAACGCGAAATGGAAAATGACGCGTTTGGAGAGGGTTAAAAAATCGAGATTAGGTTTGGAGAATTAACAAATTAATACCAAAAATTCAGATTAGGGCACAAAATACCACAATAAATCTTCAGGGTTACATAATCCCCCCAGAAGCCGGTTGGTTTTTCCGTTTTCAGAGCGGCTCTCCCCGATTACCTGCCAAGGAAATTTAAGGTGCTATTATTATCGTCACTAGCAACCTTCCCACCACAGTCTAGTCCACTAGATCACACAAGAAATCACTATTACCCCATCAGTCGCCCGGGGGATATACTAATCCTTAGATTACACTGTTTGGATATACTTTCTTTGACGGTCCGCCTTCTAGATTGTGTTTCGCTTTTCCAAAAGTTTCGTACGGGATCTATACGCATCAGATCTTTACGAGCTAAATATTCGTCATAAAAGGGGGGCGTCCAATATATCAGATACACATATATATTGACACATATCCCTATCATACCACATATCTAACAAGGTTATAGAACATCTGAGGAAGAATAAATGAATCTGAATGGTGAGAGGCCTGTTGCGCCGTCAAATCACAGTGACAACAATGTTATTAATAGCGCAGCTCTCTTTAGACCGGTTATATTGAAAAGTCAGAATAATTATGTGAATCTATGTGACGATGAATACCACATTGATAGTCTCACGTATAATCATGATACGCTTTTACCAGAGGGTGGTAATTGCTCCAACACTGAGAATAGTGGCAATATTAACGATATCGAAACGAATAATATACTGTTGTTTGATCTCTCCCCACATGAAGTAGTACTGCCGCATTCCTTTACCGTATCATCGTTACCATCGACTTTGACATCCCTATTGTCGGATCATAATAAGGAAGAAACTCCTGAAAGTACCGTCCCCAACAGCACACACAGTAGTACACCGAAGGATGGGGCGTCAACACCGGAGTCCCTACCATCCAACATTACCACACATATAAACAAGATCCACCTGAACTTACCAACAACGCTACTAAGAAGGCCCCGATTCAAATTTGAAAATCTTTTGTATGCAATACTCCCCAGAGATAAAATTGATCCATTCTTGGACCTTATAAATGTATCCAACATATACATGTTCTTTGATGAGGACAGTACCTTTACACGTTGCAATAAAAAGACTTACTTATTGATCCAGAAATTTGTGCAGTACATTAAGGAGAAATATCCACAATCAACAAAACATTTTGTCCTATTGCCACCCGAAACTATATACAATGATAGAAAGGGTATGGAAAACGTTTCAAGTAGTTACATTCCAGGAAATAATAATAATCTACCGAGTCACCAAAAGCTCCAAAAATTTAACTTGAATATAAGAATACCGAAAGGCTCTTCAAAGAAGATGTTTGTACAATCAATCAAGAAGGATATTATCCACTACTCACCAAACTCCCTACAGAAATACTTTTCATTCAACATACCGTCTAATCTCCAACCGAACGATGAATGCCTACCCGTATGGTTACGGCAATATGCATCAAGAGACGACTCTGTCAAAATACTGCTCAAACTGGAAGCTAATTTTGAATTATTGGAAGAATTAGAGGCTGAACGATTAGCATCCTCTTTAGCTGCGAAGGATGTAAAAATAACTGACGGAACTGTCACGAATGGAAACACTTTACCTGCATTATCTTTATCAGCATCATCTGAAAGTAATACTTCAGATAAAAACCAGACAGTTACAAGCCCCATCCATAAAATATATTCCTTAACATATCTACAAAAACAATTCAGAAGTAAAAGACCAAATTCGAACGATCCTCTTTTGAAAAGGTCACACACAGCCTCATCTCTCTCGTCAAATCCATCTAACACAATGAAACCGCCCAACACAATCGCACAACCTACATCAATGCAAAATGGAAATAGTTTATCCCATCCATCAATATACTCCACATTACGACAAGCTAAACAATCCGATGTAGTACCATTAGTAATCACCACCGATACAGAGTTCTTGTCGAAATCGAAGGAGAGGTCTCCTTGCCCAGAAAGCTCGAGTAGTACGAGTTCCATATTACTAACGCCGTTAGACAATTATGAAGTTTCAGAGGGAATAGAATCATTCAACAAAAATCGGTACTCTAATATCCTACCGTATGAACACACAAGAGTAAAATTACATAATTCACCCTTAGAGACACAAAAGGCAGCCAGCGGATTCTTCATTACTCCCGATGATATTGACGAAGAAGAATCATCCTCCACCACTGCTTCATCCTCAATTTCTGGGATTAACAACTTGCTATCCCAATCAAAAAATAAAAGAAGAAACTCGTCTGCAAATCAAAATGATACTTATCTGGATGATAATTTAGCTTCATCGGAAAAACAATCCAACTACGAAAGACCAACGGAAACCGCCAACAATAATTTATTAAGACCCACAGTTAGTAGATCAAACTCCAAGAGACATTTTAGACGCCAAGAGCAATTCAGTGATTATTTCAATGCCAACTATTTGAAGATCCCCCAGATAAATAATGACTATAAATATGTTGCGACACAAGCTCCACTTCCCTCTACCATAGATGACTTTTGGAATGTTATAATATCCAATGGCATTAGGCTTATTATTTCTCTAAACTCTGAAAATGAATTGGAAATGAGAAAATGGGACATATATTGGAATAATACTACTGGAGGGAAGTATGAAATCGAAGTTATTGAAACAATAAATAACGTCTGTCACTTAACTGGGTGTATTTTGAGAACATTCAAGGTCTCGAAGAAGAGCCATCTTTCTGACAACACCGACTATTCATTAGTATATCAACTACAACACACAAGATGGTTTGATTCTTCTACAATTGATGTAGAGGATCTATTGAAACTATTCAAAATCAAAGATATGTTGATGGCTGATCCATTGAAATTTATGAAAATACCAGAAATCTCTGAGATTGTAAACTTGAAAAAAATGGAACGTCTTCATCTAGGTTGTAGAAATTACACCAGTATGTTAAGACCGGAAGATACTCCATTGTTGATTCACTGTTCTGCCGGTTGTGGTAGAACTGGTGTCTTTATTGCATTAGATTATCTCATCAATATTCTCACACCCTCGAAAAATAAAGATAATAGAGTTGATGTTTGGAATATGAATGAAGATTTATTGTTTATAATTATAAACGAACTACGCAAACAAAGGTTATCTATGGTACAAAATTTGGGCCAGTATATTACCTGTTATGAGTCGATTTTAAAGTACTTTGCTTTATTGAAAATGGGTGACAACCAGGGTCTAGACATAACTATATAAGGATAGATTTCTTTAAATCATATAATAATAAATTATGATTCATGTCATTATTCGTGCATATACTACAAAACAATAGAATGAAAAGTCAGATATAAGAACAAAGGTACATATTTTCCTCTTATTACTATATATGCTCCATCAAAGCTGTGGTTGGATAGAAAGGAAAACGTGTAAATTCTCAAGTAAAGTGGAATTTAATCCACTTAGAAGTACTCTATATCTCTCAGCTCCGAGAGATTCCTCCAAAAATGTCATCGTCTGTTGAATGAAATCCTTCAAACTAATGTTATGAACAGGATCATTATTCTTGAACAAATTATGATGTCTGAATTGCTCAGATGTCAAAGGAAAGAAGGCAACAGATTGTTCTGTGACAATATCATTCAAATGGTACTTCTCACAATCTCCTTCATTATTCTCATTGATTTCTTCCAAAATCTCAATCCACAATGCTAATATGGCATCTAGATCTTTCAATATAACATACATCTTAGTTCTCAATAAGCTTGAAATACCTAGTACATGTAGTTTTCTAAATTTTGGATCATAAATATCCTTAAAGCAGACAATCCAAATGGCAAGGAATTTCTCAACAATGGTATCGAACGACATATCTTTATATACCAATCTTCTGGCGGCCATTGGAAGTTGCATATTTTCTTGCGAGGTTGGTAATGCATTGTAGTACGACGATATAAACTCTAATAGAGCATCTGGATTGACGTAACTCAATCTTGCAACAATCTGTAGTATCTGCCCACATTGATAAGTCGATAATTGGTCCTCCTTAAAAATGGCATCGAATAACGCGTTTAATATACCAGTTTGATAATAGTTTGGAATTAAAACGGTTTCATAATCTGCTTCATTTGAGAGTATCAGGATTTCCCATATCTCTAATATTAACTGGAAGGAATCTTCCCTTAATTTTAGTAAATGTCCTGATAAATCTGAGAAGATTTTCAAAAACGGTTGTGAAGAGAAAAAATCGTTTTGGCTTAAAATCAAAGCATAGCTTTTCACAATTTCTAATAGAGTTGGTAATATCTCCGTTCTCATCTCGACACCATATTGTAAAAATGGCAATAGTTCAGTAAATCTTCCACTAAAACTAGATTCCTTTTCAGAAAAATTTTGAAGGAGCGTACCCCATAATTCGAATCCATCTTCATTAAGTAACGAATAATGACTTGATGACGGATCACATGCTAAGGCGACAACTGGAATAGCAATATCCCAAGTAAGGTATGACTGTGGTCCCAACGATGATACGAGATGTCTCAATAATCTTAACAAAGCATTCGATAGAATAGATTCGGAGGGATTAGATGTTGATACTTCCCACAGTTTTGGAATAATTTGCAATACTTCAACTAGAAGATCTTGACTAATCAATGGTTTTGTCTGAATAATTATATCACTCAGAGTGTTTAGGACATATAGTCTTGTTTCCGTCAGCGAGACTGAGGGAAGAACTTTCCTCAACAAAATAGTAGTGATATCCATAAGGTAAGGCTGGAAGACATCCTTGTTGAAATTCCAATCATCGATCATTGTTCTCAAAGACTGTACTGTAGTTAGTAATACCACTTTATCTTCTTCTCTCATCAGTATTTCGCTGAAAAATTTGTAACACAAGGCTTTACTAGTATCTGAACTCTTTACAGTAGACCATTCATTTATGATCAATGCTACCTTTCTTCTAATAATTTTCAATTGATCGCCATCCACAGAGGTTCCATTTGCCTCTGGTAAGAAGACTTCAACCAACAATTTGTCAAAATCAACCATATCGCTAACGGCAGAGGCACTTAATTGGAAACTGGAGTATATTGCATCCTTCCTCAAAAAGTCATCAAGGGAATTGCCCAAAGAAGCTGCCTCATTTTCGATTTTGTTCAATAAATATGGTACCAGTAAATCTGGAAATGAGTTAATTAAATCTTGAAAGAAATTTTCTGCGCATGGTCTAATTTGATATTCATAACTGGTGATCATCTGTTCGTTGATCCATTCCTCAGGATCAGCAAACCAACTTTCTAGCTCGGCAGGTCTTAATTTTAAATACCAGTCGACCAGGATGTCTACTAATTGTTTAACTAGATTTTCGTTCAAGAATTCAGTGTTAATCTTATTAATTGACAAGTCTATACTCTGTTTGTCATTTCTTGCCTTTAAAGTGATGGCCCCTTTCTTTTTAATAAAATTAACAATTCTTTTTAGTAGCAGGAAACCTCTAATAGCAACATGTTCCCAAAAATCTCCAGACACATCCGAATTCTCAGAATAGACCAAAGTAGCCTTCTCAAATAATAATCTCGTATAGGTAATTAAGATCTGTGTAGAACATGGAATCATTATGAATGTCGTTGGCGATTCAGTAGCCAAGGTATAATACAGTTTGCCATAGCATTTAATGAACTTTTCATACACCTCAAATTTCCCAAGTGTCTCCTGTTGAGAAATTAAATGCTGTAAATGTGTGACGCTCAGTTTCAAAAACTCACAGATAGATTCGTCCTTTTCAGGCCTTTCATAACCTTCTGTGACCATCCTCCTTAAAACTTTTAGTGCTAAATATGAGACTTGTAACCTAGTCAAGTCAATTGAGGAAGAGGAAGATTTGGTCCATTCTTCGAAAGCCTGCAGATAAATTCGAACTATCAAGGGAAAGATCAACGGTACTTTACTTTGCATGGCAGGCTTACACCTTCCAATTCGGGCAGTCCCTAAAACCTTGATTATTTGATTAACGTGCATTAGAATGTTATAGACCTTCACATGATCCTTACAGACGTGGTCGCTCTCTAGAAGTCTTTCTAGCTGCTCAAACAAATTAGGCCACTCAGCTGGAAAATCTAATCTCGAAATCTTTGCTGTCCCCTGAGCATTCTGGATACATAACTGATTATTTTGTTCGTCAACCAAATCAAATAGTCTCGCCCTAATTGACGCCTTCTCATCCTTTTTGATGGCATTTATTCTACTGGACCGCCAGTATTTGTCAATTCCATTTTTAAATTGAATCACAGCTAGCCATCTAACTTGTAAGGACCTAGACAAATCAAGGTAAATTGATTGTAGAAGGTAATGAAATCCCGGTTGGGTCTCCCACGACTTCAACTGCTGTTCTGCCAACTTCTGGACATCTGAACCAGCGTGCTGCGGGTTACTTGCCTGTTCCAATGTCTGGACTATGTTTATCTCAGTAAGATCTGCATTATCAGTTGCCATCTTATCTTTCTATGCTTTGGAGGATCCTATCTATCTATGCTTCTTGTTGGTCTAAGAGTACTGAAAGTGTACAATATTGTAATGGAAAAGGCCTCTTAATAACAAAGCCACCAATGCACTGTATATATGTATATACCTATACTCTATCGAGCCAATGTTATCACGGATTGAGTGAGACAGTTTAGGCAAAGAATGTACAATATGTTTCTCATAAAAAGGTTTTCCCATTTTCTCCTTTCAAAAATTTGAGCATCAATTTTTTGTATAGGAATTTTTACATTACGTTCCATGCTCATTGGACCTTTATTAGCGCAAGTAAACATTCACATACCAACGATTGTTGTGGCACGTACTCTTGTATCTGTTACCCCATCATTTCTTTTTTACGGTAGTAACATTTGATGCAAATGTTATGTATAATGTAGCGTAAATTGTATCAACAATAACAATGGAAGGCTGGCCCTTAGGACATAGTTAACATGTTACACATGAGAAGCAGAGTTCACTATATACGTAGATCTAGAGAAAAAAAAATATCATTACATGTGTGGGAATTCTATCATATCATTGAAAGAGTTTAAGAGGTCCAACGATGAGCTTCATTATCACCGGCCCACTTGTGCTCAACATACCCTAATTCCTCCTTGACTCTCTTCACAGTTGCTGGATCACCCATATTCTTGCCTAGGTTGTCCGATATCTTAATTGCTGGGTTACCATTAACCTCTAACAACTTAATAACAATGTTTAATGGTTCACTCTTGACTCTTGGATTGGATTTTAAACGGAAGTCATTGGTTAGATTGGTACCAATACCAAAAGTGGATAACATGCCGTTCTCCTTAGCGACATTGGCGTATTGGATAGCCTTGTCAACGTTTAACGAATCTGAGAAACATATACTGTTGGAAAATTTAGGTTTCTTCAAGATATCATGGTAATGGTGAGCCACCTTTTGAGCATATTGAATCGGATCACCAGAATCCTGTCTGACACCGACGTACATATCAGAATAAGGTGGTTTGAAATGTTTTAGGAAGTCATCTGTTCCAAAGGTATCAGTCAAGGCTAGGCCAGCGTGTTCGGCACCAAAAGTGTCAATCCAATAATCCATAGCCTTTTTATTGGCATTCACATAGTCCTGGGTGATGGAAGCAATCCCCATAAACCATTCATGAGCGACCGTACCTACTGGTTTAACACCATATCTCTTCGCGAATAGAACGTTTGAAGAACCAAGGAACAGTTTCGAATACTCCGTTGGATTTTCTTGGACTGCTTCCATTATACCTTTCATAACAAGATCCTGTGCATGATAGGATCTACGACGTCTTGAGCCGAATTCACTGAACATAATTTTATTTTTGAATAAATGTATCGCTTTTTCCTTAGCTTGTTCTAATTGACCATCGTAGGACCAGTCGGTATCAACAAATCTGAAATATGCCTCAGAAATTAATGCTAATAAGGGGATTTCATACAGGATAGTTTCCTTCCACAAACCTTTAACTATCAAATGAATATTTAGTCTGTCGGGAGACCCTTCGACCGGTTCGCTGGAGAATTCAATTTGTTCCTCAGGGCGTAGAACACCCTTACCTGAACTAATAAAATCAAAATAGTCTTTTGGTAAATATGGGATTTCCTTCTTTAAATATTCAATTTCATCATCTGTGATGGTCAATTCACTCAAATAGCCAATCTCCACACGTAACCAATCAATGGCCTCTTTGTTGAAAGTCAGTTGACTAGACCTATTCGTGTATTTGTATGTAACACTAGCATTAGGAAAATGTCTAACTACCGCGGCATGCATTGTAAGTTTGTACATATCTGTGTCCAGTAGGGACGTAATAACTCTTTCTGTCATCGTTGGTTAAAATCGAAGATAGGTGGGGAGGGAGAAGGAGGGGTATTAAATACTGTTAGAAATAACTGCGTATAGCCTTGTAATTCTATAGATAAAATAACAACAATTAGTGCCTGCAATAAATATAATTTATTTCGAATTCGCTCGCTTTCCTATTATGCTGCCAGAATGGTTAAGGGGAAATAGTGAATAGCTAAACCAGTCGATATGTATATATGGTATCTCTGGATAATGAGCCACTTATTATAACAGTATAACGCTATGTTGAGAGTGAGAACTTACTCTATGACATCGGATTAAAATACGTAAGAAGTTGTAGTTATTGCAAGTCGATTTTTTCCACACTTTGAGATTCAGTCGCTGCCAATCATCGTTTTGTACGGCAAACGGAACCCAAAATGACACCCGCGATTTTTCGATTTTTTTTCCGTGCATCCGAGAAATCTTCTCGAAGCATTTTTTGGCTTCCATTTCTTCTACTATTATTAGGGGCCGTGGCGTCCTCTATTTTCATTTATACGTGTAAGTTTATATATACATATCTATATAAATGCATATGATACAATTTACTAGCATGGGACTGTATCATCTTAATTTCTTTATGCAGATTACTCAGTTTGTAGATCACACTAGTTTAGAACTTTCATGACGTTTTCAAATAACGTTTCCATGGAGACATTTTGAATGTTTTCAAACATGTTTGAAAAACTGTTCATATTAATCATTCTATTATTTCTTTCCCCATTTATTATTTCTGTATCAATGTCGTCTTCCTCATTTTCCTCTTGTAGCCCAATACTATTCTTCTTAGCAGACAGCTTTCGAAGTTGTTCCAGATAATCCTTATTTTCACTTGCAGAAGGAGCGCTACCTGATGGCCCTGTAAATAAGCCGTCTAGCATACCTTCCCTGTTCACCTCATCCACCATCTCGGCGTTTATTGTAGTACCGACCATACCTAATCTGGACGATATATCGATGAAGATGAAATCTGTGTCGTGATTCCATCCGATCCATGAAATATACTCCTCATGGGTAAAGCTACCCAATTTTTCTGTTAAATTAGAATTGAAGATTATGATATGTGATTTGTACTTTAGTTTCCTCAAGTTTGTTTGCTCATTAATGACAAGGGCAATCTTACCGCTCTTCTCATCACAAGAAATCAATCTCCCGAAATGCGTACTCTTATATCTGTCATTCACATATGGATATATGTCAAAACTGCTAATAAATTTACCTAACAGTAAATCGATTACGGTAAGACTTGTTGAAGTAGCAATCACTAAATTAGATTCAGTAATTAATTGTATTGCTTGTATCTCTGAATCCATAGTGAAGTCACCAGAACCACCGTTGTTGAAAATATCGTCATCAATTTTTTTGAATGACTCAAAATCAATAATTTGTAACTTATCATCAAACCCATGGAATATTAAACTATTATCACGCGACCATGCAATGGATACAGAATTACTGAAGCGGTTGAAGTTTGGAAGGATAATCTTCTTTAAACACCAATTGTTCTCCTTTGTGTCAAATTCCCAATATTTCAACCCACCGTTATTGTCCGCGGTCAAGATATTATTACCATCATTTCTTTCACTTGCATTGCTCATGTTCATAATTGGCGAATCATGACCATGTGGGTTCAGAACCTTAGTCTTCAGTTCCCAGGATCCATCACCGCTGGAAGTAGATGGACTCTTGTTCCAGAACTTAAGAATATGAGTCAGATCATTCGAAGAGAGTAAATCCTTAGGTGGGAATTCGACTTCATACGTTATCAACCATTCACCGTTGGAGGTTACCTTTAAATTACGAATTTCAGGCTCTTGGATACTTAATTCTTTTCTAACTTTACCCATATGACTTTGGACAGCATCAGATAAATATTGTAAGTTAACTTGCTCATTCTTGTAAAAATCGAATGTCTGCAGCATGGTTCCATGTGGGATATATAATTGCTTAGTGACAGGGTTCATCTCAATGCATGAAGTGAAGTCATTTCTTTTAGATTTTAATAATTTCTTCTTGTGTCTCTTAATCGAACCTAGACTGGAAGCGTTAACATCTACAGTCGAGATGGGATGAACAGTACCAGGAATTTCGGTAGAAAAGACAGGTAATGGCCCACTGACTGACAGATTTGAAGTTAGATCTGTAGAATTCAATAATAGGATTTGATAGTCAGAGTTTGTCGAATTTTCAGTCATCTGTAGAGCAACCGAATAGTATTTGCTGTTGTTAACACCCATTATCTGCGCATCAACGATGACACCATTCAAACGAGGTAGGAATTGTTGCATGTTAGTTGATAATTGCCAGAAACTTAAAACCTTTTCCCAACCACCAGATAACAAGTATGAACCATCATGGGTGAAACATAACGTTAATACCGAATCTATATGCCATTTTAGCAATCTCAGTTGTAAATCGTTTGGGTTTAAAGTTCCCTCTAAATTAACTATTGTGATAACACCAGATGCAAAACCGATAGCCAGTTGGGTTCTGGAGTTATCAATGGCTAATGAGGAGACGTATTTATTGATAGTCGAAGGTTGTTGAGTATTCAATAATTTCTCCGAAAAAACGGAATTTAATGGGAATTCCACAATATGTGCATTTCCCTCTACCTCATAATCAAAGATTGATCTGATTAGAATATTCTTTTGAAGATCTTTACCCTGTTTGTATAAGACAACTAAAGTCTGTTCATCAGATGACCAATTTCCCAGGATAACATTCTCCAAGGAAATCTCTAGTTTGGATATAACCTTATCCTCCTCAAATGATACTTCATACAAATTATAAATGAAATGGGAATTTTTCTCGCTTATAGTTAATGCCTTGAACCTATTATCAGAATTTTGGAAGATTTTAAAGATGTTCTCATTTTCATTCAAATCTAATTGTAGAAATTTTGGTGATTCGACCAACTTTCCCTTGTAATTCAATACAATCAAATGACCCAGATTTGTGACAATTGTAATCAAGTTATCACCACTGGCTTGCTTATCAGTTATATCATTCAATAAAATATCGGTGATAACAATGTTCTTATTGTTGTTAAAAACGGTGGATAGTAACTCGTTGTTATTGAATTTTAAGGTCTTGACACACTTCCTAGTTTCGATGGAATATATCTTAATTTGGTTATTGAATGGAATGATGAAATTCAACTCATCATGAGTTAAACATGAAATATTCTTGCGACTATTTGATGGGTTTAAAGTTCTTGGAAGGATGGGCTTACCACCAGAAACCAGAGATAACTTATACTTCTGCAAAACAGCAGAGGATATCTGAGTCATTGGTTGGTTCAACGAAGTATAGTCACTTATTTCCTTTTGCTAATGGCTACCTGCTCAAGCGAAAGTATACTAGTATTTTCTGTCTCTGCATTCAGGAACCCATCTCATCTCATCTCAAGATAAATTTTTCAAGTTCGTCGAAAGTGAGTTCCACGTGATATATTGAAAATTTTTTTCCTCTTAAATCCAAAAATTTCATTTCTATATTATCTAATGCATTCCTGTATTAGAGAGCGTACAGGTAACACTTGGTAGTGGCTCTATATAGCTATACACGCCGTATCGAATCCCTCATATAAACTCATACTAAATCAAAATGATTGTTCCAGTCAGATGTTTCTCATGTGGTAAAGTGGTTGGTGACAAGTGGGAGAGTTACTTGAATATGTTACAAGAAGATGAACTAGATGAAGGTACTGCTTTGACAAGATTAGGATTAAAGAGATACTGTTGTAGAAGAATGATCCTAACCCATGTTGACTTAATCGAAAAGTTCTTAAGATACAACCCACTAGAAAAGAGAGATTAAGAATCTTCCTGAAATTCCCGATTCTTCGCATTTTTTCTTTACAATAAGGCAAGGGAGAACTTGGGCTTCAAATCCACATTTGAAGTGAACATTAACATCACATCAATCATCATTATACCATTTTATCCAGGAGTCAGCATCTCAGCAAGATAACGAAACACAGATAAGTAAATATAATTGTATACTATTCATAGAAAAAACCAAAACTCAGTTAATTATAACGAATCATAGCAGCCTGATGCCCGATTAATACGAAATTCCTGAATAATTGTACAATAGTGTACACTAATGTATGATCTTACTACGTTTTTCCCATGGTAAGAGCCAAACATAATGTGCTGCAATGCTTAGTAACTTCAAGCGCAAAAAGTAAATATCATTATATAGAGAAGTCCTCTTAATTTGTACATCTTATTTTAAATGAAATACAAGTTATTTATTATTTCCTATGTGTGACACGTAAAGAGTGAGATATCCACAGGCAGAATCCATAGACAGTCCTGGAAAGATGATATATCCTGCGAACCCCAGATAGATTTCCGCCCAAAAGCCTCAGCCTATAAAAATTAGTATGACAATCGCCCTGACACGAAAAAGACAAGCACAGAAAAATCGCGACACGAAAAGTTTTGAGACATTCGGGATTGAAGAGTGGCTTACAATATGCGGTGTAGGGGTGTATAACGGAAGTAGGCAGGGAATTGAGGGATACAACGACAACAATATCGAATATTAACTGGATTTCATTTGTGAATCGATCGTTCCTTTCCCCTCAACAGTGAACTATCGAATAATACAGGGTTTAATATACCGCCAGTCACTCTTGCCGTACTGTTATTTACTGCTAGTATTTGCCGTTTATTTTTTATTCTATACCACACTTGGCGAATATGGTTAAACTCAAATAAACAAATCTCGATATAAAGGTTTAACGTTGTCATTTTTTCCCATGAGAAACTTTGTCTTCTATTCTAAACTTATTGTCGTTTGTTTGCTTGAATGTATTATTTTCCTCTCTTCCTTGAATATTTTTATTTGCTCTTGTATAACAACAAATCTTTTCTCTTTTTATTCCCCTCACTCATCCTTGTTTGTTTGTTTCTTTACGAAGAGAATCTCAACCCAATAAGTCATCAAAGTAACATCATACAGCTTACCACATTAAAATAATAATGGCCATTAAGAAATCAACAAAGAAGACAGCTGGCAAGAAGGTAGCCCAGAAATCCTCATCCATCAAAAAGAAGAGTGAATCCCCCAAGTCTACATCGGGATCTCCACCACCTGCCGTCAAGAGTTACAAAGAACTAATAACAGATGCATTAATAGAACTGAAGACATCAAAGGGTGTCAGCCGTATTGCATTGAAGAGACATCTTAAGGACACTACTCCCAAAATGGCTGCTGCTGCTAACTTCGATCATTATTTTAACAACGCCATCAGAAAGGGTGTTGAAAGTGGTGATTTCGAGTTACCAAGGGGCCCAGCGGGTACTGTGAAACTCGCTAAGAAGTCGTCTCCTTCTGCTACTACATCTTCCAAGGACTCCTCCAAGAAAGCGGAAAAGAAGGCGGAAAAGAAACCAGTAAAGACTCAAAAGGCTGCTATTACAAGCAAACCTTCTGCTACCAAAAAGGTCACTAAAACCTCAAAGGTCTCCACCACTGTCTCGAATAGTACCAAGAGGACCGTTAAAAAGGTCAGTAAAGGTAAGAAGACTGCCAATGGCAAATCTGCTGCAGCCACAGCCGTCGCTTCCCCAACTTACAAGGATATGGTCATTAAGAGTGTAATATCATTGAACGATGGGAAGGGATCCAGTCGTGTCGCTATCAAGAAGCACATCAAGGGCGAATACTTCACAAAAACTAAAGAGACTAAGCAATTTGATCACCTATTCAACAGCGCGGTCAGAAAGGCTGTTGAAGATGGTTATTTAGCACAACCAAAGGGCCCAGCTGGTATGATTAAGGTGCTAAAGAAGGGTAAAGCGCATGCGGGTGTAGCTTAAATCTAAGCGCTTCCAAAAATTTTTACGGTGGCCAGTTTCTATTAATCATGGGCTAATATGGAGTATGGAAGTTGTAAAAATATCTTTTGTTTAAAAACTGTATTCTGAGTTTAACGTGTGTTATCATTCCCTCCCTGCCACTTTCCACCCTATTTGACTTACGTTCCCTATTTTATTTTATCTCTTTAGATTATTTTTATTGTATTATTTCTTATATTTCATCTTTATTAATATTATTATACTTGTAATTGTATTCAGTACCCAATTAAGAATAAATACGTGCTTGAGACAAGTCAAAGATGACTACAATATTCCCAGGATTTATTGACTTTGCATTTTATAAAATACCGAGCGAGAGATTCGAATCATGTGATAAACCGTATATAATGACCTAAACCCTAATAAAAAATTCTTGATCTCCTTTTGTTTATTCAGATCTCATAACCGTCTTTCCTACAGGAATAGATCGCAGATAGAGACAGGACCCTCCAGCTGCTGTCCAAGATTGATAGTACAAGTCTACACCGCGATAATATCATCATTAGGCATATTTCTAATCCCGAATAGGCATCTCCGCGTGTAAAATTCATTATCAATTATTTTCACCGCTTTGTTATTTTTTTTCAGAGAGCAAAACATTTATAGGTCTTTCTCATTTCAGTTAGGTCTTCGTGCAATATCGTTCTCAATAGCTCACAGTCGAAGTAAGCGTCTGTAAAGAATATTTGCTAGAAATAATGTCGAGTTATCCCTCCGTTGAAGAACTCAACTCTGAGAGTATCAGCCGCTTCAATAACATCATCCAGAAGTTACCTATCAGACTTAGATTGACAATCTCATCACTATGCTTGTTGGATAACATCTCGACTCAGATGTTAAGATTTTTGATCTTTAACGCTAATTCCCCACAAGCTATTGCTCTATTCACAGATCCCTCTAATTTTTTGAACTCTGGTGAGACGGAGACGTTTCAAACTTTATTAAAATTATTCAAACAGGTGAGATTGATATATAATACAACAACACCACTGCTGAATGTTCACGATGTCGCCCCGGGGCTTTGGTTTCCAGACAGTCCACCTCCTTCTTTATTAAGAGGTCATGAAGCCTTTATTATCACTGCTATTCGTAAGGCCAATCTTTTAACCTTCATTTTAACTGCTTTACACTGCTTTAATTACGGGTTTGACTTATTGCAGGAAATCTTTTTGGATATCTTTTGTCCAAACACTTTATTTACCGGTACCACTACCACAGATCAAAATGGTAAATTTTTAAAGTCTCAGGCCATCCTTTATCTAGACTTGAAGACTCAAGCCTTCATTTCTGGTCTGAAACAGTTCGAAGATGAATCAGGACGAATCCCAATGGAAAAATTGGCAGATATGCTGGATGAAGTCTTCCCTCACAATCTAGCTGATCATCTAATTGCTAGAAGAACAGCTTCTAATGCAGCTGCTACCAATGATACCATCACTGCCTCGGAGAGAGACTTTGTCGATAGATGTGATCGCCGTAGAGAGAATCTAAGCCAGTTCACCGACTTTAAATCACTAATCGAGAGTTACGACTGGAATCATTTTGTTAAGGAGCTACTAGACTACTGTAACAGAAACATGGGGCTGATTATATGGGGTAGGAAGGGTCGTGGTAAATCTCCCCTATATGGTTTCGATGCAGCTGAATTTGACCCACAAACTCTTATTGCTACTGGTGCAGCCGTTGCCACTGGTGCTGGTGATGAACAAATAGTACCACCCTCTCAAAGTTCCACAGCTGACGTCACTTTCGATGACAACCAAACGGAGGGCATTGACAAGGCTTCACAGAATATTGTCGACTCTAGCGAGTTCATGTCAGGGAGCTCGTCTGCATCCGCTCAAGCTGCGAGGGCCAAGCAAGCCAATAGAATGACACAATATATCGTCAATGCGGCTGTTGCTGCCTCCGGTTCCAGTGTTAAGAAATCCAAATCAAAGAGAACGTGGTCAAAGGAAGAAGAAGATGCGCTAGTGGCGGGTCTAAAGGAGGTCGGTCCTTCATGGTCCAAGATCCTAGACCTTTTCGGTCCGGGTGGTAAAATATCCGAGGACTTAAAGAACAGAACTCAAGTCCAACTAAAGGATAAAGCTAGAAACTGGAAATTACAATATTTGAAGAGTGGTAAGGATCTCCCTGAGTATTTGATCAAGGTTACTGGTAACATTGACAAGGTGTACAGAAGTAAAAAAAGGGCTAATCAAGAGACCGCCATGGCTGCTATGCGGGCGCAATCTGACGACTCTTCTCTTCTTCCCGATATCCCCAACCTTCCCAGCCAGCCAGATAACGATACGTCGAGGCATGATACCCAATCTAGAGAGGCGACTGGCGATCTGTTTGATGGAGCTGCAAATGACAATTCTGGGTTTGATCCGAATTTAGAAGCTAGTATGTGAGTCTATTCATACCTGTACACTAAGATAAACCCACTGTTAGATATTGCGCACCCGTGAGGATTGCAATTATTGTATTATCCCCCTCCTGTATTATTCCTTTTTATATAAATATGTATGGATTCAATCTCCCTCTTTGATATAAACAACTATCAATAAAATTATTTATTGGTTACACTATTTTAATGAAAATTCCGAACTCTCTAGCCTTATTATCGATTATGATTTTATTCCCAATTGATGTTAAATATTACATATACTACCTACTACTCATTCGATGTTTTTCTTGACATAATCCCAAAGACTCTTTAAGAGACCATCGGGCAAACTATACAGGTCAATAATAAATTCACCTTCTTCGACATTGTTGGTAACGTTCATTTCCGGCGTATTATTGTCGGTAATCATCTGGACAACACCGACCAGATCATCCTCGCTTAATTTGGTCATCCCCAATGCCAACTTCTCCAAATCAACATTCCCTTTTATCGTCGAAGCACTGGCAGTCTTAGCCTTCTTAGCCTTAGGTTCAATACCGTTACCCAGCGAGCCCTTTCTCTTACTAGAGGTATCTTCTATACTCCCACTCTTCTTTAGTTCCTCCAGCAGAAGGGGTTTATTTAAAGGAACCTGAATGACGTGGTCCACCTCGTACTGATCTTGCAAGAAGTTCAAATCATGAGAAATTTTCCTCTCACCGGCCTTCTCCAGGAAGAAAACGCTGATATCAAGCGGGAAGCCACCCCACCCTTGCTCCTCAATTCTAAACGGTTGTTCTGTGACCGTTCTGTTGGGGTTGGCGAAAGTTGGATGTAGATGATATGTGACCTTTTCGAAGATTGAAGCAGGTACTTCCTTATTCTCCTCGTCCAGCAGCACTATCTCAATGGACCATTGGCGCACAGGAAAATTCTCTACGGGAGGTACATCTGGAAGAATGTGCTGTCTGGTTTTTACACGAATAGTTCTCTTTGTAGTCTATCGAGGAAACAATACGGAGCATAATTCCAGCATTATGCAAATGTAACATTCATGTTAGTAAAAAAGAGCAATACAACTCAAGCGGAAGGCTAAATATCCTGAAGAAATCTGGGAACATACCGCAACCATCGTCTATTTGTCCAATCTGTGTGTCAGAGCGCACCCTTATACCCCAAAGTTGGAATCGAAGCGGTACTACCACGTTTGTTTACTCGAGGTGAAATTTCACTCTTTTTTCCATGATTTTTTTCGGTGCCAAAAAATGCAGAAAGCACGTGCAGTTTTCAGAAGCGCCACTAAATAACGTATGCTATTCACGATCGGACGAGCGTCATCCCAGTGATGTTGGTGGGAAAGGCTAGGTTAGGTTGTATTTGGAACTAAAACTATTGAGATGAATATATATGAACTTACTTGTAGAAACAAGTGACTATTTGTTATATCAATGCGACAAAAAATAAATATTGAAAATTGTTATGCGATTATGCAGTGACAATGAACACTAATGCTGCAAGGGTGAATGCAATCACTAAATTTGCTCTTGGAAACAGAGGGGACTGATTTTCCTCAACAAGCTGTCCTGTTTGGTTGGATGCGTTGACATTTGTGACATTTACCTGCATTCTGGGAGCCATTGTAGAAGCGGTGTGAGTAGTCTGAGGACATGACGATGTACACGATGTTGCCTTGGCAACAACTGTCCTGGAAGCCATTGATTTAGAGAAAACAGTATTCCTAGGATTGAAAAAACTGCCAGTTTCGAAGGCTGTTTCTAATGGTTGAGCTGCTGCCAAACTGGATTCAGCGAACGTTGTAATTTCATGCTTTTCCTTCTTCTTATCCCCATGGCCGGATTTAGTTTTATGTTCCTTTTTACTCTTTGAAGGTTTAGTCTTACTTTCGACTTTACTTTCGTTCTCCCTTGTTCCATTACTACGGTGCTCACCTGCATACCGTAGGTCCCCATCTCCTTGACCATCACCAATTGAAATAGTTTCATCATTGTTTTCATAGTCACCAACATTACCATTTTGGTCCAGTGGCTTTGCTTCACTATCAGCCTTCCTTCTTGGGGGGATTGGATACTTTTGAATAAAAGGTTCGTCTAGCTCTTGTTCATCCTCAAATTCGTTATCCGAAATATCTTCATCTTCCTCCCCTTCATCAGTGTAATAACCTTGGTCGGAATTATCCTTGGTTTGTTTCTTACCAGGTTGGTTGTAAAGGATATTTAATACATCTTCGTAACTCTTGGCATTAACAAATTCTGGGAAATCAGAGAAATCAGAAAAGATTAAATTAGAGGTTCTACTTAACTTATCCAACAATACCGGCGACATTGAATCTTTATCGAACTTGACAGACAATACGGTGTTTCCATCGGTTAGACCTGGGCCAGTTTCTTGTTCTTCGATGAAAACCTTAATTTCTTCGGAAGAGGCAAAATAAGTACTTGCAATGGCAGCTAAAGTTAATTGTTTCCACATTTTAAATAGAGCACTGAATTATATCTAAGTGTGTGTCTATTGTCCTCTCTTGTAACCAAAACACAAGTTGGGAAACAGGAAAGGAAATGTTTTTGAAGAGAGTAAACCTCTGTGTGTTTTTATACTCAGACAAATTTGATTTTGTGACACAAAGATAACTTCCCCACAGTAATAAAAACAGCCACCGAAAAATGAAGAGTATATATTTTCTGAAAAGGGAAATACAACAATAGCGGCAGGATACCACCGTGAATGCAAGAATAGTAACTATTTTCTTATTAGTACATTGGTAAACACATATATGCTATTTATCAAATCATCGATGGCCTCTGACCAAAATCTATGCAGTAGCTACTGGTGGCATACGATCACCCTCATTCTAGTCGACCATTTAATGCATCAGCTATCCAAAGGTAAAGTCTCTCGTATATAATCTTTTGGGCATTGTGAAACTTAATTGAATGATCTGAGTCGGGGAATATTTGCATGTCAAAGTTCCTTATATTCTGTAAGTTCAGTTTATCAACGAATTCAAAGGTATTTTGTATATGAACGTTATCATCGGCAGTACCGTGCATCAACATAAACTTCTTAAGATTCTTAAATCCGTCTACGTCCTTTATCAAAGAAATAGAATTGTAACCTTCGTTATTGTCACTCACAGCACCCATATACCTTTCAGTGTAAATTGAATCATAGTATAGCCAATTTGTCACAGGAGCAACAGCAATCGCGTATTTAAATGTTTCACCCTTATCAAATTCAACGGTTTTTAGAGTTGTGAACCCACCGTAAGACCACCCCCAAATGGCAACATGTTCCCTATCAATATGATTTTTGTTCTCGTCTATATACTTCTTCGTAACAGCAGTAATGTCACGGGGTTCCCAATATCCTAATTTCTTGTTTGCCCATGACTTATAGCGTTGACCTTTCCCTCCTGTTCCTCTAGGCTCGATTTCCAGGACGATCGCATCAGCTCTACTTGCTATAGATTGTTCTAGTAAAATGGAAGCTTTCTTGGTAAAGGACAGAGAACCTGGTCCACCATATACTTTAACCAGCACGGGATATTTCTTCTTAGTGTCCATATGAGCTGGCTTAATTTCAATATAATCAATCTCGACCCCATCTTCCAATGTCATCGACTTGTAAAATGTTTTTGGAAGATCGTATGTCTTTAAGGAGTCATTAAATACTTCCGCATCAGATAAAGATACAACGTTATCACTGATTGAGTTATCCGGTACCCAAATCCCTAAAACATCACCGAGGGGACCTGCAAATGATTCAGCGTAGTCAGGTCCTAACTTTTTACCTAAGGCATATCTACCACTAGAACTGAATTCAAAATTGAAATAGAAGTCAATTTTTGCAGGGTCTTGTAGTGTCAATAATGAATTTGGATCATGATCACCATTCAACGGTACAGCGTACAAGTGCTGGCCCATTCTTCCGATTTTATTAGCGTGGAAATAAACCACATCATCCTCATAAGAGTAGCCAATTGCTGCAGAATCTGATACTTCCCATTCTCCAAAAGTCAACTGTGTGCCCTCTGCAGTGCCGATGGTTGGGTAATAAAAGATATGATTAAATCCGTCATTATCCTCATGGATATCAAGATAACCGTATTCTTCTCTCTTGCTTTCTGGGTTGGGCGGGATTACTGTTATCTTTGCGGGTTTCTCTATCCATCCATCATGTTTCGTACTGTCAACGACCCGGATAACTTGCGTTTCTACTTTTACACTATCATACGAATAGACAGTTAAAATTTTTGAGTAACGATCTGTCATCTTAAAAATGGCAACATCGGAATTTATCCATTGAACATCATAGAGAATATTCTCTTCATAGGTATTGCTTAAGGTATCGATCTTCGCTAATTCTCCAGTCAAAGTATTCAAAATGTGTAAAGTCACTCTTGGGTTTGGCGTTGCAGGTTTAGAGTACTTCAGATTAGATATCTCGTTATATTGATCTCCCCTTGTGAATCTTGGGAACTGATACTCCCCAACATCGCTGTCATCGATTTTGGCGAATATAAATTTCGAGTCGTCTGGAGACCACCAAATTGCCTTCTCACTGGCCAATACTTCCTCTTCATATATCCAGTCTGGTTTACCGTTTAAAATATTTTGACTACCGTCATTTGTAATCTTAATAGGTGGTTTCGAGTCATACAATGTCTGCAGATAAATATTATTCTCAAAAACAAAATAGATAAAATTGTAATTGGGGGAAAAATGGACAAATGAGATGCCAATGGGATCAGTATTTCCCTCCCATGGGGAAACTGGTGTAACATTCCCACTTTCGACATCCCTTATCCAGTAGTATCCATGCGAGGAATGTCTGAAGTCATGAATAATATTAGTCCCCAATATCAATTTATCTAAGTGGTAGCTGAGCTTCACAGAGTCTGCAGTATAATCGATACCATCATAGTTAAACTTGTTTGGTCCCAAATTTTTTTCGAATTCCCTAGAATATAATTGCCTCGCAATAAAATTAGTGTTATCGTTAGAGTCCTGATCAGTTGTAAAATACAGCCCTGGATCTAAATCAGCCTGTTTAATCTTTGCTGGTGGAGCAATGAAATGAAACGTCTTAGTCTTAACGTCAAAATCTCCGGTAAATACATTTTCAATGGTAAAAGTGCTCTTATCCGCATTATCACTGGAATCACCCTTTGTAAAATCAATCTTATCACGATGAGAAACAAAGAATATGGGGGCTGTGAATATTACTATTACAATTACCACAGATATGAACAGTACCCAATATATTCTTCTCTTATCGTACCCAAACTTCTTACTTAGATGCCAACTGTCCCAGGAGTCCGCAGATTGAGCTTGGATATTTTCTATATCATTCAGACTGACATTTGTATCGAGAGGCGGGTGGTCTTGAAGAAGTTGATTCTCGATATCTCGAGACATATGCGGCAGCATGTTAACTGATTCCGTGGAGGGGAGACCGCTTGGATTCATATCGCCTAATTCGATATCGAAATCTGGGTCAGACTGGTTGACCGAGGAACCTGACGTTGCCTGTTGCATGAAGAGATGGCTATTTTTCCTTTTGTGCCCCTTCTTGAACTCGCTTGCCATTGAAGAAATATTCCCCTTAGTATACGGATGGAAAAAAAAGGTGTGTGTATATTTATTAACTATTTACAACGGAATCACCTCCCTTAACACGCCGAGTGATATGAGGTGAATTGTGTCATTTAGAGGTCTAACATCTCATTGCTGTGCATATTGGGTAAAAAGAGATTATTTCATTCTGTTTCATCCTGGAACGAAAATGAAAAATAACGTCATGATCCGATCGAGATTTCACCGCGAGAACTTTTACGAGGGCAATGAAATTGAGATGAGAGAGTGTCATATAATTTATAAGAGTAGTTACACAGATATATTATAGACTAAGTTTTAACTAGTGGGAAATAAATGATATTAAAAAAGAATGAAATTCAAGGTCAATACATTTATTGTTGGCCAGCCAAAGCAGCGATCTTGGCAGCAACACGAGCCTTTCTTTCTTCTCTGGTCAACTTAACTTGTCTGAACTTCTTGGATTCAGCAGCGTATTGCTCCTTGGTGAACTTCTTTTCAGTTGGCTTGAAGGCTGGGTCGGCTCTGATGGCTTCGTGAGCAGAAGAGTAGATCTCCTCTAGGGAGTCGGCTTCGATGTCGTCGGCGATGTAACCCTTGAACAATTCACCGAATCTCTCTTCATCATCGTCGGCCAATTCTTCCATGTACTCGGAAACGTGACCACCGAAGATGTAGTTTCTCAACAAGTCGGCGTCTAGTTCCTCGGCCTCGAAGTCCCAACCTGGGAATCTGTTCTCGGAGTGAGGAACGTATAGGCCACCGTCGGAGGCACCCTTTAGGGCACCGAAGACTCTGGCACCGGTGGTGGTTCTTTGTAGACCAATGTCCAAGAAGACCTTGAATGGACGTGGACCGTCTTCGACGGCCTCGGTCAATTGGTATTCACCTTCGACTTCCTCGACACCCTGGTAGGTCTCGTCCAAACCCAACTTCTGTAGGGCTCTTCTGGCGATCAACAAACCGGTGGCGTAGGCAGCGGACCAGTTGGTTAGACCGTGGGTGATACCGTATCTTGGTAGCTCGTGGGAGTAGGCGGCGGCCAAGACGATGTCACCGGTGATGGTGGAGGAGACAATTTGGCAGATGATGTCCTTGTTGGTGAATCTGACGACTAATCTGTACTTTGGAGAGTTGTACTTGGCCTTGTGTTGAGCGACTAGTCTCTTTCTTTGGTAGTAGTCGGTCTTACCCTCTCTTCTTCTTCTGAAGGGAGTTTGGAAACGGGAGGAGTAAGCGGAGCTCTTAATATCTTTAAACATTGCTGAAGTGACGGTTATTCTCGGGTTGTTAGGGGGAAGTAGTACAGCAGAGGCGAATGCTCAAATATAGCCATTGATCTCTAAATTGGCAATAGATCCATCGTAACGGTATGCTGAGACAGGGATTCACTGCTGAAACTTTCTTGCGATGGCGTGTTTGTTGCGTGTTTCCCAAAAGGGAAGTTGTGTTTTTGAGAAGAGAGTGAAAAAAATAAGTTTTCAAAATTATGCGGGTGTACGGATGGAGCAGTCTCAAAAATACGGTGGTTTCAGAGGGCAATGTAATATCGTTAAATCTTCCTTTGGCACCCTTTCCCTCCCACTCACTATTGCATAGACATAAATCTACTCCAGTAAGGTACCCATGCAAAAACTTGATAACAATTGCTTTCGGTTTGTATTAGGCATTATTGATAACTTTTGATTTATTTATAGTGAATATTTATACAAGATTACTTCATACAGGGCATTCTACTTTGCCGCGTCTTGTCTCGTATCCAGAACCTCCGGGGTCAACAACGACGCGTTCGCGAGCATCCTCTCGTTTTCCTCCTTCGAGATCGCCTCCCCCCTCGACGCGGCCTCCGAGACCGCGGACCCGTCGCCGTAATGCGCCTTGAAGAACGTGTAGTGCAAGATGATGTCGTCGATGTTGCGCATTGCCGGGTCCGTGGCGAAGTCCGGGTCGATGAAGAAGAACACGGGCATGTCGATCTCCTCGCCCGCGCTCAGCTTCTGCTCCTCGAAGCAGAAGCACTGGATCTTGTTGAAGTACTGCGCGGCCTCGCCCGGCGTGATGCTGTACGTCGCCATGCCGATGATGTCCTTGTCGCTCCTGTTCTCGGTCTTGTAGAACGCGAGCGCGGTCTCGCCGGGGAGCACGTACACCTCGCGCTGCTGCGGGACGAAGCGCCACGGCAGGATCTGCGAGACCTCGCTCGTGAAGGAGACGCGGATGCGGCTGCCCGTGTCGACGGGGACGAGCTTGTCGTTCGTGAACTTGCGCCTGTCCGTGATCGGGATGCCGCCGAACCCCGTGCGCGCGCAGATGGCCCTGTAGAGCGGGACGGCGGTGTACGTGAGCCCGAGGAAGAAGATGGCGACGCTGGAGAAGTAGAGCACGATGGTGCGCTGCTTGAACTGGCGGCTCTGGCGGAGCTTGTAGTCGCGTAGTCTACCGATCTCCTCCCTGGACAGCTTCGAGAAGTCGATGCGCGGGGACGAGAGTGTGGGGGGGCGCGGGGGGACGTGTGCATAGAATCTGACCGAGGCGCGCTTTGCGAATGGTGACAACGTGCTGCCCAGCATCCTGCGAAGCATCGTTGTGTGTGTGTGATTATGATTGTGTGTGTGTGTGTTGTGAACCCCTTACTAATTAGATCTTCAACATCATCGCATCGGACATACAAACACGCCACATCAAACACATCACGCCAAACACGCACACACGATGGAACGCAAGAAGCGGGTCAAATCGTGTGTGTTCTGCCGGCGGTCGCACGTCATCTGCGACGAGCAGCGGCCGTGCTCGCGGTGTGTCAAGCGGGAGATCGCGCACCTGTGTACCACGGAGGAGCCCTCGCCGGGACAAGAAGTTGAGAGTGGGGGACACACGGATGCGCAACCGCAGGGAAGCACAAACGGCGTCGCTGATCTGCTGTTCCCGCAGTCGTTTGTGTCTGAGAACGTCGGGTCCGAGTTCTCGTCGCTGAACGAGTTCCTGTCGATGCTGGACGACACGCTGCAGTCTGTGCCGGTGGAGTCTGCGCCACAGCAGTCCGCGTTGCCAGAGTCCGTGTTGCCACAACACAACACAGTCCAGCACAACACAGTCCAGCCCGACGCAACAACGGCGAAGGAGCAGTTCTTCCTGACGGCGGCCGACCCCTCGACGGAGATGACACCGGAGGAACGCCTCAAGCTCGTCATCAACGCGAAACTCGAGGCCGGCCTGCTCCGCCCCTACGACTACGCCCTCGGGTACACCCGGTTACAAGAGTACATGGACGCGAACATGCGCGAGTCCTCCCGGCAGCGCATCCTGAAACCGCTGGGCTCCATCCGCCCCGCGTTCCGGAGCATCGCGCGCTCGCTGAAGGACGTGGACCTCGTGCTCGTCGAGGAGGGCTTCGAGCGGATGCTGCTGGGCTACGACCGCGTGTTCACGTCGATGAGCATGCCTGCGTGCCTGTGGCGGCGCACGGGCGAGATATACCGCGCGAACAAGGAATTCGCGTCGCTGGTCGGGTGCACCGTGGACGAGCTGCGCGAGGGCCGGCTGGCGGTCTACGAGCTGATGGACGAGGAGA
Source organism: Kazachstania taianensis (assembly GCA_003708865.2). Lineage (NCBI taxonomy): Eukaryota > Fungi > Ascomycota > Saccharomycetes > Saccharomycetales > Saccharomycetaceae > Kazachstania > Kazachstania taianensis. Next base: position 406,600 of record PPOK02000002.1, on the reverse strand, counting down.
GCGCGGTGAACTACTGGGAGAAGTACGGCTCCGTGGCGTTCGACAAGGGCCAGAAGGCGGTGCTGACGGGCTGCACGCTGCGCGGGCGGGGCGCCGCGCGCGACTGCTGCTTCAGCTTCACGATCCGCAGGGACCGCTACAACATCCCGATCTGCATCGTCGGGAACTTCATCCCGGTGGCGTAGGCGTGATCGTGCATCGTGCATCGTGCCTCCACCGTCGCGTCGCAGCGTAGTCATCCACGTCACTCAAACGCGCGTGACTGAAACGGGCCAATCACCGCCGAGAACGCGGTTTCCGCCGCGGTGCACGGCTGTTCGGAGCGATAGCGAGCGATGAGCGTCTGTTGGTGTAGCACATACTGTCGACGGCTGTATATAGCGACGGCACGCCAATTGCACCACCACCACTCACCACTCACAACAACAACATGAGCGAAGCACGCCAGCCGCTGCCCTTCGGGTACCAGTTCCTCGCGGGCGCCGTAGCGGGCGTCTCGGAGCTGCTCGTCATGTACCCGCTCGACGTAGTCAAGACCCGCATGCAGCTGCAGACCGCGGCTGCCACGGGGGACGCAGCGTATCGAGGGCTCTTCGACTGTCTGGGGAAGATAGTCCGCAGGGAGGGCGCGAGGCAGCTGTACAGGGGCATAAGCTCGCCCATCCTCATGGAGGCGCCCAAGCGCGCCACGAAGTTCGCCTTCAACGAGCGCTTCCAGAAGACGTACGCCGATTTGTTCGGGCTCTCTCCTGGGAAAGTAACGCAGGGCGTGTCGATCCTCAGTGGGGCCAGTGCGGGGGTCGCGGAGGCCTGTGTGATCGTGCCCTTTGAGCTCGTGAAGGTGCGCATGCAGGACGGGGCGTCCTCCGTGCGCGGGCCCCTGGACGTAGTGAGGCAGGTGGTAAGGGGCGACGGGCTGCGCGGGCTGTACACGGGGCTAGAGGCAACGGTGTGGCGGCACGCGCTGTGGAACGCGGGGTACTTCGGCGTCATCTTCCAGGTGCGCTCGCTGCTGCCCAGGACGTCCGGGGGTGCGCAGAAGATACGCAACGACCTCGTCGCGGGGACCGTCGGCGGCACGATGGGGTGTGTCCTGAACACGCCCTTCGACGTCGTCAAGTCCCGGGTACAGTCCAGTGGGAACCGCGTGGTGGACCCTTCTGACGCGGCGAGAGTCGTGAAACGGTACAACTGGGCGCTGCCCGCCGTGCGCACAATATACAAGGAGGAGGGCTTCGCGGCGCTGTACAAGGGGTTCGTCCCCAAGATCGCGAGACTCGGCCCGGGCGGGGGCATCCTGCTGATCGTGTTCGGCTCCGTGACCGAGTTCTTCCAGCGCATGCGCGAGGGCGTGTGACGTGGGTCGTGTAAATACTACTATTTATTGCTCTTGCAACGTTTTGGCGTGTTTGATGTTTGACGTTTTGATATTTTGACCTTTTGACGTGATTGTATGAATACATTTATTTGTGTCTGGGTGAATGTAAACACAATCTGCATGCAAGTATGACTGTAACGAATTCACTGCGAACAACTGCGTATTTGTTGAGATATAAACGGTGAATAATCATTGCCACAAACTACTCGTTGAAATATGCCGGCACTAAAGATCAGCTGGCGGATATTTGTACAAATACTCTGGCCAAGCCCCAATTCACCTATCTCGAGATTTAAAGGAAGTTCACTTGCTCCTAATCTCGCTAATCCAGCTTAAGGGGCGTGTAAAAAATCCATTATAAATTTCCCATTTCAGTCGAACTTCTCTTCCTTATACTCTAGTCTAGGTTATGTACTTGTATAGTTTATAACCCTAACGCTTATTTTAGCTATTATAGTAAATTAGTATTTAATTCACTATAACACCCCGTCATGTCTGCTCCTATGTCGGCTTTATCTACTGTCGCCCCCATGGCTTCACAAGAGACCTTTCATACGGTCATCCAGCTCAAAAGTATTAATCATCACCTACACCAATTGTTTCATTGTAAGTTAATGCCCCCGGCTAATGATCGGCTCCCTGTTTGAGACATAATACAAAAGAAGGTAGATTTGCCTGGTACTCTCCTTAAATATTGCACTTATCTCAAAGAGTTTGACCAAAATATATTGAATCTCTCTTAGATCATTACGGTACTTATCTCCATATTTTGCAGCGTATTTCTGCGTCGTCCCAAAACTTGATTCTTACTTCTCATTTCATTGCCGTCCGAATGAAGAGTGCTGCACAAATTGTCGTGCCCCGCTTAATTATTACTTCCTGTTTCATCAACCGTCCGAACAAAGAGTATTGCACAAATTGTCTCGAGAATGTAACAGTTCATTAACTTTGCCCGAAGGCTTTCCATAAGGAAACTTTCTTGGTTTTGATCTGGTCGGCTGGCATATTATTGATTGTGATTCAATTGTAACTTTCTCCTTCATGTGCAATATCCGTGCTCAGCGTATTATCTGTGGTCATACCCAACTTTTTGAAGTGGTTTCCAGGATCACAACTCGTGATGAGCGTATTATCTACCATCATAAGCGACATTTTGCAGCCGACCGCTCTTTGTCAAGCTACTTTGTCACTATTTTCTTCCAGATGTCAATTAACGAGGATTCCAGCAGAACTTCAGTACGTATGTGAATAGATGAGTGTGTGAATTGAATGTATGAATATATTATTTGTGAATAGATGAGTGTGTGAATTGAATGTATGAATATATTATTTGTGAATAGATGAGTGCGTGAATTGAATGTATGAATATATTATTTGTGAATAGACGAGTGTGTGAATTGAATGTATGAATATATTATTTGTGAATAGACGAGTGTGTATGAATGAATACAAGTGTGTCTGGGTGAATACTAGTGTTTCTGGGTGAATGAATGTTATTATTTTGTATTCTTGTCTTTATAATCCTTGATAGCGGCCTTTATCGCATCCTCAGCCAACATCGAACAGTGCATCTTCACCGGCGGCAACGCCAACTCCCTAGCAATCTGCGTATTCTTTATCTTCCCCGCATCAGCCACACTCATCCCACCGACCAGCTCCGTCATGTACGACGACGACGCGATCGCAGACCCACACCCGAACGTCTTGAACTTGACCTCCTCTATCCGACCCGTCGCCTCATCCACTCTAATCTGCAACCGCATCACATCCCCACACGCCGGCGCCCCCACCAGCCCCGTGCCGACGTTCCGCAGCGTCTTGTCCAGCGAGCCGACGTTGCGAGGGTTCGTGTAGTGGTCCAGCACCTTCTGGTGGTACGAGCGTGCGCCCAGCCACCTGACCCGTGAGACTCTCCTCGTTACGTTCATCATGGGTTTCGTGTTTGGGTGGTACGGACAGGATGTTCACGCTAGTTGACAGCTTATATACGGTACTGCCTCGGGGCGCCGGGAATAGCGGCGGCGGCACAGTTGGAGCAGGTGTCCCTGCACAGCCGCGCGTTCTGTCTCCGTCCCCGTTTCCGCGGGTTTGCGGCGGACTCCGCGGAAATTATGTCTCCGTTGTTCCGTCGCTGCTTTTCTCTCCCGCGCAGAGAACAGTAGTAATGCAGCACCGCTTCGGCTCGTAGGTCGGCTCGTGTCTGTGGCCCTAGCTCTCTAGCCCCAACGCTTTTCCAACCCTGCCCTTGCAGAATGACGAGTGACGGAGCGTTTTTTCCCAGTGGATCGTTTCACCCTGTAGTGCTGGTTTGTTCTGTTCCACGGCTGCTTGCGTCTCGTCTTGTCGATTTCACTTGCAACGTCACAGAAGCGTCGTTGTCAGGTGTGTATCTGGAAGATCTGGAATATTATCTCACCAGGGCTAGTATCGCAGCATAGATGAATGCAGGCATGACGCAGGGCAGGGCCGCAGAGATAGACATACCATGCGACTGGCTCTACAGGGGCAAGTCCCGCGCCAAGAAGAGGATAGCCACGAGGGACACCGCGGCGGATGTGGTGCAGGCGGACCTGGAGACGGTGCAGAGCGGCGTGAATGATAATAAACGCAGGAGTAGGTCCGTGTCCGTGTCGAATGCCGCGTTGCAGAGTAAGAGTGCGATGCATGCCGGGTTTTTGAAGAGGGTAGTGTCCGTGGATAATAACGACGAGGACGCAGTGGAGGACGGTGCTCAGTTGGCCTCGCCCGTGACAAGAAAGAGGTCGTCGTCCATCACCAAGAAAGTTGTGCCCCAGGGAAAGAGGAGTGACGAGAAGAGAAGCGACGAGAACACGGTAAAGCGAGGCGATGTAAAGAGAAGCGTCTCGATGAGTGAAAGGACCCTGGACAAGCCCACGAGCAAGAAGTCCCTGTTCGGATCGCTGTTCGGTAAGAAGCCCCTCGCCGCGCACAACAACGTGACACCGCAGATAACTACGAGTACAAGGCAGCGCGACACAATCGCCTCGCCCGAATCGCCGACCCCGCTCGCGACATCCGTGAAGGCGAGTTCTGCGTCTACCGCGTCCTCCGCACAGTACTCCTCGTCGCCCTCGTCAACGATATCGTACACCTCGGCCACTTCCCCGGCAACATCAGTGGACTCCCTCAACGGGCTCTCGAAGATATCGCTCAAGAGAGTGGCGTTCAGTGTGGACAAGTTCGACGGAGACCCCCCGCAGCAACTGCCGACGAGGAAGCCGAAACAGGGCAACGTGCTCATACCGAACGACATGACGAACGATATCCCGTCCATATCCCTGGGCATCACAAACACTCCCACGGGGGCCGCTGCGGCGACGGCGAGATCGTACGCGAGGGACTCGCCGGAGTATAAGCTGGCGTTGAAGAACTACGAGAGGTCCCTGAGAGAGGCGGAGAAACATCAACAGGAGGCGCATTTTGCCGCGAAGAGGATCGCGGAGGAAGTAGCGAGTTTCAAATCGACGGATAACGGTACGAAGAAGGCGGATAACGTCGTGACGACGCCTCCGCCTGCCAATGATTTTGCCCGGTTTGAAATCGATAGTCCCTTGCATCTGCACGAGCACCATTTTCAAACCGACGGGGGCCAAAGCGCAACCGCCGGTGGTGACGACGACCAGTTGACGCTCGACGTCATATACACGCGGTGTTGCCATCTGAGGGAAATTCTGCCGATACCGTCGACGCTGCGGCAAGTGAAGGGGAAGACCGCGCCTTTGCAAGTCCTGAAGTTCTTAAACCCGAAGCCCACACTCATCGATATCCTTTCTTTCTGCGATTTCATCTCAGTGGTCCCCATCAACACCATCGTGTTCGATAACGTCAATCTGAGCAGCGAGATGTTCAAGATCGTCATCAGGTCCGTCTCGAGCTCTACTGTACTCGAAAAACTGAGTCTCAGAAACGTCGTCATCGACAAGGAAAATTGGTTCCTGTTTTGTAAATTCCTTCTGGCGCATAAATCTATCATTAAATTGGACTTGTCCCAAACACATACAAAATTCAAAATCACAGACTACCCGACAAACAAAATTATCGACGAGAACGATCTCCACTGCATGAGGCACAATCTAGATTGGGAACTGTTCGCAAGAATCCTGACACTTCGAGACGGGAAACCCATCGAGGAACTGTTACTAAACGGTATCAAGTTTGTGCAACCGGATAAATTCCAAAACCTCCTCAACGCATTCAGTCGACAAATGAACTGTGCAAGGAACGGCGAGGGGACAAACACCACCACGACAAAATTGAGGTTGGGGTTAGCAAATTCGGAATTACAACTAAACTGTTTGAAGTTCGTTCTATCGTGGATGTCATCAAAGAGGGATCACATACCGGTTCAAGGTGTCGATCTGTCTCACAACGATTTGTCTGGTTACGTGAAATCGATGGTGAGTAGGCTGTCATCCCTGTCCTTTGATAATCTGGAATACTTCACTCTGAATAACACACATATATCAAAGAGTTACGATTTGGCATTACTGTTAAAATATTTGTCTAAATTGCCAAATTTGAAATTCTTGGATCTCAGCAATTTACCACAACTCTTCCCCGATATCTTACCTTACATTTACAAATATTTGCCACGATTCACTTCCCTGAGAAGATTTTGTCTAGATAACAACGATCTGACCTATAAACAGATAGCAGTTGTGTGCAATATCCTAATGAAATGCAAATCATTAAGCCACATCTCAATCATGCAGCCAGTTATCAAATTTAGCCAAGAAATCATGCCAACTAGTTCCACAGATAACTTACCGGATGTCAAGGCAGACGAGTCCCAACAAAGGCCATTTGCTAAGAACAATCTTGCAGCAACATTGTACGGGTTGGTTAAGGATTCGCCAAACCTGGTAGGTCTAGACATCAACTATGATGATATACCGGAAGAGATCCAATCACGTATCGCCTTATGTCTGATGAGAAATATGAACAGAACAATGGATTCCAACTTCCAACTGGATGAATTGACAACTCAGGATGATCTATTGTTTGATGGTACACTGATCACTGATTCTGCAGAAGATGTTCTTAACAAACTGAATAAACTGAACTTAGACGAGACTCTCTCAAAGAGTAAAGAGAATACCGCCAAGAAGTATTTGTTGAAGAAATATGTAGATAACCTACACAGAGTACATGGGGAAGTGTTGCAAAAGATTGACTCAATGTTCGAAAAGAAGAACTCTGGAGAATTAACTTTACAAGAAAAGGAAAATCTGGTAAGACTACTATTACTAGAGAAGAATCTGGGACATATCTTTGAATTGTTTAATCATACTCCACAATTATCAGAAGCCCTGGCCACCTTGGAATTAAAGGCGCCATTCTCGCAAAATAAACATTTCGAATCCTCTCATCAACAGCAAGTGATCGAAAACGCAGGTGTGGTTCCAGAGGTCACAGAGGTTCGCCCTCACTTGATGGCTACAGATTCAGGTAGGACGATCGATTGTTCGACTGGTAAGCCCGTATTGTTCCGCCGTAGTTCGACAACCTCGATACAGGGTAAGGTCCAAGAGCAGGAGGAAGGTGAGTTGCATAAGTGGGGGTTCTACGTTCAACAACAATGTTCTATATATCCTGAAAACAATGAGTCAGCAGCATCTCAAATTGACATTAAAGAGGCGACGGCTTCTCCGCCCGTTCCATTGGAGAAACCTAAGGAAGTTGCCACTCCTGTCGATGCAACTCAGCCAGTAGTATCAAAGACCCTAATTAAGAAAATTCCCTCGGGGCAAGAGTTAAGATCTGCTATTATCAAGGCGAAGGGTATCGACTCTATCGACGACTTAATTCAAAACGTCAGCGAGGCTCACGTCAATTTAGAGGCGATATATGGGGATTCTGTGAAGGCCGATAAGGTCACCGAGACTTATGATAAGTTACTTAATAATTTATCCGTTGGGAGGAAATAGATATTATCACTTACTCGGGGTATTAGACATTAGCGTTATGTACTTCTTTTATAAAAAATCATTATTCATTATCATATGCATTTATTTTTCAATCTCATATAACTATATCTTAAAGAAACGATGCTTAGACGCAACAGATTAGAATAAGCGTAAGAGCATCGTCTCATCATGTCACTACCTTCATGGTGTCCTCCATATTCCTCACTAAAATATGACCCCAATACAACGGCAGAGCTCTTTTGCATATGTAAGAAGCCAGACGAAGGTGGATTGATGGTTGGCTGCGATGGCTGTGACGACTGGTTCCATTTCCACTGTATGAGGCTCTCGGAGAGGTATAAGCATCTGGTGGCAAGCTATTATTGCCCCTACTGTCAGGCTGGTATTACTGGGAAGCCTCTAATCGAATACGAGAATGGCGAGCTTCCTAGGACTCTTTGGAAGAGGAAATGCCGGCTACAAGAGTGCTACGAACCCTGTGCTGAGGGCAGTAAGTACTGCAGTGAGGAACACGGTAGACAGTATATGCAGAGCGTGTTGGGAAAGATGCAAATTCGTGAGGTTTCTGATACAGATGCATTTTTAAGATCCATGATAAATTATGCAAATAATGAGTCTCAAACCTTTTCGCATCTGGGATCAGATGAATTCATCGACGGCGAAATCCCCGATGATATTATGGATAAGGATTTGTACGACAGTTTGATAGGGAATGACCCAAAATTGAATGAACTACAAGGTAATTTGCAGGATTGCAAGATGAAGGAATACCCAGAACTAAAGAAGAATCTAGAACATTTACAAAAATACTTGACCTGGCTAGAAGAAGTGCGTGCGCTGATGAATGAATCTAATTCTGATAACACGGAGGATAGCGTCGATTCGAAGGATACTGTCAATACTACTAAAAGCAGGAAGTCAAAGAAGAAGAAAAGAAGTAATAATCAAAGGATCAAAAAGAACATATGTGGGTACACCCCCGACTTCGAGGCAGTTAGTGTTACACCTAAAGAGTTCGTTAAACAGTATGAGGAGGAAATCGCTCAAGATGGGGAGCTCACATTATTGAATGGCATGTGCGTCAAGTTCAAGTGTAATAAGCATTCAGACTGGTTCTCAATGCAAATGGAGCAGTTAAAACAACATATGCATTCCCTGGAGAGCTACAAGGAAAGATTGAACCTCTTGATCAAGACTCGAAAGAGACAACTTCATATTCAGTATTATGAAAAAATTTCGGCCCCAGAGCAACCTGGTGTCGAGCCCATTGTATAGCATATACACATACAGCACGTACTACAGTAATCATTCAAGTGTCAGGAAACAGACAAGAACGTACCCTAAGGGGTACTTTACAACTTCACAATCTCTTGTTCAAATTATCTGACAGGAAGGGAAAACAGTGAATTTTTCATACAAGACAAAATATTGGATCCAAAAACTAAGGAAACCTCGAGAGGTCTTTTACACATTCCACAGTTCTCAACAGAGCAGATTTCATCGGAGTGAAATGACCACAACCATGTCCCCAGGGGTTACGAGACAGCCGATTGCTCAATCAGAGACGATGGTGACAAATAAGCTAGACAACGAAGAGTTCAAGATATGGAAGAAAGTAGTACCCTCTTTATACCAGCATATATCGACCTTTAGACCGATCTTTCATAATGACCAGTCCTCTTTTGCCTCGAATATACCCAGAAGTGTTGTTTTCACCGACAAAATACTCTCTGAGAATCACTTGGATGGGCTATTGACCACTACTGTCTTGCTAGCACAAGGCAGCGACATTTACGAATTTAACTGTCCGGTACCCGCTGGTGTTCATTATAACGGTCATGAATCCCAGTTGCCCATGCCTTGCTATAATGAGCAGCTAATTTCCGCAATGGTAGAAGATACTAAGTATGAGCCTAAGTGGTCCTGGCAAAGCGAGACGATCGAGAAGATTATAAGTTTTGACTCCTCCAAATGTATAGCACTAGCTGATAACGGGTCATTGGCTTGGTTTGAGGATGGTATTAGAATCCCGATTAATGTGATGGTTGAGATGCAAGCCAATGACAAAAACGACGGGCCTCGGGGTAAAGTCGATTTCGATATGAGTGAAGATTCGAAATTGATAATTGAAGGCCAGGCTGAACTGAATTCTGATATTGTTACCATATGTCTGATCAATAATTCCCACAATAAGGGCGATATTTTAAGTACTGTTAAGCTCGAATGTAAGAGTTTCTCCTCTGTGAAGTTTCTCAGTAAAAATACGTTTGTTGTATGTGGGAAAGATAGAGAATTAAAATTCTGGGAGTTTGGTAGTGGTTCGACTCCCATCAACCCTACGCCAATTTGGAAATTGTCAGTTCCCGAGGCTGACGGTAACGTTATTTCTTTTGCATCATCTCCCATAATTGAGACTTTGTTGTTGACAGGTACAGATAAGGGAATAATCAAGTTGTGGGATTTGCGTGCCATTCAAGCCCAGGTCGAATCTGCTGCAAGTGAGGTTGTCAAATTAACCCAATTAAATGATGATGGCGTAGTCGATTTGAGATTCACAACAACATCCCCATGCGAATTTATCTCTGTTGGTAAGTCGGGAAATGTATACCATTGGGATTTGCAAGCCTTCTTCTCGAGAGGAAACGAGGTAGCTTTGGGGAAGCAGAGCAATGACGATATGATGGACCAAGACGAGATTGAAAGTGAATCCCTATCCTTCTATCATACTGGTGGGGACCGGAGACTGTTCGGTAAATATAACAAGAAAAACACAGTCTCCTATCATCCAGTAATTAATGATCTTGTATGCACAGTGGACGAAGATGGACTTTTAACGGTATACAAACCTTGTACGGGTAGGTACGAAGACGAAGAGGACGAAATCGATGAACAAGAACAGGGTGGAGGTAAAGAAGAGGTACGTACAGTCCCCAACGGGATATAGAATTAGGGTTTCTCGGTTTATAATGATATCTACTACATACATATTTTTTTAAAGACAAATTGTACTATTTAAAGGATTGTACAATGGAGGTATGTGTGATTGAGTAAGATCGACTGTTTGTTCTGCTAATAGGCATCATAAATGGGACAGAACTAGAAAACGGTGCTTTTTAATCAATGATTCCTTGCCGCTCTTTTGACCAGGACTTTGTGGATAGCATTTCAGAAAAAAAAGTAAATAATTTGTTACTGAAATTCTCGTTTCAAAAATATCACATTTTCTACTTTATACGAACACTAAAACCAACAACAATACCTTCATACAAAATCCACAGAATGTAATGTACTACCACTATTTGAAATATGGCTCCTTCAAAGAGAGAAAAGGAAAAGAATGTTCCAACTAGAGAGCGTTTTTCCCTTTTCAATTTAATAAAATCTTTCAGCAGGTGAAGTTTAGCTTATTAATAAAACTTAATTGTCTTTACACACACTCTGGTACCTTATTATAATAATCTAAATACATTTAGACTCAAATTTCAATAGAGTCGAATCATATATAGACTTAAAAAGAGATGATACTAATGAATATTAAAAGTTCGAACAATCATCCGTTATTTAAGTTAGAGTATCTTGTAAGTTTTCCCTTCTATCCTATAATTGAAAATTAGACAGGACCATTTTTGGTAATTAGTAAGAGAATATTACCTAGAAAAAAAAGGAAAGAAGCTGCCATAGGCTTCTGTAATTTAGACTTTTTTCTTGACAACGTGCAAAGAAAGTAGTATGGTTAAGATGGTATAGTCCACCGCAAGCTGCAAATCAAAGCCCTCTAAATATAACCCCCAATCAAGCTGTCTTATATGGTAGACCATCGAGATTTTAGGATCATACAATTGAGGAAATGGTCACAAATCATGCTAAAAATCCATACTTTGTCTTTTTTTATACCTCATTGAGTATTACTTGCAATAACAGGATTTTTCTAACAAGAATAGCTTCAAAGGGATAGTACTGATGGCTTTTTTCATTGTCGTTTAGATCTTCAGGATTTATTTAGGCACTCTCTAATAGGCCTTCACTAATCTGCTAGTAAAAAATAGGCATCAAATACTGTTCTCCTTTCTTACTATATTCAAATATTGTATGGTGCCCCGGATATGCATATATTCCTCAATATCAACCCTTATCATTCACGAGACAGTTCATTTCCTTGTTATTTCTTAAGTTGAGCAGCTTGAACATTTCAAAGGACAATATACCAATACCATTACCCCTACCCACCTTCTTATATAGAGCAGGCAAACACTCTTACCCATCATATTTGTTGCTGTTAATGCTCATTCATTCAAGAAATACGGCAGAATTTCTATATTTAAACACATGTAAACAAAGATTCGGTCGCATTTCCTAAAGAGGAAAGATCTTGAAAAAAATCCAAAACAAAAAACAGACCCCGAGAAACGACCGGCGCATCTCGAATCCTTTGTTTTGTTTGAGATCTGGCAAGAATATTGATCTGTTCCTCGAAGACCCCCCAAGATATTACATTCGCATCGTATTCATCATCTTCCCTCATACTGCTGACTTCCTTGGAAAGTTGGATAATACACGCAGCGAACTTTTTCAGTGGACTGTGTACTAGCTGCCCAGGTTTTCAATTCACTGAAGAGTGTACGCCAACCCTCCCAATTCCTGGTTTCCCTAAGATCTATCCATAAGATCGGGAGAGCCACTCAAATCTACTACGAATATAGTGAGGTTTGATCCCTCTTAAAACAACAGAGGAAGCAATATAGATATAGAATATTGATCGTCCTATTTCCACTGATTGCATATTTTACCCCAATCCTGACAGAACACATTTTCATTCGAATACACCATCCCCATTCAAAATAACTAATAATATCTTAGCTAATATATTATCGAAGATGCCAAACACAAATCGCCGTCATACCTACTACGGGGGCTCTACTATAGTTACCTCACCATTACAGCATAAATTAGAAAGTCCCAATAATATTCATAACAACAATATGACTCGCTATAAACAGAAAATCCCGTCCTTTGGACCTTATTTAATAGGTTCTACCTTGGGACAAGGGGAATTTGGTAAAGTTAAGCTTGGCTGGTCCAAGTCCACAGGAGCTCCCGTTAATATGTCATCTGACTCATATTTGGATTCCTCGAAACAAGTTGCTATCAAATTGATTAAAAGAGATACCCTAACGCATGATAAAAATAAAGAAATAAAGATATATAGGGAGATCAATGCGTTGAAACAACTAAATCATCCAAATATTGTCAAATTGGAAGAAGTCTTGCAAAATTCGAAATATATTGGAATCGTGTTAGAGTATGCGTCAGGTGGGGAATTCTATAAATATATTCAAAAGAAGAGAAGGTTGAAGGAACCTGTAGCTTGCAAATTGTTTGTGCAATTGATTAGTGGTGTGAATTATATTCATTCAAAGAATTTAGTCCATAGGGATTTGAAATTGGAAAATTTATTGCTCGATAAGAACGAGAATTTAATCATTACAGATTTTGGATTTGTCAATGAATACTATTCTCATAATGAACTAATGAGAACGTCTTGCGGGTCTCCATGCTATGCTGCTCCTGAGTTAGTAATCAGTACAAAGCCCTATGAGGCAAGAAAGGCTGATATATGGTCCTGTGGTATTATCCTCTTTGCCATGCTGGCCGGCTATCTACCTTGGGATGATGATACAGAGAATCCAGATGGTGAAGATATTGCACGGTTATACTACTATATCATTCACACTCCATTGAAATTTCCCGAGTATATCGCCCCACTACCGAGAGATCTGCTACGGAGAATATTAACCACTGATCCGAAAAGAAGAATAAATCTGAAAGAAATTCAAAGCCACCAGTGGCTTGCCCCACATACTGCATTTTTATCGATATCACCAGAAGAATGGGATAAGATAACTAAATCTAGAAACGTCCTTAGATTACCAAAACATTCAAAACAATTTAATAATAGGCCTCATTCCACATGTTCTATGACATCAACAGGGTCCAAAAATGGAGAGAAAAGAGATTCTTTAATAATGGACTCCACCTTATTATCCTTCCCAGCACCTCCTCGTGAGAGCCAATCGCATGTGTTAGCTATTCCACCATCTCCATCACCAGAATTGCGGCCACATAGAAGTCAGTCACCAGTTAAGAACTATTTCCGTAAACACAATAGAAGCAACTCTGCAGCATCGTTGGCATTACAAGCTGTGGTTGATGCTGAATTAGAATATTTCACTGACCTCTCTCAAACTAAATTGAGACATCAAAAGAATTGTTCAGATAGGCATTCTACATATAGCATTGATAACATTACCCAAAGAAGTGGTCTTTCAAGTCATTTTTCCCCATTCTTACCTGCTGATGAGAATATAATCGGAGAGACGAGTCCAACGGCGTTAGGTGGAGAAATGATGGAATCCCCAGCGCCTTTATCCATCATTGCTGATAATTCTTCTGTTCGTCATATTCAAGCATCTCCCAATAATAATTTCACCAATTCACCATCTCCTCAACTTAAGAAACAGACGTTTCGGTCGAGTCACAGAAAGCCAAGACCGACTTCTTATTATCCTGGCTTATTTTCTCCAGTTCTAGAACGAGGAACTGCATATACTTTGACTTCTACATCTCCTGTTAATGTCGAGAGAGAACCATCTACTGGTACTAGCACCACCGTAGGATCCAGCAGACTAGCCACATCGCCATTCGATTCTGTCCCTAATTTGGGAACTGATACCGCAGTTACTTCTACAAAGTCCAATGAAATATCACCAAAAATGCTTCCTCGTCGCTCCTTCTCAATCACTAGTAAAGGCTCAATTGAATCTGAAGGCACTTCTGCCGATTTAGTTAAATCCCAATATGAAATGAATTCACTAATCAAGAATGTTCAAGGATATACCATTAACGAAGACGGTACAGCAGCAAAGAAGTTACCGACTCACGAGGAGGCACAAAAGACTCAACACGTAGACACACATAGTGCATTTAGAGAAAGACGTTATTCAAACAGTGTAAGACCCCAAAACAAGAAAAGGTTTAGTTTATTTTCGTTTTATTCGCATGAGACGTCTCCTGTCACATCAACTAGACAGAGAAATTCAACATATATTTCAGAATCCAATCCCAGGCAAAACATACGACAATCTTCATATTCTTCAATTAAACCTGAGAAGCATAATAATAAGCAATACTCACATCAAGTGCATTCTACTAATCCTGACAAGGCAGTCCATCTAAGAGCCTCAACGATCATTCAGAAGTCTACAAACGAGGAAGAAAACGAAGATGATGACAAACTAACGGAGTTAAATTCCAATCCCTCGACGGCTAGGAAAGTATTTGACTTCTTCAAGCGCAGAAGCATGCGTGTTTAAGGCATACTCCTCTTATCATTAGCATAAAAAAACACTCATTAAAATTGTATTCATATGCTCATAACGCGAATATATTATTAGTTTATTCAAAAAAATTTCTTTCCCCATACAGTCATATCAAACCAATTTATGCCATTTACTTAGTTATACCACACTAAAACATTTCGCCCGTAGGACTATATAATTATTATCACCTCTCTTATACTTTATGTACAGTATCCCCTAGCAACAAGAAAAATCACATTTATTTATTGATTTATATTTTCCAGAGAAAATAACGTTACTGTAAATTTGACACATTCAGTATTTGTAAGCACATCGATATATTGTTAATATTATTATTATTATTAAATTGTATTTTTGTTTGTTTGATATATATAAGATAATATTACTATTGAAAACTAAAAATTAACTTTATATTTTTCCTTTCCTTTTTTTACCAAATTAAACTAAATTATTTAAATAGTAGATGGGTACAAGAAGATTCTAACAGAAGCACCGAAGGTCTTAGCTGGTAGGTTGTTTCTGAACTTGGCTCTGACGACACCGGAGTTACCGTGAGTTCTGGCGATCTTACCCCACATAACTCTGATCTTGGAACCTCTGATTTCCTTGGAAGCTCTGTAGACGTAGGCAATACGCTTACCTAGGTAGAATTGGGCTTCTTGTGGAGTGGCAACACCCTCAATTTGAATCAAAGAGACATTTGGGTTGTTGGTGCTCTTGGATCTTTGGTAAGATAAATGCTTACCTTTGACGTACACTGTGTAAAATAACATATGGAATTTTAAAATGATTTAGTCATCATTAAAAACGTCCAAAAGATTCTTGTTAGTAGTTGCAACTTAAATAAAATAAGTTTATGAGATCTGAGACATTAATAAGCCTATAGGAATATTTCATTATGGTTGACTCACCATACTGCCTTAATATCTTTCGATAATTTGCTACCTATCAGATAAGAGCAATATCTTTTAAAATTTTAGCATGTATATTTCAAAATATTAATCATTTCCACTATTGCAAAATATTATCAACTCTTGCACACCACGAAACAATAAACTGTTCCGGGTACATTTCCTCGAAAGGCAGTCTGACAAAAGTATGCATTTATCCCTGTATTATGTCCTTATCCTCACTATGCTATCCATTATATCCCAGTAATCCATTCTAAACATCGATTCCAATCTTGCATTATTCATGTGTCGGTCTCTAGTTCTCTCTCTCGCTGCTGCGTCGTTATAACATACATCTATGAGATTCAGCCATTATTGTATTGGTTGTATATGGTTTGGTAGTAACGCCCTTTACGAATCAAACACCAACACCAAATATGGCTTCTATTGATAGTATAGTCTATCTGGTAATTAGATAGTGGTGCCACCACTAACGCCCTGCGTAGCCTCGGTACCGCACAGACGGATACTCCAGCCCAGCGGAAAGCCTCTCGACCCAGCGGGGAAAGTGAGCCAGGCTGCGTAGGCGAAACAGTGGGGGGAGGGAGCAGCCCGTGCCGGGAGAGTCGCTCTGCCTTGAAAATTAGACAGACTCGTGGCCCAATCGGGCCATATTCTGAAAAAGTCAGTTTTCAAAATCCTAACCTTGGCCTCGAAAACGGGGTAATGTGTGGGTGGGGCAAAACTGCAGAAAATGCACGGATGTTGCAGCCGGTCCTTCTTTGGTTTTGTGTCCCGGTTTTCGGTTTTGTACTTTTACGCCACAGTTACAAAGACACGTTCGCACAGAAGATTGGTATCGTGGGAGAGGTATACGAGATGTTGTGGAATCCAATCATCACTTGCGATTAGGGTTGCCTCTGAGGCTTTCAATGCTACCCGTTTCGAAGCATGGACAGCGCCTTGTCCCGGCGTGTGACGCGTTAGGAAGCTAATTGCCACCAGTTTCCACTGAAACTTCATGCCTCCGCCAGGGTTCGAAGCGAGGCCACTGCCTATGTCCCAATCGGGAAAAGAAGGGCGGCCGGGAACGACGCCATTTTTCACTGAGCGGTGCGCGGTTTTTCCCCCCGGTGACGTGCTTTTTCGCTGGGGTGTATGGGTGTCCCGCCGCGGAATCCCAGAGTGCCATTTTTTCAGTGGTGGGATACTGGCGGTTGAAATTTCAGCAGTGAAACGCTCGCAGCCAGTGGGGATTGGTGGGAAATATCTTCAAGTGTCAACAGGTTCCCAGGCCAATTGGTTCTTATCCACACAGTGTTTGCGCTCTTTGCTAGTTACGTGTTCTGAGACGCCTTGGTGAGACCGGCAGTCGCTGTAAGTACACATTATACACCTCTGATAAAACCGGCTGTACACGCTTACTCCACCTGAGGCTACACACATCCACTGGTTGCACACGGTAGTTTTTCCAGATCCAATCCCCCCCACCACTCACACACACACAGCACCATCACATCCAGCCCACTGGAACTGAAGATGTCACAATACGCTAGCAGCTCGTCCTGGACTTCCTTTTTGAAGTCAATTGCATCCTTCAACGGGGATCTGTCCTCCCTGACGGCCCCACCTTTCATTCTCGCCCCGATCTCCCTGACAGAGTTTTCACAGTACTGGGCTGAACACCCGGATCTGTTTTTGGGTCCGGCCTTCGTTACCGAGGAGAACTACAAGGATCTGGTGGCCGATATCGACCCGGAGATCGAGTCTCCAGAGGTCGCGAGAATGCTTCTGACGACTAAATGGTTCATATCCACTTTGAAGTCGCAGTACTGTTCCCGTAACGAGACCATGGGCTCCGAGAAGAAGCCCCTGAACCCGTTTCTGGGGGAACTATTCGTCGGTAAGTGGGAGAACAAGCAGAACCCAGAGTTCGGAGAGACTACTCTGCTGAGCGAACAGGTCTCGCACCACCCTCCGATCACCGCATACTCCATATTCAACGACAAGAACGACGTCAGGCTGCAAGGGTACAACCAGGTCAAGGCCTCCTTCACAAAGTCCCTGATGCTCACCGTCAAGCAGTACGGACACACCTTGTTGCGCGTTAGGGACGAAACGTACCTCATGACCCCGCCTCCGCTGCACATCGAGGGCATCCTTGTCGCGTCACCCTTCGTCGAGCTAGAGGGCAAGTCCTACATCCAGTCCTCGAGCGGGCTATTCAGCGTCATCGAGTTCTCCGGGAGAGGCTACTTCTCCGGGAAGAAGAACACCTTCAAGGCGCGCATCTTCAGGAATTCCGACGACTGGAGGAACAGAGAGCCAGCACTGTACACGATAAACGGGCAATGGTCCGGGATCTCGAAGATCGTCAAGAACCTGGAAGGCGGCAAGAAGACCGAGGAGGTCCTTTTCTACGACGCCGACAGGGCGCTGGCGGAACACTTGGTCGTGAAGCCCATCGAGGAACAACACCCACTGGAGTCCAGGAGAGCCTGGATTGAGACGGCGAAGGCCATCAAGGAGAACGATTTCGACGGTATCGCGAGGGCGAAGACCGAATTGGAGGAAACCCAGAGGGAATTGAGAAAACAGGAGGAGGAAAAGGGCATCAGGTGGCAGAGGAGATGGTTCACGGACATTGACTACTCCGAGATCCCCAGCGAGGATGCAGAGACGCCACAAGAGGACGATATCTTCTTGAAACTGTCGCAGATGTTCCAATTGTCCACAAAGAACGTCCCAAGTGGTACTTTGGCAGGCGATAGAGACGACAAGAAGGAGGATGCGACCTCCGTGCACTGGAGATTCCAAAGACAGTTATGGGACGACGAAAAGGAGATTGTGCTATGAGAGAAGAAGGGTGCACACGCACATTGTCCCATCCAAACCTCTTGAACTGTTATTCCCATTTCTTTCAAGTATAATGTTATATATAAACGATATTTGTTTCACTCATCTTCCGCCTTGATAGCCTTGTGGTAAAGAGAGGCATATTTTTAGAGCGCTCACACTGCCTGTGAGTAACTTACAATGACCGGGATCTTATCAATCCGTGTTAGAAGTTTGATTTGGGGCATGATACTAGATTAATCGTGTCACTGTCATTTGATAGTGGGAAAGTCGTTCGAAGCACGTGACTTTTCAATTTTTCAGCGATTTTTCAGACTGAAAAAATTTCTCGATGGGCATCGATTTTATCAGTACCAAATTCTCTTTCTACATATTGATAGTCGCTTCGTAAAGGTTGAAGAGTGTAATTTACCACGACTTGCAACACATCCACACCGCTGCAAGTGATCCACAATGGCAGTAACAGACAGACCAAAACAGTACAAGCAGTCCTCCCGTAAGGGTAAGAAGGCGTGGAGAAAGAATATCGATTTGACCGACATTGAGAAATCGATCGAGACCAAGACAGAATTGGAGATTACTCACGGTACTACTGAGATTTCCACTCTTGAAAATGCGTCGCTGTTTCAGGTCGATACGGAGGGTGATGAGGTCTTGAAGGAGAAGTTGATTAAGAGGAAACAAATCAAGAAGAATCTGAAGAGTACGGAGATTTTAGAAGCTGTTAAGACGAATTCCAAAGTGGCTGCCTTAGTACATGAAAGACAGGAATACAAAAAGGACAAGAAAGTTCAAGGTGTCTCTAAGAAGGAACTGAACAAATTAATGGCCTTAGCTGGTAAGAGAGTTGGAGAATCTAAAGTGCAAAATAGAATCGCTAAGGAGGGTCTAGTTAAATCTGACGCACTGGACTTGTGGAATGTTGATCCGCTTGCCGGAAAGAAGGGGAAGAAACAAGTCCAATTGCCCTCTGGTATTAAGATTGACGTTAAGAGTAAAGAGGATGAGACCAAAATTCCAAAAGAATTACTAGAGATGTCCACCACGAGTTGGTCTATTGCGTCTGTTGTGCCGAAGAGTTTGAAGCAAGAACCTGTGAAAATTAGAGATTTCGAGGAAGTACCACACGCTGGTAAGTCGTATAATCCATTGAAGAGAGATTGGAACGATTTAATTGACAAGGAATACAGTATTGAAAAGGTTAAAGAAGAGAATAGACTTGCATTGGAAAAATACAGAAAGAGAATCCAACATTTGATACGGACTCTGGATGACAACGAGGAGGAATCATCTTCCGGGTCTGGCGACGAAGATGAAGCAGATGTCGACGAAGAAGAAAATGGGAGTGCACCAATTAGATTATCTGTCAATGACCCCATTAAGATTAAGAAAAAGACCAAATACCAAAGAAATAAGGCCAAGAGACACGAAGAGAAGGTGAAGCTACAGCAAGAGTTGAAGAAATTAAAGGAACAAGTACGTAAACTGGAGGATCTCGATGATCTAGTACAGGAGAACAACGAGAGAGAAGAACCAGAGACGAAGGAAAAGAAGCGTAAACATAATAGGAATAAACTTGGTACTAAATATGGTATCCTTGATGAAAAACTAGAGGTGAAATTCTCTGATGAATTGTCTGATTCGTTAAGAAAATTGAAGCCCGAAGGTAATCTACTGTACGAGAACGTCAGGAAATTACAGAGTTCAGGTAAGATTGAATCTCGTATACCAGTAAAGAGAGGTAGAAGATACAAACAAAAGATTACCGAAAAATGGACCCACAAGGATTTCAAATAGGTATATATAGATAGACTCGTGAATTTATTCTTAACTTTATAATTAGTCAATGTACATTATATCAGCTTAGAATGTGGAAGTACGCTTCACTGTTAAATCTTCTGTACGTGAATGATATGTTTTGCATACAATTCTTTATATAAAAATATATGTACACATATTCGTTAGATTGAAGTGATAAATGAATAATATGAAAGCAAAGAATGGATATGTGTTATAAAAAAACCAAGAACAGAGTCTTTTCAACTAGTGAAATAATATTGTTCAAATGGACTTGGCTAAACCAACAGCGTTATTTTCCAAATCATAAATGGAATAGAACTTACGCAAGAAGGCGTCACCGACAATAGCCATTGGACCCACCGGTTCAGGGAAATCCATTGGTGTTATAGCAGAGATACATGACCCAGACATTTCTAGGGTGTAATCGTATGGACCAATGGTGAAATTCTTACCGTTAAAGTTGAAGGTCAAATCAGGCAAATTAGGTCTCGTGTCACAATCTAATGTGTATTGACCAGTCCATCCCTTCTTGGCACCAATCTCCGCATTAAGGATTTCGGCTAGACCAGAGGGTAGAGTAATCAAGGAGGTACCAGTATCAATGGCGGCACCATGTCCTTCCAACTCAGCATATTCATCACCTAAAGCAATACCATCGAATTTAACTTCCCAGTATGCCTTACGACGAACAGGTAACCAAGTAATATCGCCCTCGAATTTGGATTCATCGACACCACCAAATGTCGCAACACCGTTTTCGTGCTTCGCATCGTCCTTATCGTTCAAGTAGAAGGCAAATTTAGCTTCATCCACTAAATCTTGATCGATAGCGTTATAGAAAGGTGGGACAACCTTATTAACAGAAATGCTGTTGTATGCTAGACCCATAATACCATCGAATTTACCAAAGGCAAACGCTAAGCCTGGCTCGCTGGTAGCTTCGGCAAAATCTTGCTTTGGAATGACCAGGTCACCAATAGTTAAGGTATCCTGAGAGATATAACCCTCTAAGGAACCTGAACCGTATTGAATGGCAAAATTCGTGCCGTTTTTTTTGTAACTCGAAGAAGCTTCGTGATCATACTTTTCGTGTAAGAAACAGGCCAACGAACCACACTCCTTGCTTGGAACCCATAGGTTAGACGACCCAGTGTCTAGGATAACCTTGAAGTTTTGTGGTGGAGTCCCCAAAGAAATCTCAGTATAGTACTGAGCATTCATGAAGTTAGTTAGAGGAACATCATGACCGCTGCACTCATCGGCAGAAAACGAGTTATCGTTCTGGAATTCCTGCAAATTGTTGGTGTAGAATGGGTGTTCTCTCGAGAACTTGACGCCTGGGAAGGCCTTTTCGTAATTGTTCAAATACTTTTGGCCCAATTGTGAAATTTGGTATTGCAAGGGAACATTCTTTAAATTGTCATCGATCTTTTGCTTGTGTAAAGTGGCAGAATGTACCTTAGCGTCTACTAAACCGTCGGGAGACTGCCCGATTAGCATCAAAGCCAACGGTAATAAATGTTGTAACTGCATTTCCTTCGCAACCCCTTATTTTACTTGCAAAAATCTATGTATTCAGTGGTTCAAACCTGGACTCGCACTTTATAGCTCAAAGGACGGATTTCAAGCAACAGAGGGCACTTATCTCTTAGATTCTTGGTGGTATACTCTAGGGAGGGGACAAAACTGGGAAAGAAGCAACCTTCCACTATTTATACTCTGGCCCCCTTTTTTTCTTATCTCCAATTTTTAATTGCTTTTTTCAAGGGTGTCATTAAAAATTACCCGGGTTTAGGGTTAGTTAGGGCTTAAATTTATAGAATTAGGTCTAGTTAAAATAGATATAGGGTTTATAGCGTTTTTATTATTAATGCGGTTATGCGGTTGGTATTTGTCTATAGAAATTGCACGTTATATACTTCGTTACTGGCTCCGTCTAGGGATGACACGGTCTTGTCCAGTTTGGCCCTCTTTGGTCTAGTCGTGCTGCTTTGTGAAGTCCTTAATATTTGTGATAACACGGGGGACTGACCTCTTGCTGTGGGATGTGACTGGTTGTATTTACTGTCATCAGCCTCGTTGTCTGAATTATTATTTTTAGATACCCTTGTGGCATCTTTTTCCTCACGGTCCTCGTGACTCTCTCTTTTCCTCTTCGCTCCAATGCTACTACTAGCGTCTTCCAGTACGGGCGGTAGTGATGAGGGGAATTCGGTACGCCTTATAATGTTTCTTTCTACCAATGAAGGTTCCTCTGGACGATCTCCCGAAGGTAATCCTGGATACCTCTGTCCCACCTTAGCCTCGGCCACCCGTTTAGCTAGAATCTTCTCGTCGTTCGTCTGTCTTACAATCTCCCTCTCTTGCAATCCGTCCTCCACACCATCATTGAACAACCCAGTGGCATCGTTGATTTCCACACGGAATCCAATGACGAAATCGTTGTCTGTCCTATCCCAGATTATCTTAATCTCGTCACCATGATGAAGGATGACCTTCTCCCCAGGGGACAATTTTTGATCGTTCAGAAAACTGTTGTTCGTCCCCGTATGGCAGTACCAGATATCATCCAGGCCCTGTGCGGGGGATTCATATATGCTCTGTCCAATAGGGTGCCTCTTTTTCACAATAAAACAGTGCACTCTTGACAGTCGACGGTCCGATATTCTATAATTACAGTTCTCCCCTCTTCCGATAAAGAAGGTGGTGACACCTTGCTTGATCGCTAATTTTTGTTTAATCTTGCTGTTTTTCAATGGTACCAACGTCAAGTAACGTCCCGACTTCTTAGAGTTCTTCGATGGGGACCCTTCCTCACTCTTCCTGTGGCGGGCAGATTCGTTACTATTGTCATCTGGCTGTGGTTGTGTGAAACGGATTGGTGGGTTTGTGGGAACTTTAAATTCCCTTGCGCTCTTTACTACGTTCGTCTGTTTTGGTTTTGAATGCGATTCCTTCTTGGCTCTCATGATCTCATATTCTTTCTCGTTTAGATTCTGAAGTAGTGACTGTTGCTTTAGGGAGTCCATTAAGGAGACTTGTCGCGAGGCAACCTCTGCCACCGAGCCTGAATCACTCATGTAACCCATCTTGATCCAAGGGTGTTGCAATGCCCTGTCAGCAGTAAGCCTACTTCTAGGGTCCACTTGCAACAGGCAATCTATAAAATCCCTAGCCTCCTCTGAGATACGACAATCCTTCAGGGGCCCCTCATGGTACGAGCCTCTACCGATCTGTTTGTACAACTGTTGTGGGGTGCTCCCGCTGAAGGGCAGATGCCCCGTGAGAATGACGTAGACGAGACACCCCATCGACCACATATCCACGAGCGAGGAGTAGTGGTTGCGTTTATTGTTCTTGTCCCCTCCAGGGTTGTCACTATCAATATCAGCGTCGTCGGTCTTGTCTGTGTATCTCCCATCTACAATCTCCGGAGCCACATAGGCTAACGTCCCACAGAACGTTTTCATAAAGGAACCATTCCCTTGCACTTTTGCCAGACCGAAGTCTGTGATCTTGACGAGAACAGGGTCATCTTGCTCAATGAGAATGTTATCTGGCTTCAAATCCCGGTGACTGATCCCCATAGAATGTATGTACTTGACTGCCTCCAAGATCTGCCTCGAGATCTCTCTACCGGCATCCTCACCGACAGCACCGTGCGCCGCAACGAAATCCATCAGGTCTCCACCGGAGACAAACTCCATCAGCATGTAGTAACTCTCGTGGTCTTCGTAGAAACCCTTCAACCTGACGATCCGCGGGTGGTCTAGTTTCTGCAATACTTCTAACTCTCGGGAAACACCTTCCAGATTCCCAATGACCTTACGCTTGTTTATAATCTTGACCGCATACGTCTTCCCCGTGGCCCTTTCGACGGCCTTTTTCACCGTAGCAAAGGCACCTTGCCCAACCACCTCGTCCTTGATAAAGTAGTCGTTGTGGATACTGCTCGGGTCTGCGTGTTCAGCGGCGGTTTGCCCATTGAGAAGCCGTGCATTAATACCGTTTGGATCACCGGCGCTGGCATTATCGGTGTTGTTGTTACTATGCAGATTACCGATCACCCCGTTCAACCTGATCTGCTCGAGCCGCTGCTTAAACTTTTCGTTGATGAATATGACGATGGAGACGACGTCCGTGGGGACACCGACACCCACGGTGATCTCGTCCCCCTGGGACAGCAATTGATTCGCTCCCTTCTCAATCTGCTGCCCGTTGAGCCACGTCCCGTTCGTCGAGACGTCTCGTAGCAAAAGGTTCCCGTCCTCCCCCAGCAACACCACAAAATGCTTATTGGACAGCCGCGTGATGTCCCCCAAGTGGTAGTCGCACGTGTGGCTATTCCTCCCAAAACTCCACACCTTCTTGATGGGCTCGCTAGTCCGCGAGATCCCCACGGGATCAGCCCGCATGTCCCTGATGGGCATTTGCCCAGTCGTGCAGATCACCCGAAACACAATATCCTCGCCCATTTGTTCCTGCGTGAACTTCTCGATCAGAAACCGCTGCGTGGCCTGCGTGGCCTGCTGCGTCGGCTGCGTCTCTTCCATCGAATGCCTTGCTGTACTGAGCTGTCCCACCGGCTCTACCCTACACTCTTCAACGTCAACACCAACACGAGGGGACCATCTGCACCGGGAACAAACGCGTTATTTTACGCGTCTGACAAATGTGCCAAAATTCCATTCGAACGCGCCCCGCGGCTAAAACTTCTAAGGGATGTTTCAGTGGCGTTCCGGGACAGGACCCCAGGGACGAGAGCTGCGCGATGCCGGACAAGAGACTGCTGACGGATGGCGACATGGCGCTGTGGAAGGCCTCGAAAACGAGGGCCGATTTGACGGCGTTTCTGGAGCGGCTGGCGGAGTCTGTAAGGGGCCACGAGAACACGCAGTACGAGCTGCCTGTGTCTGGAGCCATTGAGGCGATGATGACGCTGCTGGGGAAGGTCGCCCGTGTGGTGGAGGTGCACCCCGTGGTAGCTGGTGGTGCTGCCTCCCGGTTCGGGAAAGTCGAGTTCAGGGATTTCTACGCGGACCTGGAGGGGCAGTGCCGCGGGTTGCTAGGGGAGGCGTACCATGGGCTGACCGCCGAGCAAGTGGGCGAACTGGCTACGTATTTGCAAGAATCCTGGGGCGATAAGCGCAGGATAGACTACGGGTCTGGCCACGAACTCAATTTCATTTGCCTCCTGTATGGGCTCGAGACGTACGGAGTATTTGATTTGGGCACGAGTGACTGTGCAAACCTCGTACTGAAGGTGTTCATCGAGTACCTGCGGATCATGCGGATTCTGGAGACGACGTACTGGCTGGAACCGGCGGGGTCTCATGGGGTCTGGGGGCTCGATGACTACCATTTCCTGCCGTTTCTCTTCGGGGCTTACCAGTTGTCTACACACAAGCATTTGCGACCCAAATCGATCCACAACGATGAGGTTGTCGAGATGTTCGCGGACAAGTACTTGTACTTCGGTTGCATTGCGTTTATCAATTCGGTAAAGACCACGGCGTCGCTAAGGTGGCATTCCCCGATGCTGGACGATATCAGCGGTGTGAAAAGGTGGGAGAAAGTCGCTGAGGGGATGTTGAAGATGTTCGAGGCGGAGGTTCTGAGTAAACTGCCCATTATGCAACACTTCTACTTCAGCGAGTTTTTACCGTGCCCAGAAGGGGTCTCCCCGCTGTCACACGAGAGAGAAGAAGAATTGGACCCTGCTCATGTCCACAGCACGTGGGGAGACTGTTGTGGTATCAAAGTACCAAGTGCCATTGCGGCGACGGAGATGAACAACAAAAATCACCATCATCGCCCCATTCCTTTCGACTGACTAGTTATGACCCTTATCATATGCATACATTTATACAGGACTACTTTAAACATATACCTATATACTGATCTAAGACATGAGATATAATGCACGAGCTTTGATACACGAAATGGAATACATGAGATATACTACACAACTACACGACTACACGACACACAATAATCAGAACCGTTGATATGATAAATTTGGATTCCAGGGTAAACCAGGGTTGTCCTCCGGAGTGGCATCCTCGTCCTGTTTCCACATTTTTATGCTCTTGTCCACTTCTCCCGTTATCAGGACGGAACCTGTGGTGTCAAATGTACTACTTAGAATACCACATTCGCTCTTCAAGGAACCCTGAATCTCTTGCGTGTTTTGTTGTTGATATAAATGACCCGACTTATAGTCGTAAAAAGACAGAACACCATCGTCACCACCCGCAAACAACACGTCATCCTGGTTGACACTCAAGGAGTTTATAATCCCCGTGTGCTGTGACTGGAAATTGGTCAGTAATGCCCCCTCTGGCAGTTTCCACGACCTGACATCATCCGTGCACGCGGAAACCATCGAAAACTCTGTCGGGTGCGTAGCTATGGATCGCACCGTCTTCTTGTGATGTGTCAACACTTTCATTGCTTTACCGGCAACGATATCCCACAGGCGAACCGTAGTGTCGTTGGAGCAACTGATGACTTGAGGATCCGCGGGCAAACACTTCACCTTTTGAATCGGGGCCTTATGTCCAACAAGAGTCTTTATTGCCTTCCTCGTCCTAATATCCCACACCTTGACCACACTGTCTCTACCACCAGTGAATATCAGGTCCAGAGTCGGGTGTATATCCACGGTGTGGACACCGGATAGATGTCCGTAGTAGTCTCTGATCGCCGTGTTCTTTTCCAAATCCCAGCACTTCACCAACTTGTCTTCACTCGCTGAGAACATGTAGGGGTGTCTCCTGGAGACACACACATCTCGTACGCCCATGACATGGCCCGAGAGCGTCAATTTCAGACGACCTGTTGCGAGATCCCACACTTTCAACGTCGTGTCGCTGCTGCCAGTGACAAACCACTCGTTATCGACAGGTTCCACGGCCACGCACCGTACCCAGCCCAGATGGCCATTCACAATCCGCGAGAGCTTCCAGGGGGCGTGCCACTGCGGCCTCTGCGACACCATCGTCTTGTACCTCTCCAACACGGATTCCGTTCCATTCGGCGTATCTGCCCCGACGTTTCCACTTCTCTCCAACGTCTGTTCAGCGCTCCTGGCAACCACAGGAGCCATGCCGAAGCCATCCTTCCGAATTACGCCCAGCTTCTGGTCGATCCTCTCTTGCAAGTACGCTGGCAACGTCTCCATCCCGTAAAAGTCGCCCGCGCGCCGTATCCTCGCATAGTACTCGTCAATATTCCGCCCGACAACGTCATCTACCCGACTACTGCCATCCATACCTCCTCAATAAGCGTCTCTTGTGCCGTTAACGACCCCCATTGCTTGTGGCATCAAGCCTCAGATTCTCTGGATATAAGCGCTCAAAAACGGGCGATATTCTCCACTGCCGCCAATTGAAGCCCAATGACGACAAGACTGCATCAATCGCGTAGTAGTCTGGTGTTTCTGGGAAGCGGGTATTGTTGTTAGGTTGGTGTGATAGGTGGATTGAGGAGGTTATCAGGTTTGCTTCTAGTGTCCATTGAGGTTCCGAGCAACAAGGTTAGTGGAGAGGTAAGAGCGGGATAATACACTGAGTCAGAGGTTATTGAAGCCGTAACAAGAGCGTATAATGAGTACTGCGACGCTGATTGCCTCGTCGACGAGGGCAGAGCAGAACAATATCAAGGCCATCATCGGCTCGTCGTACAACAAGCTGTACAGTGAGTTCGCCTCGCATGAGCTGACAGAGGTGGGCAACTACAAGATCCTAGACCAGATTGGTGAGGGCAGTTTTGGGAAGGTGTATCTCGCTTTACACAGACCGACGCATAGGAAAGTGGTCATCAAGACGAGTTTGAAATCCGACCCGAATATCGTGAGAGAGGTGTTCTACCATCGGCAATTCGACTATCCCTATATTACCAAACTGTACGAGATTATTACCACGGAAACGAAAGTGTGGATGGTACTAGAGTACTGTTCCGGTAAAGAATTATACGAGCATTTGTTGAAGATGAAGAGGATACCGATTGCAGAGTGCACGGAGTTATTCGCCCAAATTGTAGGAGCAGTTTACTACGCACATTCGTTGAATTGTGTCCATAGGGATTTGAAGTTGGAGAATATCCTACTGGATAAGAATGGTAACGCCAAATTGACTGACTTTGGATTCACCAGGGAATGCATGACCAAGACGTCCTTAGAGACGATATGTGGGACTACAGTGTACATGGCACCAGAATTGACAGAGAGGAAAACATACGATGGGTTCAAGATCGATATATGGGCCCTGGGTGTGATCCTATACACGATGATATGTGGGACGATGCCCTTCGATGAGGAGGACGAGACCAAGACGAAATGGAAGATTATCAACGAATCGCCTGATTTTGACAATAACCTCATAGCAGATGATGCGAGGGATCTTCTTCTCAAATTATTGGATAAGAATGCGCAAGAGAGGCCCACGGCTAGGGAGATTTTACAACACAACTTCTTACAACCTTATGGGAGTATGATATTGGATCAAACGGATAAAGTCATTTCCAAACAGAGGAAGGGAGGTACCCATTTCCATTCAAAATTGGAAAAAAGGTTATTGAAGCGCCTAAGTCGATCTGGGTTCGATGTGCAATCTATTAAACATTCAATTGTGAAAAAAAAATGTGATTCCCTGTCCGGATTATGGTTATTGCTCTTGGAGAAAGAGAAACGACGTGAGAATAGAAGTTTACAAAAGCGCAGTAGGTCTGTCCTTTCTGTGAGGAAAGTTATTGAGAATTCTATCTCTGGTGCGGACCAATTCAGACCGGATGATAATTTCCTAAAGGCTTCACTCGAGGTTAGTAAAGTTTCCTCCATAAGTAAAATAATCAACAAGACTGCTGATGCAGGACTGGCTATGACTCCGTTAGCAACAAGGACTGCAATAGAGACCCCGGCGTTAGAACATTCCCGTAAAACAGCAGTTCAGAGGAGGGTATCGGCCCCAACACATCCAACGACAGAAAGAGTTAAACTTCATGACAATAAGAAGAACAATATATTCAAAAGAGTTTCTGACTTCTTTAAAATGAAAAAGCATCCAGATACACCCAATCACGCAAACTCCAGCACTTCACACAATAATTCGTCAGTAGTATCTATTGCAACAAAGGACCCACTGACGTCTAGTAAAATGAGTGTCGTTAAGAAAGAGGATCGGTCATCTCCCCAAAAGAAAACATACAGTGCCGCCGCCAAGGAAAAGACAGATAGCAATAACACGAATACACATGTTAAACCACTTCAACCACAATCTCCGGATAAGATCCAAATAGAAGAGCCTCAAATTAAGCGATTCAAATCAACTCTTTCCAGTGACACATCTGGACATCCATCTCTAGGCAACTATGACGCTGAACCATATACAAATACCTCTTCCTTTGACATCGACATGAAAAAACCATCACTAGTGCAATTGAATTCGCGACCGCTTTCCAGTGTATCGCAACTTTCGAATGAGGCATACACATCTGATTATTCCACCGACGGTACAATCCCATTCTTTCAGAGATCAGTATCAGAGACATCAAGACCCAGTATATCGCATGCAATATCTGCTGGTAGTACATCTCAATATTCATCCACACCAAACATCCACACCTTAAATGGATCAGACAAATTGCATACTAATGGTAAGAATTCATCACGTTTCATCAGAAGAAGTCAGAGTATAAGATCAGAGACTTCGAGTACATCCGAACGAAGTTCTAGGACAGACTCTTTTTATGATATTACTACTGCATCTATACCTATGGCACTTGATCACCGAAACGCACATCGAATTTCACCAATAAAAGAAACAGTCCTGCCTAGTGTTGGCCCCATACCTCAACCATGGGGTTCAAAGAGATCCTATTCAGTATCACGAAGAAATAATCTACACAGACGTGGGCGTACCCATAAATCTCCTTTCCTAAAGGGTAATGCCAGGACAAGCGAAAATGTGATTAAGGAAGAGGATTCAATCTCATCTTCAGGCGCTGAAGATACATCCAGCTTAAAACATGTCTACCCGTCACTCCGTCCAGGCATAAGCAGAATCATTACCACACATATGCCTATTATGGAGCAACATGACGATGAAGTGTCCCTTGAAGAACACAACACTGATGACGAGAATGAAGATGCGGGAATTATACATAGTGATGGTGATGTGGTCCCAAATCTGAATATTCCAAACACAATCATTGGAGCAAAGTTGACTAAGGTCCATAAGGATACCTCAATTCAACCAAAAGAGGTACCCAGTGAGGATAGCGAGTGGTCAGGATATGGATATGATTCGAAATCACTGCTACAACCGGAATCAGACGATGACGAAGAAGAAGAATCTGTGCATGGGGCAGATTTAGAGGACAATTTTTCAGAAGACGTTGATCAACCATGATATGTATTACTATTTATAATAGAAGGGACAGTCTAAGTACAGAAAATTTTAATTCATTTTTATACATTAATATACCAGTCTAAATATCGATGATGTATTATTCGTATGATGGAGATTGTATCATTAAGCTCAGTTAATAGTTGATATTGCATATCAAGGATTAATCATTCAATCAATTTTTAGCATTGATATATCATACTCAATATAGTGTGCTTCTACTTTCCCAGAGAGAAAAGGCGGGGAACAAGGGATAATCGTGATAATATTCTGGTCTATCTCAGGAGATGAGTTTTCACGAATATTTATCTATAAATCTATTAAAAGTATATAATGTTATGACCTCATTCCCCGTTTTGGGATAAATTCCTGAGAATTGATTCAAAAGGTCCCTGTGGGGCCCCATCTACCGTAAGAGATTTAAACAAATCTGCGAATGCCTTGGCTTCGTCCTCATGCTGTAATATTTCCCCTAACTCCTCAAATTCCTCCAATTCCTCTAATCCCCCCAATTCGTCTGACTCTCCTCTTGGCCCTTCAAAATTATTACTCGTTTCTTTTGTAGAGCTAGTATTTCTCATGTGTTTAATGTCATCATCTTTCATTTTTAAGGCCTCCTTTAAGAAATACTCGAAGAAATCATCCTCACTGATATCAACATTCTCTCTTTCAAGATAATCTCTTGCCAATTTATCATCAGCATCGTCCTCAAGCATATCCGAATCAAAGCCTGATTTTTTCCTTTTGTTGTCAGGTTTCTTATTTTGTTCATCAAAAAATTTACTAAATAAATCCATCAGTTGCTCACTTGGCTCCACCCCGCTCTCAGGAATAACACTTACGCTCATATCTGCTTCTTTGAAGGGAAAACTTTCGAATGGTTCGCTAAGATATTTTTTATTGTTGGTATTTTGAGGTTTTAAAACAATGATGTTGTCTTCCAAAAGGGTCCTTAAGCTTTCGGATATAACAGTGGCTGAATGTACTGGGATTAGTTCAGTATTACCTTTCAAATTATTGTTATCTA
Organism: Kazachstania taianensis; assembly: GCA_003708865.2. Classification (NCBI taxonomy): domain Eukaryota; kingdom Fungi; phylum Ascomycota; class Saccharomycetes; order Saccharomycetales; family Saccharomycetaceae; genus Kazachstania; species Kazachstania taianensis. Next base: position 374,919 of record PPOK02000002.1, on the reverse strand, counting down.
GAAATATGGACAATATTTCAGCATGATTTGTGCACACTAAAGGCTCAAGAGTGTATAGTGCTGTAGTAGAAAAAGATAAATCCCTTTTAGCTTCAAATTTTGTATCCACTTGGGCGGTGAATAGGCTTTTAATTAGAAAATTCACAACCTGTGGATTGTTTCTTATTATCTTGTAAGTCTGCTCATCTTGGAATTGCAATGGTAGCTTCACTAACTGAGACAGGCTACTCTCCGGGAAGTTATCAAGCAGAATAGTTTGTTTTAACCTGTCATTGATAAGATCTATAGTAATGCATTTAAAATAATATTTCGTCAAATATTCCAGTGTCTCACCCATCTGTAATCCTCTATTCGGCATATACATCGTGGGAATCAATTTAAACCGACCCTCGTGCAGCCACAACCTGTTATTCCCTACCGGGTATTCATAGTCCTCTGGAAGAATATCGTGGCATGTCATCAATAAGAAATCTCCGTCTGTATCACAAATCTTGATAAACACTTGGGGGCCCCACCTCAGGGACAGCCTTTGTAAGAGGCATGTTATAACATATTCCTCTGACTGGGCATTATCTTCGACACATAACTGGCCCAGTATATACTTCACACCGTCACCACATTCGTCCATCCGCATTGTAACACCGTTGTACTCAGACCATGGGTACTGCTCATTCCAGGGCTTCAGTGCAGTGGCCAACTCGTCATAACACACCTGTAGACTGGGGCCTGTGTCTTTAGAGAGCGAATCCAAGTAGAATATCCCGAACATGAGGTACAATTTCCGTGGGGCGTCGAACACGTCGACCTTCCGCTCAGAGTCCTCGTACTGCCACAGCCACTCGCCACTAACCTCAATATCCTCCTTCACGCATTGCACGGACATCAGTTCTTTACCTTGTTGAAGTGCGATATATCAAACCCGTGAGAATAAGCCCCATCTCATGTGAAGATAAAAGTTGAATTCACATTCGATATTTCAATGCCCCTTAGAGGCACTGAACCATGGGTGGAAAGGACAGATGAGCAGTGTGCGAGAGTTGGTCTGGGAAGGTGCAGTCAATGTCCAGGTCCGCGTGCAACCAGAACTGTTACTGGGTGGCCTGTCTCTGGAGGACGCCGTCGTGAACATGCGGCTGTCCAGGGACAGTTACTTGCCGTTGTACTTCCAGAATATCGCGGCGCGGATGAGACCGTATGTTGGTGTTGAACTGGGTGAAATGGCCTCGCGGTGTTGGTTTGAGAATGATGGTGTACCGTTGTCTTGGTTCTTGCCTCTGGGCACGCTCTACGATATGACCATGAGCGAGACAATAATTGGGCAAGCAGGCGATCTGGTGCCCCCGAAAGATAAGATTAATGTATGGCAGCTGCAATTGCGCTATGCTGCCAGTGGGGCGCTTCCCCGCGGCGTGATACCGTTGCTGAATGGTGAGGAGCAAATTGGGGATTTCTGGTTACACCAGTGGAAACAGGCCTGTTATATCATCAATGGGTCCGCAAAGCAGCTGATGTCCCTAACGCGGAGCGAGTCTCGGTCCTTTTGGAACAGCGTCAAAGTGCGAAAGCTGGCAGATTTCGATAAGATTGTCAATTCGGCCATCATACCGTCTGCAGTAGCCTCGATACGGAATATCCCATTGCAATTCCATAAAGTAACGCGGGAATATACAGAATTCATCCAACCTGCTGTTGCTTTGTCCAACGAGGTAGAATCATCTCCGATGAGACTAATTGATATCGTTTCGAAGGAATTTCCAGCGTTGATAAGCGACGAGGGAAAGTTCAATTCCACATTAATATGCCAGGGCATTGTTCTCGAGATTGAAGAGGAAGTATACGAACTTTACCGAAACCTAATGAGTCTGGATGGTTTCTTGCACATTTCCGTTCACAGTGCGTCGTTTTGAAACCACTGGGGAATTCACCACATACATATACTCGTCATGTCGTTATAGTTACAAACTTTTATAGAGCTAACCGACTTCAGTCGTACCCAATCTTCCTTTAGACTAGTAGAGTAGGCGAATCGATAGTCGCCATCGTGAGAAACGGTTCTTATTTTAAGATAGTGGAGTAGGCAACAGCATAGTCACCGTCATGAGATAGAGACGTTAGAATCCTAGTCGAGGCAATGTAACGTTTGTAAAAAGCCTTGTGTTCAGGCAATATCATGGGGAAAGTGTCTAGTATTCTGATGATAGGTGCTCCAGTGTCCTCGTCATTCGTCTTATGCAGCAGCTTTGAATATACACTTTGTGCAGGCGGAAGGGCATCTCTTGGAATATGCGCGGAGAGTGCCTTGTATACGGATTCCTTCGTGGCCCACACACCAGCTACATACCGAGCTGCGGAGACCCTGTTTTCGAGTAAAATGGCCAGCGTGTCTTGTTCTGCTCGACACATGAACTTGTTGGTAATCCTTTGAAGGCTCCTGGAACTAAGTCCCCTTGGAGCGTGCCTCGAGAGTAGACTTGTGATTCTCGGTATGTGGACGATATCGACTCCAATGGCAATTACATTGGACATACCAGGCAGCTATGAGATATTTTATCTTGCTGCGTTAAGCATTTAGATTGTTTAGAAGATCAAATAGATAAAAGATATGTATAGTCTACGTCTATTTCTATATAACACATATCTATAGGTCGAATTCCTTCATGAATTTGGTAACCATCTCAAATAGGTGCTGTTGAGAGTCTGCAGACGCGACACCATGCGTAGCACCCCTAATCAAACCGGAATTGTTAGACCAGCACTTTGGATCTGAAACAGTCTTCCACGTCTCAATGACCTTCAATTTGTCCACGAACTCGGGTACATATTGATCCTTGGCAGAGTAAGCGATCAAGAAGGGCTTGGTCACTTTCCCAAAACTCTCTTTCAAGTTACTCACGGGCAGATCACTGGAAAAGTAGTCATCATCGGCACCGGGGATCAACAGGGAACACCACCGGTACGCGGTAATCGGTGTCCCCGAGACGTACTTGGAGTAAACGGGGGGCAATACCTCCAACGACTTGCCCTCGTCACACAGCTTCTTGGCGTCCCTAGTCAATTTCTCAATCACGTCCGCGGGGGCATCCATAGTGAATCCCTCCCGGTCCGACACCGAGCCTTGTAAGATCCCTGCATCGATAGAATCTCCGTGTGTCAAAAGATACAACATGACATCCTGGGACCCCGTCGAATGGCCCATGATCACAATCTTTCGTCTAGCGCCCCCCTCTTCTGACCTCAAGTAATCCACGAGGTTCTTGATCTCCTCGACATCGTTCTTCAGGGAAGTAGTCCCCCACCCCTGAAAACTACTGGTCAATTGAATCTGCAACACAGAATACTCGAGGGGCTCCATCACCTGTGGTAATTTTGTCACGTAGGGAACGGTCAATAACCCGTCTGTCATACCCCCGATCATGATCAGGACATTTGGGAGCTGGGTCGGGGTGAATTCAAATGCTACTTTGGTGGCGTTGTATTTATGAATAGTACCGTTGAATGAAGGCATATTTGTGAGCTATTTGCAGTGTTTGTGGATGGTGATCCTCGAGAAGAACCGAGGGGCAGAATTGTTTGAAAACTACTAGAGCTTTTTATATTTTCGCTGTTGTTAAAGGGGGGTGACAATGGGGTGTGCGTTATGGAAGTGACACCACCAATTGACTTGTACTGTTGAATGATAGGGCCATTGGTGAGCAGGGAAGCCTATGATGTGTTACCTCGAAGCCCGAACGCTCTCGACCTATATTAGGCGAAATGGGGAACTAGGTATGTGACACCAATCTTGTACTCCTATGCAACCATTGCCTGATAACGAAAGAAGAAGGGCCACTCATACAATGTACTGTATATTTTCGAGTTTGTTTACTGAAGCTTGAAGAATATACAGCTTGCTTCTCTAGCATATCCGGAAGAGGACAGTACTTACCGTTGCATTTTCCCCGGCCAAGACACTACCTGTGGCATTTCAAAGAGCTCTTACAGTATCGTCTTAGTAGTTGTCAGGGGAGCAGCAGTAATCAGAAACAGTGGCAAATTGGTTGAGACACCTGCAGCTGTACTCTACCCACGGAGCCCGGATAGTTGCCTGCGTTTCCACTGTCACTGGCGCTAGCACATTTGTGAAAGAAGGGAATATGACACTTTTCTCCGAAATTCGGAATTTCCCCTAATTTGTGCCCAACGATGGATTGAGTATATTCCACTTGTCGACTAGTTTATTCGACTCATACACCCACCACTACACCAAAACAAAGCAACATATTGAAACATAATGGGACATTACGGTAAAATGAAGGCTACGCCCAAGAGGGCAAGAATCAGTGCATTGACAGGTTTATTTTTCACAATTGTTATATGCCTAGTGTACGTGTTTACCAATTACTTTGGTGGTATTTCTGCCATCGATGCAATTCGGTTTGACAACGAGCTTGGTTCACTCACGTCACAGCAATCATTTGAATATTTGGCTCATGCTTCCCGGGGGAAGTCTTACGGTAATGGCGAAAATCAACCTCCGGTGGAGGCGAATGACGTGGAAAACGTTAACAAACAAATTGCAGACATTAAACGACAAGTGAAGATAAATAAACAGGGGAAACCGTTTTACTCTGTGACAGCAAGAGATAAAGATTTATACAGGAAGGAGGCTATACAGGATGGGACATCAAGTTTTGACCCGAGGGCAAATTTTAATGAAATCTTGAACACTTCGCCTCTGGTCCTCTTTATCAAATCGGCCTATGACAACAACTCGAAAAAACTTAGCAACGTGTTAAGGAGTGAGTATGAAATATTCCCCGACTTCATCACTGTTGATTTGGAGAAACACATACATGGAAACCTCCTTAAGGAATTTATTCAAAATAATAATATTGTCAGAGGTGGTAACGCAAATAAAATCACGCCTTTAGAGCCACCCTACCTTTTTGTTTGTGGGAATTCGATCATAAATGATAATTTCGACAAGGATTTCATATACTTACACAGGAAAAATTTGTTCTCGAATAAGATCAAGGATATTACCGGTGATAAACTGATAATTAACAAGATTGAGATACCTTCAAACTCCTGAATGCTTTGCTATTATTATGGATATCCATTTATTAGAGAAAATACCAAAAATGTAAGACTGAAAAGAATGTGTATAGGGCTATATAAACATATGTATGTTGCAAAATGAATTGTAGTTTCGAGATAAAAAATAACAACGTAGGGTTACATTTGAACTGCAATTATCCGTCGATATCGTATAGATTAATATTATCATTACGCTTCTTCTTTCTGTTGCTATCCTCCTCCTCCAGAACACCTGCCGAATTGCTATTCGAATCCTTTCTCCCGCTGTTATCACCATCACCATCTACGGTATTACTATCCACACCATCCTCAGTCGCATAGTACAACAATGGATCACCCCATATACAAAGCATACCCTTCATATACCCATTATTCTTCACATACAAAATCTTACATTTTGCCTCGTCACCAAACACCGTCCTCGTGGCATCAGAAATTTGCTGTACGTTTGAATTCCTTGGTAAAAACAGCATAATGTTTGTCGAGACCCTGCGAAAGGTTTGGAGCGTCTCGGTAAGACCCGCTGGTTTTAATGCACTCTCGACATCGTACTGCTCAGACCTGAGGTATTCAGGTCCACCCCAGGGGGGTGAGGCAAATATGCAATCAACTTTCGGTCCATCCTTCAACCACTTCTTATCGGGAGTGCGCTGTGACCAGGATTCACTCTTAAGCCATATGTTTTTCTCCACGCCATATGCTTTACTGTTCATAGCAGTGCAGTAGAGATGTTCTATGTTGTTGTCCACAGCAATCACCCTTGGGAAGTACTTGGCAAGCTGTATAGTGTTCCCACCGCCACCACAGAACACGTCCATGACACATTTCGCCCCCGGTATGCACGCTTTGATGTATTTGGCTATAAAGACGGCAATGTCCTCGGGGGTCACGCTGAACCACAGCTCCGAGGTCATGTATATGTCCCCGTCCTCGATCTTCGTAAACAGCGTCCTCCTGTTCTTCCAGTACTTGAACAACCGCTTCTCCGCCGGAGGATGCGTGGTGTCGATCCTGAGGGCGCCGTTGTCGATACGGGGCCTCAGCCGGGCATATCTCTTTGGCGATCTTTTTTTCAGACTGGCAGTAAAATGGGACGCATGCAAGAGCTTTTTACCCATGACTACGGCAAAGTGAGGAACCGTGAATCGATGAACTGCGATGTTTCGGGGCTGTAACCCTTCTCACTGCCCGTCAGACCCACATACAATTTCAGATCAGGGCATCGCATCTCCAAAATTTTTCAACCAGGTTTTTTTCCAGAAAAAGGGGAGCAAAAGTCACGTGCAGTGCTGGTTTTACGCGATTTCCTATTTGGGAAATGCTGCGCTTTAGCTCAGCGGTTAAATTTGAGATGTGGTGGAAAGCTGGCTGGTCATATCTGATCCGGTCGGCCTCGAGGAGCGCGACACGCCGAGCAGTGTATATAAATGTAAGTAGCCCTGTGTGTATTTGTCGCTGTCTGTGCCTTTTGGGTGCTCTGTTGGTTTCAAACGAGGAGTTGCAAAGCTTCTGTATATATCGCGCATATAGCATAGTGGCACGCAAGAGATGATCATTAGAACACCAACCAGAACAAAGACCAAGTCCTTCAAGGGGGACCAAATGGATTTCAAGTTTCCCTCCAGCGATACTCTCGACGAGCATCCTTCCCTGGAAAAGGATACTTTGAACAATCACTACCTGGTCAACGTGTCCCTTCTTAATAAGGAGAGCAGTGAAACGAAGGAGGAGTGTCCCTCAGAGGTAATGGAAGTTGCCTCGGTCGACTCACACGGGAAACATCTAAATCCAAAGTCAAACACGAATTCCACCTCTTCAAACGGGTACTATTCCTTTGCCAACATCTCTGACAACACCACCTCTCCCAGATTCTTCCACAGTCACTCATCGCAAGACAATACTTCGAACGAGGGCAATGAGGACATCGTGTCTATGTTGCATTTGGGTGCAAAGACTGGCTACCCATACACTTTAGCTCCGAGGAAATTGTCCGGTGGTAAGAGTGATATATCAAAGAGACTATCCTCAGCCATGTCATACGTATCATCCAAGGATAACGACGAGGTAAATGTCCCTGGGAAACCCTCAGGGCCTCCATCCGTCTCTACAGCGAACCCATCTATCCCAACCGCTGATAACATCTCTTACGATATCGTTTCATCGAATTCCATAACACATATCAATAGCAAGAAATTGGGATCACTTACTCTACCATCGTCGTCATCCTCTACCTTTTCCATGTCGGATAGTTCAGCAAAATACAACAGCAGGCAAAGCAGAACTAATTCGATGGCGAGAGGTGCCCCAACGGTCAAGAGAACTTCTTTGAGTCTGTACAGGAAACCTACAATGAGAAGGGTTGATTCGGCCATCATATCTTCATCCTCAAATGGTACCAGTAGAAGTAGTAGTAACAAGCTAGAAGAAAGAAGACAACCGACTTTGAAAGAAAACTCTGAATGGCAAAACACCAAAAATAAAACGCGGCCACAACCCACTACCCAAAGACATCCTCGCTCAAACTTGAAGAGATCCAATGCAATTAGATGTAAAGGTGGCTTATTGCAATATTTCAAGATAATGGGTATAAGAATAAAGAAGCTTTTGACAAAATTAAGGTTTATATTCAGGAAAAAATCAAACTCCTATAATAGCAAGTCTTACGTTAACAAGGGAAGTAACCAAACTGTATCAAAGAATGGAAATATCAAAAGAATTAATCCTAAATTACAAAATAAACGGACTTATTCAAGATCAGTGAATAACCTTCCAACCACGTCACATTTAATGAGAACACACGGCTACGTCTCAAATTTAAACAAATCCGACTCCAACAAGTCCCTACAAAATGTAATGACGGTACCAAAGAAACATGAATTACCAAAAGACCCAAGCACACCTCAAATTGCGTCACAACGTGCCACTACTAGCACGCGGAGCACTCTAAGAAGAACGAATTCCAGTATTAGAAGAGCCGCTTCTATCTTAACTTCATCAACACCTTCCACAACAACTTACTATTCTGCAGTGACAAGACATGATTCTAATGGAAGTCCAATAAGAAGATCAAACTTGGTTAAATCTTCTGGATCTACCTCCCTAAGTTCACTTGCGAGACAGCCTTCCATCGTGGTAAAGAATAAAGTCATCCCCCTATCGATGAGCCAATATTCCATCAACGAGGAGGACGAAGGCGAGAGAGAGTTCGAACCACAGATGAACACAACCCATGATGGTGCAGAGCCAACCTTCGACACCATTAGAGAGGAGGAAGAGGAAGAAGAACAGGAACAAGAAAACAACAAGATCACGACAAACATCAAGACACAGGACAGTGAGAGTGACTTAAGTTCATCCATATTCACCGACATTGATGCCACTCATGACTCAGAGGACGATGCTTCTAACGGACAAGCCGCCATGAAGGAGGAAATCTCGGACTTGATGAATGGTTACTTGAGACAAGTTATCCACAGGAGAATTGTCCTGAGGTTGCAAATGGCCAAGTTCCAGCAATCCAATGTGATGGAGGGTTCATACAAGAGTCTAATCGATACGTTATTAACCGATTACGAAACTGAGTATAATCTAACCCGCGATGGTGATAAGGAGGAGGACATCTCTAGCGAGGAAGAGGAGAGCGACGAAGATGAAAACTCCATTGTGGACGAATACACTGACACTGATACCGAGAGTGAGGAAGAGGATCAGATAAGCCCACTTTCCATGGAATTCAAGATGAAGGACTCAGCTATTACGATGGGGCCATTATTCGGGTCAAGGCAAAACAGCATCCTATCACTACCAACATCGGGGGTCAGACGGTCTCTAACGCTTCCACTGAACATGAACATCTGAGAATGTTGTGGTAGTGTTTCGATATATAGACATAATTCAGTAGATATATGTGCTGCGCAAGCAGCCTACGTGATGCCAAGACAACAAATCAGGGAAGGAAACTACTCTACCATCAATACTACTGACAACACACCACCAGAGCAGTCCGACTGGCAGCAACTCCGGCCCAATCTGCCACGAAAACGGTACCCTCGAGGCCGTTTAACGGTTTAAACAGATTTTCAACCTTTTTTTTTTCGTTTGACTAATCAGCGGCTTAGGCTTTAGCAACAGAGTAATCTTTATTAGGCCAACAGGTATCACTACACCAGCACCATCTGTAGAGCCCTTCGAGACTCCATATACACAGTGTTCGTACTTGTCTGAAGGTACTGCTGCTTATCTGGTCTTTTCCTCCCGTTTTACACTCATTTATTCATGCCAGTCAGACTCACATCTCCGTTGCTGGCGCTTGCGCCACTGAACAGCAGTCTCTCGCTTATCACCCGCCGCCAGTTCTCCATCAACCTGCTACGCTACCAGTCCACCCTGACCCTGCCAGAGAACTGCAGTTCTGCCGCCGCTAAGGCGAACAAAAAGAAACACGCGTTCCAGGGCAAGGGGAAGGACTCCAAGCGGTCCGCGTGCACTTTGCAGCACCCTTCGCCCCATGCCACAGCGGATATACACACCCTTAGAGTGCAGCCCAAGCACAAGTATCGCGCGTTGCCCAGGGTTCCCTCCACAAACCATATAAAACCAATGGACATTTCCACAACGGTGCTGTACTCGGGCTATAGGCCCGTTTTCATTGACGCCAAGCAGACTGACGGCTCACCGTTGGTAGAGAAGCTGAATAGGCTCCTGGGTGGTGGTCAGGCCTCCCCTTCTTCCGGAAACTCCGCTAGCGCTGGGCAGAGCACGCTGTACGAATTCTCGATGGAGTTTGAGGACTCTGCGCATCCGTCGATTTGGGACCAGTCGGCCACGGGGATGGAACATTTTGGGGATGCGTGGGAGAACGTACCGAACGAGGTGATACGGCAGCTACGGCCCTTTGTGCCTCCTAGCCAGTTGGAAACGAGTAAAGCTGTCCCGGATGATAGAGGGACCACACTCGACGAGGCGGGTATAGACCCCCGGGGGCTTCTCAAGAAGATGCATAAGATACTGGCGAAGAGGCAAGGCGGCAGGAAGAGGCCCATACTGACTCTGTTACAACGGAAGAAGAAACTGGACGACCAATGAGCCGTGTAATATCCCTGTTCTCTCGTTCTTGTGACTATGTGAAGAAGATATATATATACTCTCAGAGGCACACCGACTTATTCCCACTTATTTATTGACTTATTTATTTATTCGACACTTATTTATTAAACATACCATTTTAACTGTCGCTCGATCTTGGTAATACAACCCTTTTTAATTCAAATTATTCAACACTTTCAAACTAAGACACGAAAGGGAACCCAAACACAGCTATACAGTTCACCCTACACGCTATAGCGTACATTATTTGCATGGCATGAAGCCTCACACGCCGCCTATACCGAAGCGGGGGACTTGCCAGTTGTTGGGCCCTGTCTCCATTATCATACAGGGGCTGATGGGACTCCTCGTGGTCATGGTGCTGTTGCTGAAGAGGAACTACGAGTACCCGAAGAGGAAGCTGATCATATGGGTCTACGATATCACGAAGCAGATTGGCGGGTCCCTAGTAATACACTTTCTGAACATCGGGCTCAGTATACTGAAGAGACACAAGAGACGGTTGATCAGGTTTGCCGCGTCGCTAGCGGCGTCAGGGAACGTTGGTAATGGTACCGGTGACGATAACGATCCCGGTGACGATGATCAGTGCGATTGGTACTTCTTGAACTTGCTAATGGACACAACCGTTGGGATTCCGATACTGTGGATTGCTTTGAAGGGTATCGAGAATGCTGCTGTGCGTTGCGGGATTGAGAATGTGGAGAGCGGGAATTATTTCGGGAATTCGAGACCGTCAACAACGCAGCATATCCGTTCTGTAACTCACGACGACGACAATGAGGAACTACGTTTGGTGGTTTCTGACGAACACAAGATGGAGGAGAGACACCCTCTATTCATTGCCTTTGCAAAACAATTCGTTGTGTTTATCCTTGGGTTGATCGCGATGAAGGGGTTCACATTCTTCATCCTGAATTACTATGACGATTTTGCATACTGGTTTGCAAATCTAGTATTGGGATGGGCGGATCCGTGGCCTAATTTTCAAGTGTTCTTGGTGATGTTTGTATCTCCCGTGCTTTTGAACTGTTTCCAATACTGCTGCATCGATAACATCATCAGACTGCATCATGTCAGTGTGCAGAACGTTGACAGTTTCGAACCATCCGAAGAAGAGCAAATTCTCGGTGAGAATGATGATGATGCCAGCCAGGAAGATGAAGAAACATCGACGGGGGAAAATTCCTCATCAAACTGGAGCAGGTTTCTAATGATGAAGAAAAATCCTTTCAGAGTGGACTCCAAGATGCCAAGTCCCGATAATTACGGTAGTATTGTGTAGCATGTACAAGGGAAAAGTTTTCAAAACTACGTCATTTTGTGTGGTATACAGTATCATTTCTACATTCAAAACGGATGAAACGCAGTATTTGCACTTCTATCTCAATCTCTATCCACTAACAAGAACTCTAGTTGTGCGGATGGACATTCTTACCTTCGTGAAGAGTCAAGACATTGGCGCCAAAGCGACGCGAAATATTTGTGACAGACTGTTTTTTCGTGTCATTTGTTCCATTTCAAGAAATCGCGCTTTTTTTTTTGGTGAATGTCTGTAAATCATTCTATTTTAGGTGTGAATGCTGCCGTCACAGGCAGCTAGTAATTACGTTATCCATGGTTGCACTCATACGAGCCACTGGAATTAGGTAAAAGCCACCAACATTGTTCGGAATGGGGTTTCCCCTTTTTCTGAATCAATTGAGATCATTCTTTGAGGCTACATTTCGCATTTCGTGGCGGTGCTGTTCCTGCAACACGGTTTAGTTCCAAGATAAACCATACATGTATATATATATATGAGTAAGGTTAATAGTAGTACCTGATGTAATAGAATGTTATAGTACGTCTGATTTCTCTGTTACAATCCCCACAATAATATCAAAACCGTCCATTCCTTTATTGACTAATTTATTGAACCTGCAAGCTTATTACAGCATCTGACTTTATATTATCACTTCACTCGTTTCAATGTTTTCAAAGTCCCTCGCTCTCTTAACCATAGCGTCCAGCTGTCTAGGTGCATTCTATTCAAATTCGTCTAATACAAATTACGCTATTTCACAAGACACCACTACACTGTCCCCAACATACACAATAAAACCAGAAACATCGACATTCACGTATGCGGACCCTACAACTACTTTCTATATTACACAAACTTTCTTATCTACTGTCTGGTACACTGCCTCCACTTCTTCTGTCCCAGTACTTTCAAGTGAGGCTGCTCCTGAACCTACGAGCACTTTGACCTCAGAATACGTCACCACTTATGCCGACAGCAGTACCACTTACACATCTACATTGACCACAACCGTCTACGTTTACGCAACTCTATCAACCTCTACGGATGCCACTACCACTTTGACCGAGACCATAAAAGTTACTGCCAAGGTTCCAGGGAGAAACAATAAGGGTATCAGTGCAGACATCACAGCCACGAGTACTGCTTCCGGGAGCGTTGTAACAAGTGCTCCTGTTGTACCAGCGGCCAGCGGGGCAGCTGTTTCCGGGGATTCAATTGGCATTACCACAACGATAAGAACCACTGTCGGCTTGAATAACAAAGAACTAGAGGATCTGAATATTCAAGCTAGTAACACCGCTGCTACCGCTGCTGCTGAAACGGCCACAGCTAACCAATGCCAACCCGTTACACAATACGTTACTGTCTCGGCTGACCCAGTGACTCAATATGTGACTGCTACCCAATCACCAATTGTCGAGTATGTCACCGTTACTGTCTCCAACCAATCTAATGGGTTCGGGAGAATTAACGGTACCAATTCGACCAGCTTTTAGTCAACCTGTAAAAGAAACATAGACACTACTCCTTCGCCATATATATAGTATTATATGTATACATGTACCTTCGTATGAATACATCACATTGCACTTCATGAAAGATTTATCAGTTTTCTGGCACATCGAAAAGGACATTGGTTATAGTCATCGGTAAGAGTTACGGACATAGTACATGAGCGTGTTACGAGGATACCAGTAAACCAATACATGTGATCTCTAGGGAATGAGCGCCTCCATAAAGAAGTTGCAACCAGTGGTAGCTTCCAAATTGCAATCGCATTTGTACGCGACTTCACTCACCTCGGCGCTTAGAGAACTGGTCCAGAATGCGGTAGACGCCAGAGCCGATAGGATTAACGTTCTGGTTGATTTCCAGATGTTTCGACTGCTGGTAAAAGACAACGGAACAGGTATTGTCCCCAGGGAACTGGAGAAAGTCGGATTGCAGAATTTCACGTCAAAGATAACCTCACTGGATGACTTGCTCTATGCGGAGACCTACGGTTTCAGGGGCGAGGCGTTGCACTCTCTGGCGACCGTTAGTAGAAGGACAACTATCCTTTCTAAACACAGCGACTATAATGCTACGTGGATTAGAACAATCCCTGGACATGCCTCGATGTACACTGCAGATCTCATCTCAAAGCAGCATCAGGACAGATGGTTCAAATTGGAACCATTCGATATGACCACATCGGGAACAAGTATTTTGATTGACGATATGTTATATAATATCCCGGTGAGAAGAAATATACTCCAAAAGGAACCCTTGTTCAAACAAATAAATGATATCAAAGATGATGTGTTCCAGGTACTATTAAGGAATCCACGCCTGGAGATTGAAATACAATATATCGAAAGTGCTGAGAAAGAATTGAAAACATTGTTACATTGCCACCCTGGTATTATAGATAGAGATGCTCCCCAGTATTATTCTCAATTTGTCAGACAAATATTCGGACCCATAGTCCCGGTTAACATGTTGAAAAAGGTATATGTCACCTTCAGGGAGTATCAACTAAGAGGAATTATTTCGAAACATCCAGTCAAAACTAAAGATTTACAATTTATATTCATCAACGGAAGGAAATACCGTGACACTTCCTTTCTAAAATTAATTAATAATATATTCCAAGCAGCAAATTTTGGTAAGCATCATTCTGCATTCTCCTCAGCAAAAAATATTGGCAAACCATATAAATTGCATCCTCTATTCGTCTTCGACTTAGAAACCCCAAAAAACATCGATGATTTATTGCAGGATCCCAAAAAGGATATATCAAAGCCAAACTCGTGTAAGATTATTCACGGTTTAATCATTAGGGTTGTCGGTGCCTTCTTAGAATTTCAGGGCTATACAACTAGTGGGAGTATTCTTCCAACATCTAATGACAGTATATCAACCCAATTGGCTATAACAGTAGACAATAAAAGTGATAAGGTTATGATAAGAGAGCCTCATTTAATATCAAGGATAAAGTCTGCAATATGTAATCCTACGCAATTGTCCGGTGTAACAAACAGAAAGGTCACCAAGGGAACACCTAATTTTGTACTAAAGAAAGATATATCAGAACTTATATTACCGAAAGAAAGAATAAAATTGTATGAGAACACTACCAGAAAGGAGAAATGTGACATATTCCAGATACCCTCATTAGCACGTGGACACTGGCTTGATATTAAAAGAATTAGAGTGGACGGTATACCGCATGCCAATGAAATAGAGCAACATGTCTCGAGAGATCAGCTAAGTGTATGCAATGTCATCAATCAATTTGATGAAAAATTTATCATGTTGAAAGTAACCGATAATAAGGAACAGGCAAGTTTAATGGTTTTGGATCAACATGCTTGCGATGAGAGAATAAGGGTGGAAACATACCTTCAAGAATTTCTGGCAGATGTTCACAAAGGATCTCTGGACCTTCAGTTTATGTCTGATTACAAGATATATATTAATAATACCGAAAGAGATATCCTAGAATACTATAGGGATGAATTTGCCAAATGGGGTATTACATATGAGAATGCGGATCGAGGGTCATTTCTTATAAAGACGCTTCCAAGTTTGCTAGCTGAGAAGTTCAAAACTGACAGTGAACATTTGCAAGAGGTTTTACTGCAACATGCATCTGATTTGAAGATGGTTCGGAAAATGTGCATTAATTCAGTTGTTTCGTCCGAACTTCCGAACGCAATGGACAAGTTGACCTGGTGGAAATACATGAATTGTATTCCGGGATTTTTCTTCGATCTATTTAATAGCAAAGCCTGTAGATCAGCAATTATGTTTGGGGATAAACTAAGCAAAACAGAATGTGAAGTATTGGTGAAACAATTAGCATTGTGCCATTTCCCATTTCAATGTGCACATGGTAGGCCCTCTGTCGTTCCTTTAATTCTACTAAAGGACATACAGAGTCCTAGAAACACACAATATGTTCCCCCTTCCGATTACAGTCTAAGTTAACTGAATTAAAAGTCCTGTATATATCGGAATTTTCGATAAGCTTTATACTCTTACCAGTCGGTTTGGTCACGGAACTCGAATGCTTTTAACTCTGGGGTTCTCTTCAAATGAGTCATGATGATAAGTCACAGTTGCGTATGAGTAATCGGAATTTTGTTGAATGTGTTAATTAACACTAACTAGAGAATCGATAGTTTTCTTTATTCTTTGGTGGGAAGAACTTGGCAGGCGGCAAAGGTTTTCCCTCTTCAATAGGTCATAATTTATCGTTGCTAAATAACTGCTTGGGATTTCCTGTATGGACGTAACGCCTCTATTACGGGTATGAGATGTGGACAAGCCGACGTGTATACCAAAAAAATAAAGTTACTCAGGCCAATCGAGTTGGCGCTGGAAAAACTATATCTATCCATGCGACTAAGAGTGAGCTTACTGACCACTTATCGATAATATACCGGCAACATTTCTGACATAGTAAAGATGGAATTTTGGTCTTGATACCTAGACCTATTTATTAAACATCAAGATCACGGTTATTTATTGATATGTGTCATTATATAACTTCGTCCGCTCATAAAATCGGGATATAGTTTCAGGCAATCAAAAGCATATGTAAAACGTATAATAACTCCGAGATCCCACACTGATCTGATTGGTAAATTGTTTCTTATTGGTTTGCCCTTAACACCCATACCTTTTAATGTAGCCGCACCCTTATCTAAAATTTCCCAAATAGGTAAAGATTGAGATCGAAGCAGCAAATCTCAATCTTGTCATATTCCTCATATTCCTAGAGAGTAGAGCTTCGAGCTGTGAGATATTCGATTTTTTAGTTATATCATAGTACATCTCTTAAATTGGAGTTTTGCGATACGGTCCATATAGTTTGGCATCGCTATTGTTGCCACTAGCAGTCTGATGGGATTTAAACTGTATTCAATATAAGGTCTTACGGATATTCCGGTTGGAGTGGAAAACTCTCATAAATATATCACAGAAAAATCGCATGCTTATCATTTTGATGCCGCTTCCGCCTATCCCTGTGAGATCTAGATGAATATGGTTTTTATTATTTAGATAAAACGCGGTAGCGATAATACATAGGAGAGAGAAGATGTCAGTTAGCGTTATTGTTTGATTAAGTTACGGTATCTTTTACAGCCCACGTAGATGTACCACCGTGACTGCCCCTGTTACCCCACGCGGATGCACCACCCTAAAAATTTGTCGCCCCGGCATCTTGGCCAGCCTGTCTCGAGGTGCCGCCCTACATCTATGATATGAGTCATTAATGTCATTAACAAATAAGTATAGCATTCAGATTGTGGTACTCCTGTCATGTGCAGAGAGTTATTTAAAAATGAAGCCTCTCCATTAAAGCCTCCTCTAAGGCGGATTTGCTAACGCTTAAACTGGAAGATAAATCGCTATCAGATTCCTCATGTAAGGTTTTCCTGCTGATATTGTGCTTAGGTTCGGGTTTTTTACTATATCCTAAAATCCTGGAAGTGTGTAATTGGTTTAATGCATCAGCAGTTGAATCGACTGAATCGTGCTTCGCAAGAGATGGACTCTTGGTACTATCCTCAGCTTCGCTTTCCTCCCTTTTACCACTACTATCGCCACTAGAGCTGATAGGTGGCTCCTTGAAGGAGTTAAGCGGTGTCAACTTCTTCTTCCTCTGAGTGAGTGGCTTATTTTCCATTGTGATTGTGCCGTTACTTCCCCCAGCCAAAAGAACATCCGTACCCTGTGAGGAATTTTGGTCAACATGATAGACGGTGCCCTCGGTTCTGGAGCCAGTATTGCCTTTATATTTATCGTCACGATCGCTCTCCTCGTCGTAAAGGATCTTTTTCTTGTACTCCAGTTCACGCTTCATCAGCGCCATATGTCTGGAAAACAGTGTATTGCTTCTTCTCTTTAGAAAGTATACCGGTGTATCAAGTATACCCGAGAGTCCCCTCCAGTCAACCTCGTCCGAGCTGTTCAAATTGGATATGACCTGCCACAGGTGCTTGTCCTTCCCTTGGTCCCATTCGAACGGCTCTGGTGCCAAAAACCCATCAGGTCTCTTTCCTCTGACCTTCACATACACTATCGTATTCCGATTGTCCATCTTCCTTGCTTGACGGCCATCTAAAGGAATCCTTGGTACCCTCAGTTTAGAACTATGAAATATTCCAGAGAAACTGAATTATTGGAAAGAATCTATATCGAGAAGAGCACATTTAAGTTACTCTAAGAAGAACGGCCAAGTACCGCTGTGAGAGTGAGAGTTGGGTAGGATGAGTACGCTATGGAACCCGAGCAGCAATCTTCAATAGATTCTTTGCGAGAGAATCTGGACCCCGCAAGAATCCATGTCCAGATGAACAACTACGACTTCTACATGATGAAGCCGTCATCCATGCTGGACCGGCAACATGGGAACAGTTTGCCGTTGAATCAGTTTGATACTGTCCCCATCATTAGGGTGTATGGAAGTCTGTCCTCTGGACACCGAGTTCTATGCCATATCCATGGAGTGTTTCCGTACATATTCATCAAGTATGATGGAGATGTCAAAAAGGAGTCTTTGACTGTAATGAACCAGAAATGTACCCAGATGCATAAGCTGTTGGAGTCTAGGATGAGGGAATCTCTGAATAGAAAGGGAAAACAGAAGAAGACAGACAAAGACATACCGCAGCCGGCAAATCGAGCGAAAAGAGATGTTCTTGGTAACTTGTGTTTCATTGCCAATGTCTCGGTGGTTAAGGGGGTTCCGTTTTATGGTTACCATGTTGGATGGTCGGCTTTTTATAAGATATCCCTCTTGAGTCCATCTCATGTGGGTAGGCTTTCAGATTTATTCAGAGACGGTAAGATCTTCAATACTAAGATAGAGACGTTTGAATCTCACATTCCATATCTCTTACAGTTTTCCGCAGACTATAATTTATTTGGATGCTATTGGATCAAACTGTCTCAATGTTATTTTCGGAAACCTATCCTTAATACAATACTAGATATCGATAATTTAATGATGAATGATGATTTAGCGGAATTTCTCAAGACATTCTGTAATGATTCAAACATTCTTCCCAGGAATGATTTTACTAGAGTCAGTAATTCGTTACTAGAAATTGATATTTTGCCAGGTTTTATCAAAAATCGACAGGATCTTAGTTACAGAGATTTGCATAATGGTTTCATTGAGAAATTAGGTAGAGACATTAATGTTGCCCAGTATGTTACGTCAACTAAGCAGATGGTCAAGGATTTACTGTCCCAGAGAAAATTATTTGATCTTAATGAATATAAGAGCCAAGAGGAAATTGATAGAGTCGGCACTGTTGATCAACAGTGGCAAGCCACAAGTGACAATAAAGAGTTTTATAGGAAGGGAAAGGAGAGAACCAAATCATTCTTTGGAGAATCTCCCACATATGAAAACTTTATAGAATCAGATGATTCCTATGATAATATTCCGAGAGCATATGAGACTATCTCTGATCTGTGGCCAATAGAATCTAGTAAGAGTACCGAGAAAAAGGTGGATGAAAATAATATTATAGATACTCACGAGGAAGAATATAGTTTACTGCATTCAAGTGATGATGCTGATACAGATGGTGATGTCGATGATAACACCGAGAAATTAGACATTGAACTGGAGTCGAGCAATCAACAATTACTTCCTGTAAAGTCAAAATTGCATGAAAATAAATCAGAACATGATTCCCAGTCGTACTTTGGAGAAACTTCAATATCTGACAGCACTTCAGTACCCGAACAGTTTTCTCTGGATCTACAGCTGACACAGTCAATTGCTAAGAGGAAAAATAGAAAGATCTCCTTTAATACCAGAAAAAAAAATATACCACTTACGCAAAGTAAAAAATATAGAGTGTCAAAGTTAGATAGAGATTTGTCAACCGGGAAAGCATATATATTTAAGAGAGCAAATTCGCCTTACAACTCTATCCTCACGGATTTGAGTGAGCAAGGTTACCCAATGATTAATTATAAGGATCCATATTTCAGTAATCCTATTGACTTAGAAAACAAACCATATATATATGCAGGAAAGCGTTTTGAAGTTAGCTCATCCCATTTGAGTGATCGGATTCCGATCACATTCGATGATGAAAGTACGATAATAGATTCAAAGGTGAAAAAAGAATTTCTCAGTACATGGAAGTATATTAGGAAACCACCCAGTTATCAAGACCTACAAAGGTTCACAGAGAAAAACATCAAGAAGAATGAGAGGAAAAATAAGTACATCTCTCAGATTGATGCCACAAGAAAAGATAAGTTCTTGTATAAGTTTGGAAGCGGCGGTTCAATAAGGAAAAAAGCTTCAGGATCCCATGATACGTTGACTCATTTATCATTAGAGATACATGTCAATACCCGTGGCAATAAACGGCCTGATCCAATGCACGATGAGGTTGTGATGATCTGCTGGTGTCTTGACGGTGAAACATATCCATTTGACTTGGGTATGACAAATGAGGGTGTGATGATTGTTAATAAGGAAGTTGTTTCGAAAGCATTTATGCATAGGGTGGAAGAAGCTGCAAAGCCGGCCACAGTAGCATTTTATGAATCAGAATTTGATATGTTTGATGCCCTTACTGACTTGATTCTATTATTCGATCCTGATATATTATCCGGTTTTGAAGTCCATATGGCGTCATGGGGCTATATTATAGAAAGGTGTGAGAAGATTCACAAATTTAAGATGCTCGAGGAAATATCCAGGGTGACAGCTAAATGGAAAAATTCATCAAAAGATATTTGGGGCTATACACACTCTTCAGGGATTGTAGTTACTGGGAGATACGTACTGAATATTTGGAGAGTCATGAGATCGAATTATACTCTGACCCAATATACAATTGAGAATTTAGTGTATAATATCCTGCATCATCGACTCCCCCATTATTCATTTGAGACATTGACAGCAATGTGGTCCAAAAACTCCACGATTACCACCTTACGGACACTTATATCCTACTGGATGTCGAGGGTCCGGGCAAATATTGGATTATTGAAAAAAGATGATTTTATAGCTAGAACTGCTGAATTCTCCAGACTTGTGGGCATCGATTTCCATTCTGTATATTACAGAGGGTCACAATACAAAGTCGAATCGTTTCTTATCCGAGTGTGTAAATCAGAAAATTTTATACCCCTCTCACCTAGTAAAGAGAAGGTACGAAAACAGAAGCCACTTGAATGTATCCCTTTAGTTATGGAGCCCCAATCAGCCTTCTATAAGAGCCCTCTTTTGGTCCTGGATTTTCAATCATTATATCCCTCTATAATGATTGCGTATAATTATTGCTATTCGACTATGATAGGGCGAGTAAAGTCGTTGAATTTGGAAAGTAACGAACTTGGGGTTACAGAGCTTCCTCTTCCACATAATTTGCTGGGATTATTAGAAAATGATGTCACAATTTCACCCAATGGTATTGTTTTTGCCAAATCGACAGTTCGCCAGTCCACTTTGGCTAAAATGCTGAAAGAGATTTTAGATATTAGAGTGATGGTTAAAAAGACAATATCCGAATTGACTCAGGCAAATGATTCCTTAAAAAGACAGTTGAATAATAAACAACTCGCACTGAAACTTTTGGCTAATGTTACTTATGGTTATGCCTCAGCGTCTTTTTCCGGGCGGATGCCCTGTTCCGATCTTGCAGACAGCATTGTTCAGACAGGCAGAGAGACGCTTGAGAATGCAATTGCACTGATCGAGAATAATGATGAATGGGGTGCCAAAGTCGTATATGGAGATACTGATAGTTTATTTGTTTACTTACCGGGAAAGATTAAATCAGATGCATTTCGAATTGGTAATGAAATGTCACTTGCGGTCTCGAAGAGCAATCCAGATCCAATATTTCTAAAATTTGAAAAGGTGTATTTCCCTAGTATCCTCGTTAGTAAGAAAAGATATGTCGGTTATTCGTTTGAGAAACCAAATCAAGAGGAACCTAACTTTGATGCAAAGGGTATAGAAACTGTCCGTCGCGATGGGAATCCAGCACAACAAAAAATTGTTGAAAAATCCTTGAGGATACTCTTTGATACAGCAGATCTGTCAAAAGTGAAGAAATATGTTCAAAGTCAGTTCTCCAAATTATACAAAAATCAGGTATCATTACAAGATTTTTTCACTGCAAAGGAGGTAAAATTGGGCACATATAAAAGTGAAAAGACTGCTCCTCCAGGGGCTATTGTAGCCTTAAGAGGACAAGATGAAGATCATAGAGCAGAAGTACAGTATAAAGAACGAATTCCTTATATTGTTGTTAAAAGCAAAAAGGGGGAAATATTACGAGATCGGAGTGTGTCACCTAAGGAGTTTCTATCCAATCCTAATCTAGAGTTAGATGCTGATTACTATATAAATAAGACGCTCATACCACCGTTATCCAGATTGTTCAATATCATGGGTATTAACGTCGCCGAATGGACATTAGATCTCACTAGATATACACCGAAACAGGGCTTGATAGGTACTAAGAACGAGCCAGGGAATACAACTGTGTGGACATGCTCTAGTTGTGGTATAGAACCTATTATGTCGAAGGAATCTCAGTTATGTGAGAAATGTATTAACAATGCAAAACAAACATCGATAAACTTGATGACTGAAAAACTATATCGTCAAAATACAATGAATAATATCAGGACAGTCTGCCGTGTGTGTACATATCAGTATAATCAAGATGCTGGAATTGAAGGAGAAATACTTGCAAGCAAATGTGAATCTTTTGATTGTCCCATATATTATTCAAGAATCAAAGCTCAAAAATATTTGACGGATGATTTGGCAATACGAAAGCAAAAGTCCCTCGATTATTTGGATAGTTGGTAAGAATTTCTACTGTTCACAAGAGATGAATATTATTTTAAAGTATATATATACACGTTTTATAGAGGTTTAGGGTACATGTTACGAAGTAGTTTTTTTGGAGTCTTTCTCCATCTTACGACGTGAATTATAGAAAATGAATGGGAGAATCAGCAATATTGCCCCAGTGGTAAACAAATACGCTTTCTTTGCTGTGTTATCATGATCTGTGGAAATCTTTTGAAATACTATCGTATTTTTATTATCATATAAACTGCCTAGAAGCCTCCAGCCTCTTTTTTCGTAATTTTTAATAGTGGACAAAGTTATCTCGGGTGAGCGTTTTGAACTACCATTAATAATCCCATACAAATTGTCTTCATTTACAATAAATGATATTCTTTCTAACTGTCGTTTGTATAGGGTTGTATGGTTCGTCAGCAAGTCGAGTATCAAAAATTCTTTCTTAAAATTTAAATTGATTGAACGTTTAGGACGTTCTGTCCTTTTGACGTAAGCCAATGGGTTTACTTTTGTCACGATATTGTGTAATATCAAATCCCTTGATATTGATGTACTTGAATCTCTGACATGGTGCCAATCGTATATCCGCTGTTGTTCCTTTAGGACCACCATTTTATTACTATCTTCTTGTTCAATCTTCACTAAATAGTCAGCTAACGGTTGCATGTTGATTGAAGCACTTTCTCGACTCGCAACATCTGGATGTGCGATTTCGTTAGATTCTTCGAGTATGTTGCTCAAGATCTGGTAAAGTTCATTCGTATCATGTTTGCCCTTCGCCAATTGGGTTTGTAACTTATCTAGTATTTCTACAACGTCGGCAGGTTTTGATTGATGATTTCGAACTTCGAGGGTCAAACTGGATGTGTTCACTGGTTTCTTCTGCTGTCGCCTTATATCGCTAGGCATGGCTACGTTACTGAGCCGGTTCAATTGAAACTTCTTGATCCCCAAATACAGCTTGCGGTCACTTATTTTCCTCTGTGAGATTTGCTTTTGGAGAACATTCAAGGAATCCCTGAAATGAAGTTGTTTCCCCAAGATCGACGATACCAATCCCTCGAGGGCGAATCTGTTGGTGTTATCATTTAGATGCTTCGAGTCAATAAGTTGTCTCAGGAGCCTTTTGAAATTACCAGTTACAGTCTTTGGTGGAAGTTTGATGTCGAGGATTGAACCCAGATCTCCCTTTATTGGGGTATCAGCTCGATTACCCTTTGAAGAATAGAACACCCTACCAAAGTAACGGTACGGTACTCTACTTCGTACACGCAATGTCCTGCTTATCATCATCAGAGCGAGTTTCTGGTCGTTACTCCCTTGTAACACATCTCTACCATTAAAGAAACTGTCCAATTCGTTCAGTTGAATTAATATCTAAAATTTATCAAATATCTACATAATTTTAATGCTCTTGAATTGTATAACGAATTTATATGCTCTCTTAAGGGCATCCTACTCATTAGCGGCGTCTTCTTCGACTTCTGTGTCCGTATTGATATCCGTGTAGTCACTGTAGTCGTCCTCGTCGTCCTCGGATTCGTCTTCATCGTCTTCATCCTTGGATTCTCCCTCGGAATCATCTTCGTAGATGGCAGTCGCCTCTTGTTCATTGATGGTTGGAGTGTCACGGACGTTCATCATCATGGTCATATCCAAGTCAGGTCCGAAGTAATCTGTAGATCGGATCATCACTCTGAAGTAGAACTCACCGGCTTGAGGTGGCGCTTGCTGAGCGATTGGGATCTTGATGGTACCAATCTTCCAGTCGTTGGCGTTGAATTCTGAATCTATATCCTTAATCTTCAATTTGTCAAAGTCCTTGGATAAGTTTTCTAGGGATAAGTGTTCTAGCACTAAAGGAGCTTGAATTAGTTTGCTGTCCTTCTGTAATGCGACTAAACAACACCAGGCGTTCCGTCTCTTTGCTGGGAAATGAGGTGCGAATGAATAAGGAAGCAAAGGTTGCTTTAACATCTTGGAAAATGGGTCCCTTTGATCATCAAAGTCTTCCGATTCGGCTAATAATTCTGGAGGAATCTTTTCAGTAGGAATTATTTTATGTCTTGCGGAACGTACCAGCACCTTGATGGAAATGTGTGGTATAGATCCAGGAGTGACATAATCTTCGCCAGGAACAACAAAGTCCGCCTTTAGCACTTTTAAGTAAGGGATATTCGACGCCACTGTAATAGTCTCGTTCAATTGCTGTTCATCCTTAATGTCTAAGATTTCACCAATTTTTTCCTTGTCAAAAGTGAACAATTTACCTAATGTGTGAACATCTTCCACATGTTTATCATTCTTCTTCCATGCCTTCATGTCGATATTTGGTAATTGTAAGATTTCACCGTCGACTTTATTTGGAACAGCCTGGACAATACATTTGAATGTCTCTAGAGTCGTCAATACAACCTCGGTGTTTCTGAAACCACACGCGATATCTATTAGTCCATACAATAAGGAATGGCATTTAGCCACAATTCTGAATTTAATTTCATCACTGTTGCTCTTACCATCTGCAAAATCGGCAGAAGTCTTTTCACGGTTGATATGATTGTTCAGTAAAATTTCAAAATCCTTAGCCTCCAAATGAGGGTACATCAGTTGGAATTCACGAGAATGTGATATCCACTCAAGGATCAATTTCACAGTGACTATTTCAGATGGCTTATAGTTGACTAATCTATCAACGAAGTAAGATGCTGTCTTTGTGTGAATATTCTTCTTGGTGTACGACTGCGCAGTGGACCACCAGTTCGAAACGATTAGGGGTAATACTAGCACGAAGGAAAGAATGTACACGGTAACTAAAATTGGGGAACTTGTAGCATCCACCAGGAAACTTGGCAATGCGATCCCGTGGGTTGTGGATTGGGGACCATCTGGATGTCCGTACTTCAAATAATTACTCTTGATGATTTCATCAGTCAGGGATTCGTACGCCTTAGTGATCTGCACATATGCTTCCTCCATCCTTGTTCTCTCCGCAGCAGATAAATCCTGCGATAGTTTATCTGGATGGTATTTCAGGGACAGCTTCCTATAGGCAGATTTGATATCTCTGTCGGACGCACTTGCAGAGATACCCAGTAACTCGTAGGGGTCGAACAAAATCGTGGCTGCTTGCTTGATAGCGTCATTATTGGCGATTCTTTGCACCAGCACCGCCACAACGCACCACCCGACGATTATTATACCGTTCCACTTGTTAAACAGAGTGGACTTGCCATTTTGGACGAATTTCTTGCGGAATCTCTTGATTTCCTCGACGGCGTACACGTCATTCAATTTTGCCAGCGACTCAGCACCCTTCACAGTCTCTCGCTGGCCGCTCTCCTCGACACTATTCCTCTTGAACAAATCGTACAGTTGCCACAGAGTCAGCGGAACCAGCACCAGAAGCAGCACCGTCAGCAGGAAAAACGGCCACGTCTCGCTGCCCTCATCGTAGTCGTAATTCAAAGCCATAACTCCAGTGTCCCAGTGCGAGTCTTCGGGGCGATTGGCACAGAACAGAGGCGCCCTTGACACCACCGTCTCTATAGACTCCAAATCCACATAGTGAAGCGAATTCTGACGTAGACTGGAAAAATTTTCAGAATTCTGGCCGGGTGGCAAATTAGGGCTTGAGAGGGCTATTTTAGGGCTATAAAATTATTGGTTTTTTGGAATTAAAATAAAAATAGGGCTAAAAAGGCAAAAATAACCCGGAATTCGGGTGGAAAATTCCCGCTTTGACGAAGGTATACGCCCCTGTTTACTGGATTAGTAGCGGTATTAGGCGATGGGATGGGCCAATCTGCCGGTCATCGCTTGCGAAAGTGGGTAATAGTCTCTTAGAACCCGTGTATTGTGTCTTGCTAGGGGTTTTATTACTGGAATGCTCCATTGAGGTTTCTTTACAGCGCATTGCATTACTAGAGTGGGTGATAAAGATGAATAGGTCTGGGCAGAGCTTTGGGAATCTGGCAAGCATGGGCGGTGGTCTAAATAACTACCCAAATTTAAATACTAATAGCCTGGCGACGATGAATACCTTCAGTAATAGTACGCCAAATGTTGTGACGCCCGCGGCAAGGGTTAAGATCGGTGTCAAGTACTGGCAGAACGCTACAAAGCAGGATTTGCTGAATTTCATCCTCAGACAAACGAATATCAGACTGTTGGATGCTCTGGTAGAGGGTCCATTGGTGGTTGGGTACGTGGCCTCTGTTCAAGAGGCGGAACAATTGATCAAATTGAATGGGATAAATTTCGCAGGTAATAAACTGAGATTGGAAATAATGAATGAGAACGTGCCGGGGACGTCGTCGACTATTGAGTTCCTAAGGGGAATTGTTGTGAAACGGTACAATCCTGACGCGACGATGTTGGACCTCAGTAATATATACGCAGACAATGACTTGATTCAAAAGGGGATGCTGTCTAGTGTCTCCACGAGATCAAGAATATTCCCTGCAATTTTAAAGATTGCCTCAGAGGACGATAATATCAAGATAGAAAGCATCAATTTAGCGGATAATAAACTTAAGGATATGGTACCAATTTCTACGCTACCGCAATTTTTCCCGCATTTGAAAAACTTATGTTTAGCCAACAATGAAATCACAAGGACTACAGTATTTGACAACTGGAGGAACAAATTCAAGGATTTGAACGAGTTGCTAATGATAAACAACCCTGTCACTAAATATCGAGGGTATAAAGCTGATATGCTGAAATTTTTCCCAAAATTGACAATTCTTGACAGCGTCATTGTGCGGGATGCAAATAAATTAAACTCAATATTCAAACTACCCTTAGGCTTGCCACAATTCTTCTTCGAGAATGATCAATTAGCCTCTCTGTCCGCTGATTTCGTGTCAAACTTCTTAAATTTATGGGATACAAACAGAGACCAGCTGATTAATCTATACACTCCCGAATCACAATTTTCCATGGCAGTGGATTCATCTCTACCACCGTCAACAGTACCCCGGTCTGATCAAACACCAGCGTTTGGCTACTACATTCCACATTCTCGTAATATATGCAAAATTTCAAATCCTAGATCTATTCAGCAGAGGTTATGTACAGGGGAAGGAGAAATCAATAAACTTTTCAATGATCTACCAATGACAAAGCATCATTTACAAGATATGCCCCAGGAATACAAAATGGAGGCGATAACATATCTACAAATAAACGGATTCGTGATTACTTTGCACGGCTTTTTTGAAGAGACAGATAAACCAAGGGCTATGTCAGGTTCGAAGAGTCCGGACAATACAGTCAACATGTCACAGAGAACTAGACGATTTGCATCATCATACGGCACGAATTTCAATGCCACGAATAATACAAAACTGTCCAAAAAATCATTTGATAGGACTTGGGTGTTAGTGCCAGTGAATCAAACTTTTATTATCGCCTCTGAACAGATAACGATAAGAACTTATACATCAAATTCTTGGTCGAAAGCAGAAGTTCCTGTTCCTCCTCCAATGACGCCACAACCCATAATACCGTCACAGCCTCTATCTGCACAGATGACCCCCCCTGTGGGACAGCTACAATTACCACCTGATCTCCAAGCACGGTTAACACCAATTCAAATTGAACTTTTGAATAAATTGCACCAGGAAACACGATTGAATTTACAATACACATATATGCTGGCTGAACAGAGCACCTGGAATCTCGAGTTTGCCTTGAATAATTTTAAAGGAAATATTAATAACTTACCAAAGGATGCTTTCATTTGAGGATTATTATTGAGGTAATGGGTATATATATGTATATAGAAAAATGTATGTTTATGTTAAAACTTTTACCACATAAATGTATTAGGGACAGGAAATGAATAAACTGAGATAACTAGGAATACCAACTGCTCAGTATTGAGTGTCGGAAGTAATATCCAAAGAGTTTGAACATTTTACAATTTCTATTTTAAAATTTTCTACCTTTTGCTGATTTTCCATCTTTTTTGACACAAAATGTTGATTATTTATAATAAGGATTATACCAACATTATACAAAACAAAGGGAGTACACATGAGGGCCCCACCAGTTCCAAGAAAGTCTCGGGCAAACTTTATCCCTATTTTTATAACCAAATTAAAAAGATGCTTTTGTTGTAACAGATTAAAGAAGCGGAGACATTTGCATCGGTTGAAGAAAGCGCAATACAAGAAGATCTCTGTCAGTTCACCCTTATCGGGTCCAAGAGTTGAAGATACATTTAATCTTTCTACGCAATTCTTACCACGTTCGTCAAAATTGAAACCTTTACTGATTGCCTCTTTCCCGAGAGGTTGCGTCAATTCACCAAAAGTAGAGTATTTGCAAAGAAGTAGGATGGCCAGGTTGAAGATCAGTAGAAGGAAACACAAACTGAAGTTCTTTAACTACAAAGTGTCGAAGGCTATCAATAAACTAAAAAGTCCACCTTCAGATAAAAGAAAGAGTCACAACAATCTTGACTGTGCAGATACTGTTCAAACTATCAAGAGTCTGACAGCAACACATGCCGACGTCCGAGTAAT
The DNA here is from genome assembly GCA_003708865.2 of Kazachstania taianensis. Lineage (NCBI taxonomy): Eukaryota > Fungi > Ascomycota > Saccharomycetes > Saccharomycetales > Saccharomycetaceae > Kazachstania > Kazachstania taianensis. The sequence continues at coordinate 346,049 of PPOK02000002.1, read as the reverse complement.
ATTCCACAACAATAACGTCATCAAACGTGTTAATATTCGCTCTGATAGAAAGATTCATCCGACACAACCCCAATTTATTGAAATAGGTAATAAGCAATTGTTGAGTTTAAGGAATATTCAGTTTGAAGAAGCCACCGAGAATGGGGTTGAAAGTAATCTTCAAACTGTCCATCCAACAGCAAATAAAGACACAGAGCCAACTGCAAGTACAAAAGGAGACCCAATACAGGGCCAAAACGGGGGAACCAACCGCATTCCATTCAAACATATCAAAATGGAGCTCATCTCCAACACAAGCGTTCTTTAGTAGTTTTATTTATATAATATGTATATCATTCATTGAATAACACTATAACATGTCTCATTATTGAATTCATTAGATAAATAATCTATATATGTAAATCTAACGCACCCTTTCTCCAGTTGATGGGACTATGCGTTGACACCCGGCTCTGGAACGAGCGTTCCGATACATGGATACTTCCTATCAAAGAAATCAAGCCACCCACGAAGAGCCTCCAATTGAGAATCGGTCAAATCTGAGAGGTCATCTATGGGTTGGTTCCAATCCCTCACCATATTCTCATCGAATGAATTCATGGCCAACCCTCTGGAGGCATCCTTACCTGCAAAGTTGCTATATGGCCCACTAGGCCCATAGAAAGACCTTCCAGTAGTACAATCGTACACCCTCCCATTGATAGCCAGAAAGATCTTCTCGTCGTCGTGCCCATTGAATTTATAGAGCGTCCTCGGGTAGAAGATACCCTCCACTAACGGATCCGGAGCGTCATTCTGTGGCGGCACTCCACTCAACCCCGTGGGATCCTCGCTATTGTTAACACCACCAAAAAGAAAGTTCCTAACGAATGACATCCTTATCTACTCCCCTCTGTCACCAGCCTGTCAGTAGGAGAGCAAAGGTTCATCAACTCTGTCATCCTTTTCCCTTCTATCAACTTTTTTGGCATTTATTAAACGATTCTCGACAAAAATGGTTAAAATCATGTCACAATATCCGTAAAGGACGAGATTCTGATGATTCAATCCGGTTTTCGAATGCATTTATATGTTGGTTGGGTATCTAGTTATATACATCATCATCATCATCGTTCTCCTCGACGAACATGTCGGCCGACTGTTTCATCACTTCGGCCACCACATCCATCTGCTCCTGTGCCAGTTGCCAGTCGCCCTTGTCAATGGCATCTCTGACTCCTGGGAAGGTCCAGTGACCATTCCCGGATTCCCCCATCCACATTGTTGGGGAGAACAGTACGTTTTTGTATAGGGGCCGATCTGGTATCCCCTCCAATGACAATTGTCTACGCCCGATGTTCGAGAGCTTTCTGTTCCACGTCCACCGACGAACGGAGATCAGTGATGGTTCAATACCGTCCTGGACCATAACAAGGTGATTCCATGCCCTGACCCATGTTTCCCACTCGAAGCCGATTCTTTTCCACACCAGTAGACTGTCAATTAGTGCATCCACGTTTAATCTTCTATTCGTCTCATTTTGCAAGTTGCCCAACACAGCTTCAAAGACATTTATGAACTCAGTGATACTGAACTGGATATATGGGTGGTCTGATAGTTTCAATATCGTTTCAAATATGTAAAGTAGAAGGTCCTGTGCCCTTTCGCCACTCTTGGGATCTCTGATTTGCTCCTTCAAGTTATCAAATGTGTCATCCACAGTATCAATGGGTAATCCCCTATCCTTTATACTTGGATTGGAAAGTACTGTCGTGGGAATTCCGTTAGCCAGGTATGGGATCCAGTCACCATATTGTTGGATGTGCTCCACAGTGATATCAAATCCATGGTTTGGGATAATATCCTTGAAGAATTCATATAGCAACGGATGTGTCTGTATATTAATGTTTTCGCCGTTGTTATCCCATATACCCAACTGCGAAATATCAATAAAAGAGTACGTTTCATCTCTCAGGGCAGTCATTCGCTCCTCTATCAATTCTGTGGCTCCCGCAAAATTAAATTCTGTACCACCGAATGAAATAAAATAAATGTTTCTCAGAGGTTTCCAGTCGTACTTATATTTCATCTCCTGACATGTCTGTATCAGGGATAATAGCAACGATGTACCGAAATTTGGATACATGGCACCGGAATTAATCGCATTTCTTGAGGCTCCAATGACAATTGCTTTATCGTTTTGCTCTCTACCTTCAATCTTACCGATCACATCATACACAGGTTGACGCTCTCTAACGGCGATCTCTAAGTTTAAATTTATCTTGAGATTCCGGGCATCACCACTGTAGGCGCCTTCATCAAATTTAATACCATTATTCCCCAACTGCGACAAGATCATGCTACCTTGATTGTATGAAAGGGGTAGTACCATGATGTTGGCGATTGTCTTTGCATCAGTAATGTTAATCTCATCAATAAGCGGACCGTTATACCCTGGAGTCAAAATATCACCTGTACCGAATTGGGGCAATGCCACGGATCGTTGTTGAATCAAATCACCGTTGCCAGTTTGTGTGTCCTTCTCCGATATGAATAAGACTGCTTTGGCACCATAACTTTGAGCAAGAATGATTTGCTCGCTCGGCAGCAATGAATATTTTAACAATAGAACGAATTCTTTATCGAAATAACCTCTATCTTTCAAATCATCTAAGGTGTGCTTATGGCCTCTGTCACCATACACAACGTTAATATTCTGTACAGTGCCTTGTGGGGATAGCGGGTTAAAATTTTGTAGAGATAGGGGGATCGCTTTAGTCGTTCCATCTGGTAATACAAGATCCAGTGTGGAATTTTCTGTTGGATAATTGGAATAGGCCATGTATCTGAATTCCTTGACGACTTTCAAATTATTTGCGTCCATGGACTCTTGAATGTAATTGATCAGTGCCGTGTCACCTTTGGTCCCCGACATGTGTGGCATGGAACTTAGATACTCTAAATCTCTCTCCAACTTCGAAAGATCCATGGTCTGCCTGGCGTATTGCAACAACGTGTCATGATCTGAAAACATGTTTCCAAAGGCAGAACCCATGTTTCTCGGAAGAAACCCACTTGACATGACGATCCATGCGATTATCGACATGGTGATTATGTAGAAGAACCTCCTCAAGATGATCGGGTTCCCGATCTTGTTCAGATAGAAGTCTGTCTTCTCCTGTATAATCACGAGCAATTGCGCCAGGGGGTCCATTACTTTCGTCCTGACAGGTATTATGACGTTATTGTTGAACGTACTCATGAATTTCCCCATCTTCACCGTGAAATTTTCACGAGTATACGCCAAATCCTCCCGAACGCCCGACTCATCAATCTCCATGGGTTCCATGCCCTCCGGCACGACATTATCGTACGATGGCGGTTCAGCCGGCAGGCCTCTATCTGCATTATCCTCATTGATATCAAATCGCAACTCTACGCCCTCGTCGCTCCCACTCTGTCTCTCCAGATCCGGTCCCAATAGCGGGTCCCGATCCTCGCGAGCATTCACTCTATCGTTACTAGCACCAGCACCAGCGCCATTTCCACCCGAGTTTTCGTCATTGGGCAGACCACTGTATCCTCTTGCCGCATGGGGCCACCTCATAATTCGTCTCCAGAAAAGCTACTGTGTTTGCGCACACCGTCCGACTGCTTCAAGGTCCCTGATACGACGATAACACAGCAATGAGGACTCTGTGCCAAGATCGGTGGCTCGAGAGTGCCAACGGAGGGCGTATGCAGAGGCTTATGAAGAAATGTACGTAATTCTTGCGGAAAAAGAAACGTCCGGAGCCTCGAAGGGTCACGTGCATTTGAGAGCGTGCACAGTTAACCACTGCTGTGGTGGAGTGCCTGTCTTTGCAAGATGCAGGGACTGTATCGCTGGTACTGGGTGTGATACTCACTCGAAGGAGGGTGGATACACTGTCCTTGGACATCTGTTATAGAATCCATGCAGGCCAGCGTGTTCTTTCGATGATTCACGTGACTTTTCAGCTTTGGACATTGTTGCGTATCGGTCCTCAATGTAGAGTAAAGACCAATTGGTCTACAACGACGGTACATCGTCTCGTCTCGTCTACTCTTTATAAGATAAAGCACTGCGTGGAGTGTCGACCACTGGATGGTTGAGCTGCTCATATGCGTCTTATTGGTTACAAAAACCCTTTTGTCCAAAAAAGGACATAAAAAAACAGATATTAGGGTTAGGACAGAACCCTGACTGAAAATTGTAAAAATAAGTTTGAATATTTCTAAAGCCCTAATGGTTTTCACAAGCCCTAGAAATCGCGAAATCTCGAGGTCCGATCTTTAAACTGTAAACACCCGGTAGTTCAAGAGCGGTCTGATGCCATTGCGGTCTCTCCTCTCTTCCATACAGCTGCAGATTGCTAGACATCATCGCGTACAGGCAGCGTCATGTACCCGCCAAAGGTCACGCCGAGTCCCAGCGTCAGGAGACAGTCCCTGAGGTCGCAATACAGCACGCCGAGCGCAAAGATCCCACCGACATCTCCGTCGTTGTCGTCCACTTCGGCGTCAATATCGTCGTTTTCCCACATTAGGAAGCCTTCCTTCACGGGCCACGGCAGACAGAGGAGCGGGTCGATCACGTCTGTCTCGAGCAACAACTCTAATTCGACGGCGACGTCCGTATCGACACCCATTTCTATATCCAACAAGAGATTCGCAACGCCCGAGTCGGCGTACAGATCGCAACAACCGTACACGGGGACAATCACAGTCGCAATAAGGATTAAACCTACCCATGGTGTCGTGCCGCAATGGAGCTGTGCGAGCAACGACACAATATCGCACCCTGATAACGGCGAATTCAAATTCGACCACGTCTTCGGTCCACGGGATGATAACTTGTGTTTGTTTCAGACGCTCGGCGTCGATTTGATAACGCATTTATTCCAGGGGTACAACGCGACGCTGTTTGCGTACGGGATGACGGGCTCGGGGAAGACGTATACGATGCTGGGCGAGGGCAACGGCGACGTCGGGATAGTGGAGCTGTGCGCTTCACATCTGTTCGATCAGATATTTGGGTCGGTGTCGGCGCATACGCGGGACTCTGATAGGAAGTTCGAAGTGATGGTGTCGTATCTGGAGATATACAACGAAAAGGTGTACGACCTGTTGGACGCCAACAAACGCAACGAGGAATTAAAGGTGACAGACGATTACACGACGGGGATTAAAGTGCGCGGGCTCACGGAAAGGCGATGTCAAGATAGTGATGAGCTGATGAAGTGGGTGAAGATGGGAGAGATGTCGAGAAAGACCGGGAAGACGGATTTCAACACGAGAAGCTCACGGTCACACGCCATTATCCAAATCAAGTTAGTCGCCACCAGCACAATCGACGCAACGATAACGTCAAACACTCTATCCCTATGCGACTTGGCTGGTTCCGAGAGAGCGACGGGTCAGGTAGAGAGACGGAAGGAAGGTTCCTTTATCAACAAGTCGCTACTAGCACTTGGTACCGTAATTTCAAAACTGAGTGCTGCGTCTAATGCTAGTGACACATCAAGTCTTTCCAACTCCCTAGGTCATATCCCGTATAGGGACTCGAAATTGACAAGAATCTTACAACCAGCCCTCAGTGGCAACAGTGTGGTAACAACTATATGCACAATTGATCCACGCAGAGAGGCGAATGCTGAAGCCATTAACACTCTACGGTTTGGATCAAGGGCGAAGAACGTGTCGTTGAGTATCGTGAGAAAACCTATTTCCTTCAAATCAGAAAGCAACGAGCTGGAGAAGGAACGTAAGATATCAGAGTTAACGAGTCTTTTGGAAGAGCAATCGAAAATCATCAATAACCTAAAACAACAACAGCAACAATTTGAATCTAATCCCTCGCCATTGGAATCTGCCACCAACGGAGGGAAATCTAATCCCACAATATCGTATCTTCAGGCAGAAAATAAACTATTAAGGGCTAAACTTGTAAACTACGAAAATCTGTTAGATAAGGATAACATAGAATTACAGGACTCCCAGATCATGGAAATTATAGAAATGCTACCAATGGAGGTAGGAACTCTGCTTGAGACAAAGGTCCAAGGCATTGAATCAGAAATTAGACAATATAAGAAATATACCCAAGAATTGGAGAGTCAAATAGCACCAATACGAAAAGATACAACAAATAAATCTCATGTCGAGCAAGAGCTGCGAGAAATGATAAAGATGAAGGATGATAAAATTGCTGACCTGCAGCAAATGCTAGATAGGAAGGATAAAATGATTGATGCCTTACAAGTTGCTAAAAGAATACGAGACAGGGCATTACAACCATTAATTAACCTTAACGAGGCAACAGAGATATCACCAGGGAGTACAAAGTAAACTCAGGGGATATTGTGTCCTCTCTGGAATAGGCTTTCCTGAGCAAAAGAGGCAGTACAAAGAGTGAAAACTCATATTGGTCCTGAGTCGCCTCAAACAAAACTGAATTATGGAGATTAAACATACTCCATATTCTTTTACTGTGGGTGACCTCATTACGGAGGGATAAATCATTCCGTGTATGTAACGAAGGAAATCCGACATAATAACACCGGCTTTACCCTCTAAGAATAGTTCGGCACTAACCTCTTTGTAATTGTCTAATATATCGATTCCAGTTCCTCCTACCACAATTGTAAGATGAACACTTGATACTCTTCAACATCCATAAAGACAGTTTACTTAATTAGTAGAAAGGTCCAGGATATCTGGGAGGAACCGGTTGGTATATATTTATCAACCCAATGATGAAGTAGAAAATATACTACATTATATATACTTTTCATACATAATTGAATGACTTCCAACCTTTTACTACTTTTCACTTTCATGAGTTTTGTCTACTTTTGCAATGTCATCGTAATTTTTCAAACCGTATGAATTTGATAGTTTGGCATCATTCTCGAGACACACTTAGCGCCAACTACAACAGCGGCACTCCGGTTCCGACACACCGCTATTCAATTAAAAATGGGATATAACATTGCGATGGTTTGTGACTTCTTCTTCCCGCAATTGGGAGGTGTTGAAATCCATATATACCATTTAGCGCAGAAATTGATCACCCTGGGACACAATGTTGTCATTATCACCCACGCCTACGGCAAGGATAGGACTGGTATCCGGTACTTAACCAATGGCTTAAAGGTATACTACACACCGTTGTTTGTTTTGCATCGAGAGACTACCTTCCCGTCGGTGTTCTCGATGGCTCCGATCCTTCGACACATAATGCTGCGAGAGAATATCCAAATCGTTCATTGCCACGGAAGCGGGAGTGCAATGGCACAGGAATCACTTGTGCATGCCAACACACTGGGAATGAAGACGGTGTTTACAGACCACTCTCTGTACGGGTTCACTGCCCTGGGGTCAATTCTTTTGAACAAGCTGTTACTATTTACGCTGGCCAACATCGATAGAGTCATCTGTGTCTCGAATATTTGCAAGGATAACATGATCGTAAGAGCCAATATGGACCCGAAGAAACTCTCCGTGATCCCTAATGCATTGGTCAGTGACGATTTTAAGCCACATGAACAACGCGAGTTACTACGAAAGGATAAGAAGAGGATCACGATTGTTGCCATTTCAAGACTATTCCCCAACAAAGGTGCGGATCTTATCATTAGAATAATCCCCAAGATTTGTGAAGAGTTTCCTGAAGTGGACTTCCTACTTGCAGGAGATGGTCCCAAATTCGTAGAGTTACAGCAGACGATCGAGTCGTTCAGATTACAGGACAGAGTAAAATTGTTGGGAGCAGTACCGCACGAGAATATAAGAGAAGTTTTGTATCAAGGGGACATTTACTTACACGCAACATTGACGGAGGCCTTCGGTACAGTCCTCGTGGAGGCCGCCTCTTGTGGACTGTTAGTAGTAACAACGCATGTTGGCGGGATACCTGAGGTATTGCCAGACCATATGACTGTTTATGCAAAGGAAACGTCCGTATCGAGCCTTATTGACGCTACAAAGACTGCCATCGATCTGTACAAATCTGATAAGATAGATACGTCGCTATTCCATGACGAAATCAAAGAAATGTATGATTGGATGAATGTGGCAAAGAGAACCTCGAAGGTTTATGACACAGTTATGAGGGAAGCTCTCCCTAATGATAAAAACTGGTACATAATGTTGAAGAGAGTTTACTATAGGGATAATGGTAGATGGGCAAGACCACTCTTGATATTATGTGCCATTGTCGAATATCTCCTCTTTATTGTGTTAGAATTTTTACAGCCAGCTGCGGGAATCGAGAAGGCTCCCAAGTGGCCCATAAAGACTGGTAACCAGTGATTCATATCTAAAATAATTTGATGGGTGGTCAACGCTCCATTAGCCTGCATTTATAATATCTTCCATAGCATTCCTTATCATATCCCTTCTTTTCCGTAAATCAAATGTATAAAATTGTTCCTTTCGATTAGATGAATCCAGGGAAGAACCGAATTTCTGATTATTCATAAGATCAATGAGCTTATCAACGTCCTTTGCCAATTTTGAGACATCTTTATCCATCTTAAACATAGTATTGTGATCAAAATCAGAAGTACGCATTGGGACACTAACTCTAACAGCATCTTTTTGTAGCCAGTCCAATATGTCATCAGCTGGTTTGGTCGTTTTCATATTTTCTGCTAACGCCCTCCGAAGTGAATATATCTCCGAGAGTAAATCAATTTCTTTAACTTTTCCAGCGTCGATGACAAATTTATCAAATTTTGAATCCTTTATTACAGAATATTTGTTCAAACTTTCCTCTTTTAACTCTTGAGATAAACTTTCAATATTACGTTGATATTCAGTAATCTTATCCTGTTGTTTTAGATTTTCTTGTTGAAACATTTCCAGTTTCTCACTCAGTTCTTTAACTTTCATATCTTCGCCAACGAACCTTTGATCATCTTGTCGGAAGTTCAATAACTCGATTTTTAGTTCAAGTTCTTTAATCAAACTGGCCATATGTAAATTTTCTTCTTGCTTTTTATTTGGGTCTACATGATTTATTTCGGGTTGTGATGTAGTTTCATCCACAACTGTCGATTTATTGTCTAAGGAAAGACAATTTTCTTCGGTTTGTTCAGTCGTTTTATTAGCAAGTGTAGTAATGTACTCAAACAGGTCCTTGAAGAGTTTCTGTAACTCAATGGCGTCATGTATTGGAAACGATGAGCAAAACATTTCCAGTAAATTCATAATTGAATCATCGACCTGGTATGCTTGTTCTACGATATCGTTGATTAAGGATTCTATGGCAATGACCTGCTCATACAGTTTACTCAAAACGGTATCGGAGTATTCATCCCTTTTCGCTGACAAAATAAGAGGGAACGTGTTCTTGAAACTCCGCCTTAAAAAAGAGACAAAGAATTTGTTATTACACTTCAAGTACTCTTGTGAGGTTATGAAGTAGATCACTTTATTGAAAATATCCTGATCTTTTCCAAGCTGATTATGCAAGATCTGATCTTTCCACAGCGAAAAATGGAATGTTTTCTCAATAAATGTATCAATAGCTTTCTTTGGAATGGGCTTCATCTCTGTCAAAGCCTCCACAATACTGTCTAATAAATCCAATTTTATCAAAAATGTTTCTGTTTCATTCGATGTAATGACAGTACTATCCTTCAAAAGAATCGTCCGTAAAAATTGAATTTGAAAATAAACAATTCTCAAATCGTGCCCAGAGGAACCCAAATAAGATTCGGTAAAATCATAGTATATCTTATTAGTCCCTAATTCTTCTGTAAGTCCGCTGGTTTTCAATTGCAGTTCTTCAATTTCTCGTTTTTGTTCGATAGCAATCTCATTGGTAAAACTTTCTAACTTCTGCCTTAGTTTCTTCTGCATATTCTGGCTCTCATTTAATATTTGTGTATTATCAGTCAATTCGGTTTCTGCTCGATGTAGTTTCTCTCTCAGTTCAGTCTCTATATCTCTATGGGCTGCCCCTAATTTCTCTGTTATAGCGGAACTACTCGAAAGCTGTTTCAACTTAGCGTTTAGCGACTCTACCTCGTTTACCAATTCGGTATTTTGTTCGGTCAAATAATTGACAATATCATCAGCGTTACTCTCTGCTTCTATCTTTTTTGACAGCTCTTCAACCAGTTGTTTGCTCAGATCAAGATCTCTCCCAAGAGACAAGATAGTATTTTCCAACGATATATTATTCTCAATCAATGTCTTATTTTCTTCTAGGGACTCATCCAATTGTTGTACCAGATCATCTATAGTCGTCTCTAAGTTCTTGATAACACCTTGCAAGTATTTATTCCGATTATTCAAAGCTTCTGTACTAACGTCAGGACCATCGTATCCGGTCTCAATTGCGCGTCTGATGCCCACCTCTTCTTCCAGGGGTCCCAGTTTGGCTTCCAAAGCATTCCTCTCCAGGCTTAGTGTCTCGAGCTTCTCGCGCAATACATCCAGTTCTTGAACCAAATCACCCTCTTTCAGCGTAAGGTGTTCAACCGTTAATTGCAATTCGCGAACCTTGGCATCGTTATCTGCACTTATGCTAGCCATTTTATCCACGAGCACCGAGTAATCGCCCTTAATCGTTTTAACCTTGTTCTCGAGCAGCTTGATAACCTGTCGCAGGCGGTCTTGCGATTCCGTCGACTCCCCAGGCTCTTGCAACAATCGTACGTTATCCCTCCTTGCAAACACACCATTCATACCACCATCACTAACGTCAAAGTACCGCACACCGCCAACACTGCCGTCGTTCTTCCCGGGCCCATGATCCAACTCGACGCCAATCCACACGCCGGGGGCAAACCGCGTCTCCCCAACAAACTGCACCGTCCCAACCCCGCCAACTCCACCTTCAACGACCACCCGGGTCCCAACGGTCACCGCTGCCATGGCCCCACGGTCTGGGAATCCCGAATGGAACTGGAATAACACATTTAACCGCCAAAGAAATGAAATCCCATCGAAGCCAGGGGACAACAGCCACGAAACCCCACAAACAGGCATGTCGTTCCAGTACGCGCACATATCGAAGGCTGGCGCCCGCGTGGTCAACCGCGCGATGAACCCTGGGAAGGCGCTCGCGAGGAAGAAGGAGCTGGAGACGATCCGGTCGCTGCCGGAGTTCCTGAGGCCCGACCTGCCGCTGGTGCCGCCCGAGAGGCGCTTCAAGAGCGAGAGCGAGTGGCGGTTTCTGCCGGGGGACAGGGTCGTTGTGCTCCGGGGCCGGTGCAAGGGGAATATCGCTGTGGTGAAGCAGAGGGAGACAAGTTGCAACGGGTACTTGCTGGACGAGAACGGCCCGCGGAAGCAGGTGGTGGTGCCGAGGGACTACTGGCAGGAGGGTCAGACGTCGCATGTGGTGACGATGCCGCGGACAGTGGCGCAAGATGATTTGAGATTGGTCGCTGATATCGACGACGCTGCGTCACCAGGCGGGGTGAAGACTGTGGCAGTGCAGAATCTGGTGTTTAGAGGCCAGTACTACGACAAGGACTACAAGAAACTGATGCCGTACCGGTGCGTGTACGGGGACAACGATATGGTGATCCCCTGGCCCAGGCCGGAGCCCCAGGAGGACGGCAACCTTGCGACGAGTCCCGAAGCCACCCGGGAGCAGACCTTTTGGGTGGATAGTGTTGCGAGGAATCCGATCCCCGAGGGAGCGTTTCTCACTATCAGAAACCCGCATTCCAAGTACAGACGTGGCAGATTGACGGCGAGGGACTTGAAGAGGCTTGTGGCGCCTGAAATGCCTCTGACGGAGACAAAGAAGGCCGCGTTGGCAGAGAGAGAGGAGCGTGCCAAGATCGAGAGGCCGCGGTTGACCGAGGAGGATATGATAATGATCGGTGAGAGAGTGGAGAGGTTCCTAGCGGAGAGTAATCGTGCATCTGATGTGGAACAAAAGTAAGCTCACTGGCCGCCATCCATGTATATAAATATAAGATATTCCCTATTACAATCGCCTACTTCACAATGTAACAGAATTATATATAAATATAAGGTACTCCCTATCACAGTCCCCACCTTCACAATGTAACAGAATTACATATAAATATATCTACACGTTGTGCATCTTTCCTACCAGAGGAAAGAGTACATAAATATATAACTCGACAAGGAGACATCCTTATTTACAAATCGCCCAATCGCTCACGGTTTCAAAGTCTCTCTTTTGAAAAGCCAGTCCCACCTGCCCTTCTTGTGGAGGATCGCCAGGATGAACACGGCGGGCAACTGCAAGACACTGGCCAACATTGTCTTTCTCGCGAACACGTTTGAGACACTGATACCCTTGTTGAATTTGACTTTATCCGCCAGCACCGCTGGAGAATAATTTATACGCTGTTGCCAGTAGAACTTCCCGCACCAGTAAGCCAACCACAGATTCGCCAGCGACGAGTCGACCACGTAGTAGGGGTCTGTCACGCCGTAGTAAGCTAGCGCAAAACACAGGGGAAACATCAGCAGCGAGTACCGCAGACACACACGCGCGTTCAGTCTCGGGTTCTTCCAAGCGGCCATCACGTAGCCCGCGTTCTTGTACTGGCTCCTGACACTGTGACTCAGCGAATTGAAGTGCGGGAACTGCCACGCGTAGAGGATCCCCGCGAGGACCCACGCCGCTGGGTCCGCCAGCGAACTCGCTGCGGCCCACCCCATCAGCGGTGGAATCGCCCCGACGACCGCGCCGACCCACGTGTTGACGATGTGCTTCCTCTTCAGGGACGTGTATATCCACGCGTACAGCGGGATATTCAGCGCGCCGAGGGTCGCTACCAGTGGGTTGACCCCCCAGTAGAGCGTTCCGACACCGACTGTGCCGATGACAGAGGCGAACGTGTACGCCTGGTTCGGCGTCACTAGCCCGCGAACGACGGGCCTCGCCTGGGTCCTCGTCATCTGCCTGTCGAACTCGGGCTCCCTGCCCATGTTGATTGCGTTTGCTGCCCCCGAACAGAGCGTCGTCCCCAGGGCGAGACTCAGCAGCTGGGGGATCGACGCCGCGTTGGGCGACAGCGCGTACGAGCATATCGCGCTCAGCATCACCAGCGTGGTCAGCCTCGGCTTTGTCAGTTGCAAGTAGGGATCGAGGTACAGTTTCTTCACCAGCGCGTATGTCATCGGTGCGGGTGGGGCTGTCGCGGCAGATGTCCCCGTAGCGGTAGACACCTTCCTCGCGAGTCTCTTGGCCCTCCGCTCGAGGGGGTCGACAGTCTTGACGTCGAAGGGGAGCGTGGCGGCTGCATTGCTCGTACCAGTACCGATGACAGCGTCAGCACCGTCGGTTATGTCGTCCGTGCAGCGCAACTTCATGGCGATATCTGCCAGGCTGTGCTCGCCGTGCTGGCCGCCCCGCAGCTTGCTGTAGTCGACATTCGGCGTGAAGTCTATCGCCGCCGTATTCATGAACGAGTGCTCCGTCGTGGCGATGTGTCCGTGCTCGCCAGCCCTCGAGCAGGAGCCGTGGAGCGCGCGTCTCCGCAGGCAGCTACCCAACCCCCCCAGCCTCGCCGCTCGCAACACCGCATAGCCACTTCGCCTCCATAGCACGCCACCGCAGGGTATCACGACCTGTGGCATCCCCGGTCTGTTGGTGTGTTTGCGAATGCAGCGTCGGGGACCCTCGAGGGACCCTCGGAGTTTCTAATCTCTGGCAAAGTGTATCTTCCTTGTAAAGACGGCTTATTCGGCGATCGATCGACGGATATCGTCGCTAGTATACGTTAGATCAAGTACATACTCGGCGGGATGCATAATCATGATATGGTGACTATGCGCCCTGCGTCTTCTTGTCCGCGGCGGCGTCTGCAGGCGTCTCTTCCTTGGTGGCAGCGGCCTCAGCGGCCTCCTTCGCGAGCTTCTGCTTCCCCTGGTCGCGCTCGGCCTCGAGCTTCTCCTGCAGCTTCTTGTTCTGTATCTTGTTCTCGATGAGGTTGTCGAACGCGATGATGGCGCGGACCAGGTCGCTGATGTACACGACCATGAGCTCGTCGTTCGTCTTGACGGTGAGCGCCTTCTGCAGCGTGTTGGCCGCGTTCTTGAGTTCCGCCTCCGTGGAGTCGCCCGCGTCCTGCCCTGCGACGCTCAGGTCCGCGTCGTTGCCCAGGTTTGGCAGCAAGTTGAACACGTCCTGCAGCTTGCCCAGGATGGTGTGGTTGACCGGCAGCTCTTTGCGCGCGACGCGGCCCAGGTACTGCACGATGTTCTCGAGCTTGTCCTGCAGGCCGCGCAGGGACTTCAGCTGGTTGGTGAGCCGGATGGAGAGGCTCCCCGCGGCCTGGTCCCTGACGTCGCGCAGCAGGTGCTCGACACCGATCTCCTCGGCCTCCTCGGCCTCCACGGCGCAGGGCAGGTGCAGGAAGGTCTTCTCCGTGGAGGTGCCGTCGTCCCTGACCTGCTCGACGGCCATGTACGCGTCCGTGGGCAAGCCCACGCCCGTCTGCGTCACGTCGACGATCAGCAGCAGCGGGTTGCCGTCCTCCATGGCGCCGACGGCGTAGCGCTTGAAGATCTCGTTGATCTTGAGGTCCGCGGCGCGCAGCTTGGGCCCGCTGTGGTACCAGCCCAGCACGCGCTCCTTCGCGTTGATCTTCTTGCACATCTCGGTCATGTTCTCTATGTAGTTGTGGTCGAGGAACCACACGTCCGGGTTCGCCGCGTCCTCCTCGAAGGGCAGCGCGAAGGAGTTGAGCACCCTGACGGTGCGCTCGCCCGTCGTGGCGTCTGGCAGCGGGGCGGCGTCCCCGAGGATGACGCCGATGCAGCGCTTCCCCTCGGCGACCTGCGAGCGCTCGTAGTGGTCCAGCACGGACAGCAGCACCAGCGGCGCGATTGTGACGTTGTCGTAGGGTAGCGTGGCGGACATCTGTGTGTTTGTTCAATGGTTGTGAATAAGCGCCACCGTAAGAGTGGAATAAAGATGTAATGTGTTATATAAGATACTACAATATAGAAGATACTACAGTACAAGACTGCAATGCAAGACTACGATACAAGACTGCGATAGTGAAACGCAGCGTAGTGAGTACGTTTATGACTGTAACGACAGTGCGAAGATGAGGAGCATGTTTGTATGTACACGTGTATGAATATGTATAAGCGGCTAGACCTTGTACGGCGCCCCCCCCTCGCCGACGACGGTGTGGTGGTGTCCCGGGGCCCTGACCGCCGCGCGCGTGTCGGGGACCTCGGTGCACGCGGCAATGGACCGCACCCAGGGGTCCGCCTGCACCTCCTCGATGGACGCGCGCTCCGCGGGGTCCACGGCCAGGATGCGCGACAGGATGGGCCGCGCGCTGTGCGGCAGCAGGCGGAACAGCTTGTAGGGGCCCTGGATCTCCGCGCTGCGCAGCCTGTGGGGGTCTGCTGCGTCCTGCGGATCAGCACGATTGGCGCGCGGGTCATGGTACGCAACGGTGTCCGGCTTCCCCGCGGCCCTGAGGGCCTTGCGCTCCGCGATCAGCTCGTCGTGGATCTGCGCCGAGGCGACGTAGTCGTGCGGCTCGTTGTCCGGCAGCAGGAACGTCCGGAAGTTCTTGTCCGCGGCGCGCGGGGACTTCCAGGGGAACCGCTGCAGGATCATGCAGCAGTACACGATCCCCAGGGACCACATGTCGGCGGCCGCGGGGTCGTAGCAGTGCGTCGAGGTGAGCAGCTCGGGGGCCAAGTAGGGGTCGCTGCCGACGATGCCGGACGCCGGGAGCTTGTCGGGCTCGAACGGGTACTGGAACACGAACGCGCTGCCGAAGTCGATGAGCTTGAGGATGCCGTCCGCGGAGACGCAGCAGTTGTCGAGCTTCAGGTCCCTGTGCGCGATGCCGTTGGCGTGGAGGTACGCGACGGCGGCGACCCACTGCTTGAAGCAGCAGTTCACCTCGAAGCGGGACATCTCCCCCGACATCACGACGTCGAAGAAGTCCACGGGCAGGTACTCGAGGACCTCGAAGAAGCGCGTGTCCGCGGGGTCCGAGAGCATGTCGATGGTCTCGACGATGTTCGGGTGGTGCAGCGAGGACCCGATGAGGAACTCGGCGTTGCACTTCTTGACGTAGTCCGTCTTGCTCTCGCGGGGCCTCCTCGCGCGGAACTCCTTGACGGCGAACTGCTTGCCGTCGGAGGGGCGCACTATCACGCTGACGGAGCCGCCGGCGCCCGTGCCGAGCAGTTTGCCCAGGACGCCGTACTTCTGCGCGAGCTCGTCGTGCGAGGAGTCCTCGGCGGGCGTTAGAGCGTCGGCGGCGTCCTCGCCGGCGCCCCGCGGCTTCTTCTCCTTGCTCCTGTTCTTGCTCTTGCCCAGGATCGCGGAGGGCCGCAGAAACCGCTTCAGCTCGGACATCGAGTGCGACGAGTTCGAGGGGACGGGGTCCAGCCGCGGCGTGGACACCTTGCGCGAGTCCGTCACTGTGTTCGAGGGCGGGGATTGCGTACTGCTGTCGTCGTGAGTGCTGACGTGGGTGCTGTTATGATGACCGTCATGGTGATGTGAACTGTCATGACTGGAAGTGCCATTGCCCAGCAGCCCGCGAATGGACCGGGACAGCGAGGTCACCGTAGTATCATCCCCCCCATCGCCCGTCTCTCGAGAACTGGCCAGCTGGTCGCTGCTGTGGCGGTTCAGAAACCCCTTCTGGAACAGCGGCATGGCACGGTGTGCGTGTGTGTGTCTGGCCTTGCAAAGCTGTGGATGCTACCAGGTCTAGCGAAGTCGGCAAGCAGTGAGTGGCTGTCGAGTGTGTCTGTGGCGGGAAGGAACGGAAGCCAATCAGTGCAGTATAAGCTATTTGCGGATTTAAACTTCGGAGTTGCACCGCAGCGTAGACCAGTGAGTACTGACAGCACAGGCCATTTGCCAGGAGCCTTGGTGATCCGGGTACATGTTGGGGTGGTCACTCACGAACGTACGGGAATCTGTTACATATCGTCCACTTGGCCGTGCGTGATAGAGCCGATTGAGTCAAATACGTGTATGTATAGTGGTGGTTGGCACCAGTGCGTGTTGCTGTAGGGCGAACTCGTGCTACTGCGGCAGCGCCATCCAGGGCAGGCCGCCCTCGCCGCCCGGCAACAGCAGCCGGTCGATCTGCTGCCTCGTGGCGGTGTCGTCGCCGAACAGCCGCTCGAGGGCCGCCACCTGCGCCGCACTCAGCGCCTCGTTGACGACCATGGCACACCCGAGCCCGCCCAGCTGCGACTCGAACGTCTCGTACCCGTACTCCGCCTCCATCTTCTCCCGGAACGCGCGCACGGCCTCCCGGTCGCTGCTTCGCTTCAGGACAGTGAACGCGCACCCGCCGCCGCCGGCGCCCGTCAGCTTCGTCGCGCCGACGCCGAGCGTCTCGCTCGCGGCCCGCACCAGCTCCAGTCCCGGGTGCGACACGCCCAGGGCCACGAGCAGGCCGTGGTTGATGTCCACGAGCCGCAGCAGCGCGTCCGTGTCCGTGTCCGCGTCCCCTCCCCGCAACACCTCCACGGCGCGCTCCGCGACGTGTCCCATCGCGTCGAGCACGGCCCCGACGATGTCCGGCTCGCGATCGTACAGCTCCCGGACGCCGGCCACGAGCACCTTAGTGGACCGCGGGATCCCCGTGTACGTCAGCACCACGCGCAAGCCGGGCGGTATCGCGACGAAGGAGAAGCCGCCGCGCCTGCGGTAGTCTATCGCGCCGCCGTAAGTCGCCACCGCGTTGTCGATGCCGGAGGGGTCCCCGTGGAGACACTGCTCGCCCGCGAAGGCCCAGGCGTTTACTTGCTTCTTCCCTGGGACGGCGTCGCCTTGCAGGTACAGCATCGCCTGGACCAGCGCGACGGACACGGACGCCGAGGAGCCGAGCCCCGCGCCGATGGGCGCCGTCGACTTGAGCGTGAACCGGAGCGGCGGGTGTGGATCGCGTCGACAGATGCTCGCGTAGAGGTACAGGAAGCACAGCGCGGCGCTCCTGTTGCGCGCGTCCGGCACCGCGGCCAGCAGGGGCCGTATCGCCTCGAGCAGCTCCGGGACGAGCGGGGACTGAGACGGTCCGCCGAGGGAGTGTACCTTGCAACTGCGCAGCGGGGCCAGTTGCTCGGGGGTCCAGGAGTGCCGGAAGTCGATATCGGGGAAGACCAGCTCCACGGCGTCGGAGGGGGAAGCGAGGGCGCTCACCCACAGGTACGTCCTGAGCGCGTTGACACTCGCGGCGAGCGCGGGCTTGCCGTACACGGCGGAGTGCTCGCCGAAGAGGATGACCTTGCCGGGCGCAGACGTCACGAAGGGCAGCGCGGGCATTGGCGTGTTGGGAGTGCTGTTGCGGTTGTGTGTGCACCCGTGTGTATATATGTGGATGGGTTGTGAATGCGCTATACGACGTATTTATCGGGTCTGCGAGAGTCCCTGACCCTCCCTCGCGTCGAAGGTCAAAGCATCAGACCTCGAGGGGTGGCTTGGCCCCCTGGTAACTCGAAATCACCACTTTCACCGCGTTGTTGCAATAGTGATCGAAGGTAGCAGCAGCAACCGTTTAGGGAGTGGTGTCCTTGAGATGTCTCTTCGATTCAACACGGCTGACACCTGTGGTGTCTTCAGTTGTGTTGATGCATCTGTCATTAGATCTTTGTAACGCTTTACGGCAGGTGGTGGAGGCCTCGATGACTTGGGGATTCACTCTTCTTTGTGATGGCTGAGGATTTCTGGGCTACCTTTGAGCACGTTTCCTCTATGCATGGGCGGTTGCTGGAGGTATACCGTGGGTCTACTGTAGTATATTCGCAAGAGCGTGTTGATGAACCATCTTTGAAGCCCACAATGGGTGAATTCATTAACGTAACCACTGTCGAGCCTCAGTTCCCTACGCCACTGGTACTAAACACTCCATCATCAATACCGGAATCCGGATGTACATTGAGAGTAGAGATTTGGGAACATCTTGGAACGCTAGACGGTTACTGGCGTCTACGGGTGTCACAGATTTGTGGATAGGGGAATACACGTACACGACACTGAACACGCCCCCACATTGATGTACAGGTCCGCAATCCAGGAGGCCAGCGGAAGAGATTATCCCCTATCGAGAACCGATCAAATCGCTACAGAGCAAGAACCAGGACCTGAATGGGCTAGAGAACATGTCATCAAGGAGCAAGATGACCCTATGAACGCGTTCAGCGAGCTGTCCCGGAATATCACGGGACAAGGGGTTCATGGTCGCACCAGCCGGCTACGATGTACCAGAGGCAGACCTGAAGATCCTCACGGGATCTTCGGCGAACTTGCTGTTTCCTACAAGACGGGATTGCAACAGGATTGCTAGCGAAATAAAACATCTGTCCCCTGGACTCTTTAACGTTAGTCTTAGCGGACAGCAAGAGACTACTGCCAAGAGCAGTGTATACAAACCACACCCATTGAACTGCACGCAACCCTAACACAAAATCTAGAGTGCGGTTACCCGGCAGTCGCCCCGTATAAAAGACGCGGTTTCGGCGGCTATTCACTTCTGTTCCGTTTGCTATTACTTTTGGCTCTCTCACAGGAGGCCGATACATATACCGCCTTCTATTCACTGTGCCATCTTGTAAATTTGTTAGATGATCAGAGGGGAAAAGAACGGCCAGATCGACCCCGTGAGCGTACCTCATACTGTCCACAGCACTGACGAGTCGCGGCCGAAGCCTTCACTGGCTCCGCCACCCGACCGTGCAGCTGTCGTCAGTACTGCGCGAGCGGGACATTCCCTTACCCCCTAGTGTTATCGTACTAATCTATACTCGTTTGTTCTTATGCAGTAGCATGCTAATCTATACTCGCTCTTCTCTTTCGCAGCACGGAATGGAACCTCAGCAGGCCGTAGTAGCCCTGGTACAGCGACCGGCCGTCCGTGAGGTATCCCACGAGGCTCTCCCGCGAGGTGTCCGCCGTCTCCGCGACGTCTATCCAGCCGCGCTGCTCTCGCAGACTCCGCAGCTCCTCAGCGGTCACTTGCACCACAGGGCGCGAGCCGTACTTCAGCGGGCCCACGTTCACCCAGTGCAGCTCGTTGCAGTGTTTCCCTAGGGACTCGATCTTGTCCAGGTACTCGAGCACGTTCTCTGCCGTGTCGAGGAAGAACGCGGTAACGACCGTGATCCGGTCGTGTGGCGAGAGGTCCGGGATGTAGTGGCGGAAGTCGCCCCAGAGCACCCGCAACGTTTCGCGTTGTTGTGTGTGTCCGTGAGAATGGACACGTACATCGCTGGATTGTAAGAACGGTTCGCGGCGCAGCGTGACTGTCACCTCCCGCGTCTGGTTCTGCGCGGAGAGCTGGTTCGAGTACTGCAGCGCGTAGGGCGACACGCGGAACTCCCCCGTGTGGTGCAAAGCGAACTGGTTGCACACGTACATCAGCGGCGACCACTCAATGGAGTCCACGCACACCCCGGGCAACGACTGCTGTATTGCGCGGGGGGTGTATCCTGCCCCCGGGCCAGGAACGACCACCAGGTCCCGCGCGTGTGCGTTGGATCTCTCGTCGCCGGCGTGTATCTCGTGCAACTCGTCGAGGATGAAGCTGTTCACCGCTTGCAGCCTGCTCTTGAACTCGTCGCCGGACCAGTCCGCACACATGTGCGTCAGGGCCTCGTTCACAGCCCGCAGCGACATGTGTTCGGGCTGTCTCGAGGGTCTCCCGTTGGTCCGCACCGCGTTGTCCTCGCCGACAGCGACCGCTAGATCCTCGCACAGCGACCGAAGCGCGCCACGCCACTCCTCCTCGGGGTTCGCCCGCAGGATCTGGCCGACGGTGTGCTCCACGATCTTGTCCAGCAGCGCCGAGTGCCCGTTGACGGCCCGCTCGACAGCCTGGACCTTGGCGAAGTAGCCCGCGCGCACCAATTGCTCCCGCTGCGGCTCCGAGAGCCCCATACTTCTCACCAGCAGCGTCTCGTTGTTCTGTCTCGCGGCGCGTGGCCCGTACGACCGCATCTGCAACAGGGCCTCCGCCAGCTGTGCGAGTGTGGTAGTGTCGCTCCTGGCGAAGTTCCGCACGACGGGGGACCAAGTGAACCGGAACTGCGACCCCTCGACGCGTATGCCGCCGTACTCGCCGCCCGTCTTCCCTTCGCCTCCCGTCTTCCCCTGGCCCACTGCCCCGAGCCCGAGCCCGAACCCTTCCTCCACGAACCGCGCCGTCCAGCCCCTGTGCAGCAGCCACTTCCTGAACAGCGACATTCCGAGTAATAGCAGCGTCGCCAGCAGTATCCCCACGCCCATATGCGTTCGTGCTAGTGGTAGCGTATCTCCACTTAGCTGTCCGTTCCATTGGGATAAAGAAACGTTCCGTCGCTGGTTGGGTTCGCGGCAGATACCTGTAAACATGATACCGCAGTGGGTGTGGGACTCCAATCTGCTGGAGGTGCGGCAGGTCCACAGCGCAACGGAGGAACTGCAGTTCCGCCCCGAGGAAGGTGTCTCTGGCGGCGACAGCGACGCTGCCGGGGCGGTGACACTCGCGCAGTTGATCGACAAGGAGGTCCCGGAGTTCAGCGACGGCGCCACGGACAGGCTCTCCCGCGTGCTCTGCAACGGCCACTTGCAGACGTGCTACACGGGCGTCAACTCCTTCGCGCACATCGACGAGGTCAACTACAAGCGCTTCGTCGTCCAGTACCCTGACGGCGGCGAGGGAGCCGTTGATTTCGTCACTGCGGACTCGCCAGTGTCCTCTACTAATACACGCGATGAGAAGGCCAGTGGCAATTGCCCCTTCGAGCACCAGCGGCCCTTTGCGCCGCCGCTCGTCGGGCACTACAGTTACGCATCGGCAAGTGATCCCGAGGTGGCCTCTGGGGACTCCAGACCGATGATGATCATGTGTCACGGGCTCACGGGCGGCTCCCACGAGGCGTACTTGAGACCGATCCTCTCGAAGCTGACGCAACTCGCCGCAGAGGGCTCTCCACAAGAGGAATCCTTCGCCGCGTGCGTCGTTAACTCGAGGGGCTGCTGCCAGTCCCAGATCACCACGCCACAGCTGTACAACGGCGGGTGGACCAACGACCTGCGGTTCTGCGTGCGGTGGCTGCGGGGGCAATTCCCGCACCGACGGTTCTACTTGATGGGGTTCTCCCTGGGGGCTGCCATCGTTACCAACTACGTCGGGGAGCAAGGCGAGGACTGCGACGTCGAGTGTGCAGTCGTCATGGGGGCCCCCTGGGACATGCTGCAGTGCGCCAAGTTTATAGACTCCACGCCGATGGGGGCGCGCGTGTACAGCCCGACTCTGACGAAGAATCTGGTCAAACTGGCGCAGACGCACAGGGCGGTCCTGTCACAGGCGGACGATATCCGCGAGAGACTCGACAAGTACCTGGATAAAGTGCACCTCATCAAGGAATTCGACGACGTGTTCACGGGGCCCATGTTCGGGTACAGGGACGCCACGGACTATTACCTTGACGCTTCTCCCAGGAACAGAATCCCTGGGATCCGTATTCCCTTCATTGCGATAAACGCGCTGGACGATCCAGTGGTCGGGAGTGACAGCATCCCCGAGGAGCTGATACGGGAGAACCCTTACACGATGGTCCTGGAGACCACTGTGGGTGGGCATCTCGGCTGGTTCAAGGATATCTACGGGCAGAGGTGGTATCCGACGCCTTTGGCCAAGTTCTTTGTCGCCTTCCATCGCAGAATTACCGAGCGGGGGCTGAAGCCTATTAACAAGCCCGAGACACTGGCGTGTCCCGACGTCAGAACGACAGTCAAGTGATCCTTTCGGTAGTTCTATCGTAGAGAATAGAGATAGCGCATCGCCAATTAACGATTTACGTAAACTGTATATATGAAAAGTTTTGATCTCATCACCGTTTCACAGCTGAGAGTCTGTACAGCGACATAAGTATGCACGAGGTATTGACTATATCTGTTTCGCAGAGGGCCAACCACCTCACGACGCAGTTCTTTAACGGCCAGGAAGAGGCGCTGTACCATACGGATGAGGCAGACTCCATAGACCCGTCGGTGAACTTGAACCCAACTGTTGACAGAATCTCCAGAACAGTCTCATACGCGCCGAGAGCGCTCTTATGGGAGGCGAAGACTGGCTTTGGATCCCTTGGAACATATCAGTACGCACAGGATACACAGGATTATCATGAAGATGGACATCCGACGGATAACGACAATGACAAGACGACAACAAATGGGAACCAGAAACAGACAAAGATGCAGACACATCCCAGGATCCAGAGATCTGAGTATCAGATTGCCCTGGATTCAGGTACGGTGGCGGTGCCGAAGTTAACTAGAGAAAACACTCAATATTGGTCTGATTACAGCAAGTTGATATATAACCCGCTCAGTTTCAACACTCTTGACAAATGGTACCATGACGTTAAGAAGCCTAATTTACCAGATTTCCAGAATTTGGGGCAACGAAGATTTGGTAACGTCCAACAAGGTATTGAGGCGTTTGGCCAAAGCAGTGCTGACTTCCTTGATCATAATCTGAGATTGATGCTTGAGCAAGCTGATACTTTACAAGGGATTAACTTAGTGACAGATTTAGATTCAGGATGGGGTGGGTTTTCAATGGCACTGATTGAGGAGTTGAGGGATGAATTACCAAAAAATGACATATTCACTTGGGGATTCAATGAGTTGGACATGTTTAGTGGTGGTGACACTGCCAACAGTCGAGCCAAGGAGATTATGAATGACAAGATACGAAGCACCCTAGCGCTGAGAAGAGAGTCTGATCTTTTTTTCCCCCTCTTTGCTAACTCTAAGGAGCTCAGTAATTGGGAAATAGGTGGACAGGTTTGCCAATTATTCGATACCATTTCTTCAGTGGTGTCCCAGAGGAACGCAGAATATAGAAGATCGATGTCATATTTGGTTGATTGCATTACAGGTGATGATAAAATGAGAAACGTTATTACTTCCATGGTAAATATGGAAACCAAATACGAGTATTCTTTCCATCCAAGGGTCCAACGATATGAGAAAGGTACCCATAAAGAAGAGAACCATGAATTTGCATATTGTCTATTCGAAAGAGGGCTTGAGAAGGGAAGTGATGAAGAGGAAAAAGAACCACAGACACGATACGCTAGATCGCACAATTTAAGGTGTCCAACTTTTAGAGTATCAGACTCTATCCCAGAAGAATTTAAACAAAATCTGGAGAGTCCAATTAGAATATCCACAACAGAGAAATCAAGGGATGTCTTTAAGAATTGGAATTTGTATATTAGCAAGTATTTTAGGTTTGATGATGACAGAGAAGAACTAAAGGATGAGGCTAGTAATCTAGCTTCAGTATATGAAAGTGGTTGGTACGATGATGAAGATTCGGGAGATGACATATAACCTAATCAGCACCTAGTTTAACATCATTAACTTGTGTAAGATGCTGTACAGTATGTTTCAGCACCTCCATTGAAATACTACACTTAGTTAATGAACCCTCAATTGATGATTTCGTCCTCTTCATCCTGATTCATCTATTCTCTTTGTAACTCAAACATGTTTCAAGTATACCTAACATAGATGTTATAATTTTAAATCCTCCTCCTATTCTCCTAGATTTTTACCCGTCTAACTTATACGTATATTCTGTATATGTTTCATATACATAGTGCTCAGGGAATAGTGTCGCCTAGCTTGACACGGTGTCAATACTTTTCCTTCATATATGACAATCCTGGGAGACATTAGCTAATATGATTGCATGATACTGGGACTCGACTTGGGACCTTGTAATCACAGGGAACTCAGGACGCATTGGTATCCGTTCTCTATCCTCTTAGATGGCGTATCGCACCACTTCTTTTCAAACTTTTTTCTTCATTAGTAACCATGCCTGGAAATATATTGTCTGAAAGCTGTGAAGATATTGTTAAGTAGGAAGTTTGGCCTCCTGATTTAATATCTCATCCCTTATAATTAGTAAAAAATATGGATCATTTATCCATTCTTTTAATAGTGTTTAATGTTGTTGGTGTACTGGATGTTTGTTCCAAAGGAAAATTTCAGTTACACCCCATGTCGTTGATCTCGCCCCATTTTTTGTATCATACATTAGTTGAATAAATATCTCATCTAACAGGCTGTAGATGTCTCTTCACGCCGCAGTTGCATATTCATCTTTCGGGTATATATGTAGCCTACCCTACGTGTTAAACATACCCAAATGATAGTATGTGGGGATCAATCTCCAAGATTAATCAGCATTGCACCCATTAACTGTGTGGCAAATACCTTGCCATAATCTCATCTGATTGGTTGAAAAACAGCTCTCAAGTCATGTAGGGAATTACCCTTTTAGGATATGTCTTAAGATCTAAATAACGTCATCATATGTTAAGGATGACACAAAACCCAAAAACAATGTTATTTCCTATTTAGGAAACATGTTAAGACCCCCTTAAGATCTTTACCTGTTCGGGAAATGTGTCAAGATACGTTCAAAATCAGGACCCTTTTAAGAATGTGTCAAGATCCGATCAAGAATGTTACTCGATTAGGAAATAAATAAAATGTGTCAAGATCCGATCGCGATCTATACCCTTTTCGGTAACAAATAAATGTGTCAATAAATGTGTCAAGTTCTTATCGGGAATTTTCCTATCAAGGAAATTCTTGATCTGTCACGTGGGCGCGCGGCCGTGCATGGTGTCTGGGTTTTGGTTGAGCCGGGTAACAAATTTTCTGACCAATCAGATCCAAGATAATTTTTTTCGGTCAATTAGTAATAAACTCATCGCTGATTGGTCAATTGGCAAGTCACGTGAGCAAGTGGCTGTGCATGATGTCTGGGTGTTGCATACCAAAAATGTATGGGTGTTGCACGCCAATAGTGTATGGGTGTTCATTGACCGGGTAAGGAAAAAAATTCACCAATCAGAATGAAGAAGGATAACCATGAGTTATTTTTTTGTCATATTTGCGTCTGATTGGCTGAAAACTAGAGCACAAAAGCAACCAATAAAATAGCCATTAAAGACAGATATATCAATATATCGCATCTTACATTGATATTTAACTATTTCTAAATGTCAAGATTAAGTTATGGTTATTACTCTGCGGGAAATGGTACCACGTCACACGGTCCATTCAGGGTCCTTACTTTCCGTACGGAATTTTTTTTTCAGTTATTTTCAAATTTTAAAAGCCCTATCCGGGTAATCTTTCTCTATCTATTTTGTAAGGGCTTGAAAAGTTTCAGCCTAAGGGCTTGGGATATCTGTAGAGGTTCCTTTGTTAAATTATGTACTTTTCTTGTTTGGGTCATACTATCACTTTTAACAAAAATGAACACCAAATCAGACATCATTTCCTTATTTCACTCGAAAATGACTGACTTGCCAACAGTTTTCGAGCATAAGTTTGTCGAATATTATGAATAGTTATTCAAAACTTTCAGCTTTTATAAGAACCTCGTATTGATGGACAATGAAAACAATGCAGCCGACGCAGTTGTTGAGGTTGAGAGCTGCAACACCACGCTAACTACAGAGTCAATTCATGGGATATCTCCATGTCCCTAGGCGAGAATGATGACATCTCCATGTCCCTAGGCGAGAATGATGACGTCTCTACCCAATCCGTTGAAAGTGAAGCTACTTATGTTGATGATAACAGCTTCACGACTGTTGTCGAAAATAATGCCGAATTATTACTTGGGAAATTAGACCAAAATGGAAAGGATCCAATTAGAGATCCGTCGTATATGACCATCCATGATAATAAAAGACAACATTACACAGTCCACCAGCCATCATGTATGCCAGAATGTTACAAAAAGGCTTTATTAACGCAAGGTTAAAAAAGAGTAACCAAAATGTTCAATTCCTACATCTTGAAGAATGATCCAAACCTAAATAAAAATAAAGTCACATACTCGGAGATCAATGAGGAATTTAATGGAAATAAACTGGAAAGAATGGGATCTGTGCATGATCGGTTTTACTTAAACGAATTTCAGCGATACTTGGTGGATGGTAACAAACCTCCTGGCAATTTCTGTCTGGAGAATAGTGTAGCGTTGCAATACAGGTACTGGATTAACTTGAGAGACCTTTATCCTTCGCTTTCCAGGTTAGCCTTGTCGCTGCTTTATACTAAATCAACATCGGTAGATATAGAAAGGGTTTTCAGTATTTGTAAATGGGAAATCCATGGTAAGCCTATGACTGAAGAAACGTTAAATGAGTATGTTTGTCTACGTCTCTGGATAGATTTTTTCCAGATGAAACCAGGTAAAGAAAATAACCTTGACAGGTTTATCCGAAATAAGCGAACTCACAATGATGATAAAGTAGAATATGACGACGAGAGAGGCTTTTTTCAAGATATAGAAGATGATAGGGATGTTGAATATACGGTTGACGAGTCTTAACGGTGAATGAAGGTGATTATATAGTTTAACTGAATTATTAATAATTTCTATTTTATTGAATTTTCTGAAAAGTAAAAAGTCGTTACAAATTTAAAACCTCTAGGAGCTGAGACCACCACAAAACAAATAAACAAAATTTGTACCACTTCAAACCCTTCATTTTAAAAATCTAAAGGATGCCAAAGATAGCCATTGACATGTAGTATACAGTGGTGTAACAAGTTGTCACTAATTATGAATACTGAAGGCGTGAGAGCAATTCAGTAGTTTTCACTAAAAATAAAAACGTAGAAAACTACATCAAGATGAGCTACAATCTTTTTGAAAATTGGCCAGACGATTGTAACCCATCAAGGGAGTCTACCTGCAAAGTTTTGGTAATATATCATGTATATCTGTCTTATAAACTCCATATATGTTTTGTATATTTTGCAAACAACTGAAATTTAGGTAAATTCAGTTTTCAGTAGAAAGTAACTGAAAAATATTTTGATTTCAGTAGGAAAATCATTTTTTTCGTCAAAAAAAACCAACTGAATTTAGTAGGGGAAAAAAAAATTTGAAAATTCCGTACGGAAAGTAAGGACCCTGGGTCCATTTTGGTCACGTGGGTACGATAACGTTTTTAACCCTAAGGTTATTCTTAGCCCTAGAAATCTTGAATATATCAGTCACACTTTCTTTATCTACCAAAAATTCAGTTTACTCTCTGAGTACGACACCTATTTGGTATTTATAAATATTACTAAGGACGATTACCAAATTAATATAATTCCCTTACATAGGCGACTGATGAAAGGTATGCTGTCATTGGTGGATTATTAACGTTCGACTTCTTGAATTTCCTTGCTTTCTCATCGAGTCACTTCTTATTCATAGACGTATGGTGTCTAATATGAAACTGCGCTATGTAATGAAACCAACTAATGTTTAGAAAAATCAGAATTTAGAAATCAAATATCATTCAGAAAGCTTGTCACATTAATATTTTTATCTATCATATATATTTACAACTAGTACTTTTATACTATTCGTGATCGCATGATATCATCAAGTAGTAGAAAATAAAGTACCCCTATTAGTTGTTGTCTTGATATCCTCTTCAGCATCCGCAAAATCTTCGTCATCAGGGATTGACTCTTCGATTGATTTCTTAATCGTAGAATTTCGACTGTGGTCATTTAATGGGTGATTTATTCTTACGGAATGTGATCTAGCGATATCGGCTTTCTCTAACCCAATTATATCTTCCTCATCAGGATCCTTGATGTTTTCAACCTGATTTGCAGAGCTCTTCAATTCGCTTAATAGAAAGGTAATATTAGTCACCCTTGACTTTACCGATTGAGATCGAAGGAGTTTGTTGCTTTCAGACTTATTACGCCCTGTAGCTCCATTTCTATTTGCGTTTATTACACTTTTCAAATCACTAATTTTTGGGGTTTTAGTACGAGTGGTCTTCCATGATCTGGCATCATCTGATACCAGCCTATATATACTACCTTTGTTATTCAACGATGGTGTCTTAGTGTCTCTACTTTTTGCTACCGTTAATAAATCGAAAGGAGCGGTTACTACAGGTGCTTCGGTACCATTAATTTCATCTAGTGAGGGTGGAATCATCCCAAATTCAGCCTGAGGGACAGATGCCAGATCTGACGAGGAGGATATTTTCTTTGGAGATAACAGGATCTGGGTACCGCTCTTACTGTACTTGTTTGATCCTTCGTCGGAGTAATAGTTTAAGAGATCCTCCTTTGTGAAAAGTAAAGAGTGTTCTTTCTTATAGTTAACCTGCGCTTTATAGTCATCTAACTTTAGAAATTTGGCACACTCTCTGTGATAATCATAGTATATGCTGTTCGGTTCGGTAGTCTCTTCCAGAAAATAGTTTAATCCACCAAGTAAAGCATACTTCCCATATCTATCAAATAAGTTTTGCATGAACATGCTCTGCAATCCCTTATCATCAATATTAGGAATAATTTCAAATAATTTGGGGAAACTTTGTGCTATTACCTGTGGTTGTTGAGAAGATTGGGGTTCTATGAGAGCAAACAGAGTAAAAATAGAATCCTTAACAAATGGAGCAAATTCGATGAATAGTTCTAAGTTAATACAAGGTTCCATATGACTTTTTACAATCTCATTTACATCACTAATCAGTACTCTTCGCTTCTTTGTCTCATTCTTCTTTGATGACTTCAATCTAATCAAAAACTCATACAGCATATCGAATATCTGTCCCTTATAATATGTGTTAAAGCATAAGTCCTTTATCGTATAACGACATTGTTCGGTGATGGTTTCGTCTCGAATATTAGTCAATTGGAACTGTAGTATCTTCTTCATTACATCCAAGACACTAAGTCCTACGATCGAAACATCTGATGTTAAAAGACATGAGATGAGCTTTAAAGTTATAATCGGATCGTTTATAATCCTGGCATCCTTCCCCGGCTTATGTGTCAACTGTCTTACCTGTAGTAAGATGACGACATATCTCAATTGCACAGGTATCTTGTTGCAAATAAACGTCAGTAATTCTTTATTTGGAATTTCTTGCAAGTTGTTTAGTAATGTTTTAATGGAGAGTCCCAATTTATCCGTCTCCGTAGTATTAAAGAAAGATTGTAATACAGTTGCTGATAGTTCATGCTCATCGACTGCGTCAATCTCTATGCCCATTGGTCTTGTTGGATTTCTACTTAGCCTTCTGTTCAAAATCGGAGACTGTGGTTGTAACTCCAGGGATTCGATGTTAAATGACGGGTTTCGTTCTTGGAATTTCAACAGCGCAAACTCTACGGCCTTGTTTATAAAGTGACTCATCTGTGGATTGCTAGCTAAACCTGCTGTGAAGGAAATGTCGTTACAACATTTCAGCAGAAGGTTATCGTTATGGACTCGGTCTCTCGTTATTTTGAAAAAGAGGTCCACAAACATGGAGTAGCTGTTGATGAACCCTAAATCAGTATTACAGAATGTTCCATCCACAGTTTGACATATGCTCCGAAACGCTTCCTCTAAAAGCTCTATTATAGACACGTCATTGTTGAAATTGTTGTTCGAGAGGACAGCAAGCATGATGCTGAAAAAGTCCTTAATAAAGACATTCAGATTCTCCTTACAGTTGTTAATAATCTTGTCCATAAGATCGAGCGTCACGGCAACGTTCCCGACGCGCCTTCTATTGAGGTCGGTGGCCGACCTCTTGACGAGGTATGAACTGACCTTCTCCAGCTTACTTCGCCTGGAGTTGACATAGTATAGAAGATACGAGGTTTCCGACGATTTGGGCTTCTTATCTGTGGTGTTGCCAGGTGGATAGCACTGATTGACTAGCCTCTGATGCTTGGGCAGAAATATAAATCGCATTTGCATCGTGGATTGTTGTATGCAATTAACTGAAGCGTGGATTTAATGGTTAGCAAAAGCAAAGATACCGCACTCTCGGGACGATATTAGCTATGACCCTGATAGCAATAATGTTCAATTGACCCTTTACAACTTCTAACCAATTGGGCGTCAACAGAGTGGAAAGTTGCTTAAAGAGCGAAAAAAAAAGTTTCACCTAATAAATTAAATTAGACAAGGGGACGTTAAACGAAGCAGTTACTTCTACTGTGGTTACAGGGCAACACAACTAGTTCGGGAAAGCGTATCGAGGGTATTTGCGATGGCACCAGTCCCAGTTTATGTCAAGGGTGGTGTTTGGTCCAACCTGGAGGACCAGATTCTGACAGCTGCAGTGTCTAAATATGGTATTCATCAGTGGAGTAAGATCGCCTCGCTGTTACAAAAGAAATCGGCAAGGCAATGTGAAATCAGATGGAACGAGTTCTTAAAGCCCTCGTTGGATTTTAGTGGTTTCTCGAGGGATGAGGATGCAAAACTTTTGAGTTTAGCGAGGAAGTTGCCGAATCAATGGAGGACTATTGCAGAGATGATGGGGAGAACCGCTCAAGTGTGTATTGACAGATATAATAAGTTGTTATCAGCACCAGAGGGTGAATCTGGCATTGATGAGGATAATGAAGTGGCCCAACTGGAGGGCTCGAAGGGGCTTAAAGTAGGTGACATTAATCCGCAGGCAGATACGCAGGCTGCTCTACCAGATAAAGAAGAGTTAGATGACGATGAACGTGAAATGCTTGCAGAAGCTAAGGAAAGACTACTGAGTACTCAGGGGAAGAAAGCCACCAGGAAGATCAGAGAGAGAATGTTGGAAGAATCCAAGAGAATCGCAAAACTACAAAGGAGAAGAGAATTAAAACAAGCTGGTATAAGTACATCCATCAAGAAGGGTAGGAAACGGTATGCTACTGAAATTGACTACAATGCCGATATTCCGTACGAACAGAGGCCACTACCAGGAATCTATGATACTTCGGAAGAAGATGAGAGAATGATGAAGGAACTGGCAAAATTTGAAAATATGATTGATAGGAGAGGTCTGAAGAAGGAAAGGCCATATGAGGAGGAAGATGAATCTAAACGCAGAAAGAAAAAGGCTAAGAAAGAAGGAAATGAACAAAACAAGAAAGATGAGACGAGTGAAATCAAACTGACCAGAAGAATCCAGGATACATTGCCTAGAGCCAAACTTATTTTATCCGCCCCAGGAGCTCACAATGACGTTGCTGAAGTAGATCGCATATCTGAAGGGAAGAGAGGTATTTTAGATACACGGAACATTGGTTCAGTATTAGCCAAAGGTGATAAATCCGACGTTAACTTAATCGTGGAAAAAGAGACGGCGGCAGATAGACATAATATGATTGAGTTCGATAAATTCATACGCAGGAGACAGCTTATTCAGTTATTTGAGATGCTACCCGTACCGAAGAATGACTTTGAAATTTTATTGGATGATGAGGAAGAGGAACAAGAGCGAAAAGAAGAGGAAGATGACCGGAATGACGTTGATAATATCAAGGAGGAAGAGAGGGATACAGTAAAGGCCGTCTCCAATAAAAAAGTAGGTAGTAAAAATCCAATAATACCTGAAGAACCAGTTGTAGAGGATACGAGAGAAATACTCAATTTACTTTGTCTATCACGTAAGGATCTCCCTGTACCATCCTTTATTGAGGAACCGGAAAATGATTATGATAAGATGTTTAATGATTTGTTGTTAGCTTCTTTGGAATCAAGCGATTACACGGTAACATCTGGATTTCGAGATGCGTATACACGTGTTGAAGAAATGATGCTAGAAGTTAAAGATATTCTGCATGATCCCAGCAAGGAGTATGATGAGAAATCAATTTATGAAAAAGTAGTGGAGTTGTCATCCACATCCTCATCAAATGATGTCGAAAAGTTAAAAGAAATGTTACAGGGAACGGTGCAAAAGGTAAAGACATTACAGGAAGACCTTTCATATATCCATCCACTGAGAGAGCAGAATGATATGTTGTCCACAACACTTTGTGGTGAAAAGTTGCCACAATTACGAAAATTACAGCAAGAATATTATATCACATACAAAGTGTACAGAGACGAAATGAAGTCTATCAAACAACGTGCTGGTAAATAAAATGCATCGATA
This sequence comes from Kazachstania taianensis, assembly GCA_003708865.2. NCBI lineage: Eukaryota > Fungi > Ascomycota > Saccharomycetes > Saccharomycetales > Saccharomycetaceae > Kazachstania > Kazachstania taianensis. Next base: position 313,142 of record PPOK02000002.1, on the reverse strand, counting down.
GGCCGTATAGGAACAAAGTACTAAATGCCAGTATGTCAAAGAATGGAAATCGCCAACAGAAATTTTATAGATTAAATACGTGCCTATGTTAACTAGGTTGTTTCATAATATGGCATGCGCATTTCATGGAAAAATCATTAGTTCACCATAACGGTACAAATAATATAGATAATACTACCAATATTCATATCATCAGTAATACTTTAAGCAATGGAAATATCATTCTTTATAACATCAATTAGTTCAAAATTGGTATTAATAAATAGTTGTAAGTAAGAAACATCAGGAAAAAGGAATGTTCTATATTTTAAACACTTCTCTAGAGAAGAAAAGTAAACCTACTTCTGGAAACAATAATTCTTAAAAAGGAGAAGTATATAGAAGCAGGTATGTGGGTATAGTATGTCTAGTATACCAAGCGATTAGCCGTGACCATGCACTTTCGCCAAGATGATGGTCAACATTCGAAGCGTCCTTAGTCCGAATCCGGGATTTGGATAAGGTGTCGAGCAAGATTGGCTGCAAGTAAAACTACTTGCTGTCGACGATACTATTGCCTCAACGTACCATACTGACAAATAGTGTGCCTCATCGTCTTTCTGGGCATCGCGTTGATTTTGCGCCAAGACCGAGAAATTGTCACGACTTTTTCACTTTTTTTGTTTACTGTAAACAAAGCGATTCTCTCCAACTTTTTCTTTCACCTCGAGGATGGACCAACGTTATGCTTATTAAAGGGCAATATACTCTCTCCTCTTCCTTGAATCAAGGTTGTATACTGGCCTGGCTTCTTCCCTTGTATTATTTTAAACACTCCAGAAGTTATCCATCCCATAATGCAGCTATCGAAGAATATTCTGCTTTCGTTACTGGCGGTCGCACCCGCTGTGGTCCAGGCCATGCTGCCTATCCACGTCAAGAACTACCGTTTCATTCAACCATCATCCCCAGACAACGATCCGAGTGAAAACGAGGTGTTTTATGTCAAGGGTATCGACTACCAACCTGGTGGCTCTTCTGCGTATGATTCTGGTAGCAACTCCGACGTCTTATCCGATGCAGACATTTGTGCTAGAGATGCTCTGGTGTTCCAACAGTTGGGTATTAACACTATCAGGATTTACAGTGTCAACCCAGATATCAATCATGATAAATGTATGACCATTTTGAATGATGCTGGTATTTACGTTATCCTGGATGTTAACAGTGGTAACGACGGTGAGAATCTGAACCGTGCCAATCCAAGCGGCTCGTATAACGAACAATATTTGACTAGAGTCTTCAAGATGATTGAGGCTTTCAAGAATTATCCCAACGTTCTCGGGTTCTTCTCTGGTAACGAGGTCATTAACGATGAAGAAAACTATGCCAGCATTGATCCACCTTACATCCGTGCTGTTCAAAGAGATATGAAACAGTACATTGCGAAACATTCCAATAGAACCATCCCTGTTGGTTATTCTGCTGCTGACAACACTGATCTGAGATTGGCTACATTCAAGTATTTGCAGTGTAATTCTTTAGATGGCAAGACAGTGTCAAAGGCTCTTACTGAATCTAGATCCGACTTCTTTGGATTAAACACCTACGAATGGTGTTCTGGAACATCTGATTGGACATCCTCCGGTTACGATAAACTAAACTCCACCTTCAGCGATGCAGTCATCCCCTTAGTCTTCTCTGAGTATGGTTGCAACAAAAATATTCCTAGAACCTTCGACGAAGTGACTGATGGTCTGTATCCCTCCAAGGGTTTGGGTAATCTGTTCTCTGGTGGTTTGGTCTATGAGTATGCCGAGGAGGCAAACCATTATGGTCTTGTTGAAATTGATGAAGCAGACGATTCGTTACAGTACAAGGACGACTTTGATAACTTCAAGGAACGTTTACAAGATGTTAATATAACTACAGTTACAGAGAACAAACTGAGTAACAATACTTTATACAAATGTGACGCTTCAGCGATTACAAAAGTATACTCAGACTTTGGTGTCCTTAACTTTACTATTACAAATCAACCATACCAAATCTCCAATATGATTAAATATGGTATTAATGGGACAAACGTTGGGAAACTCCTATCTAATTTCACTTTACCTACATCCCCAAAGTATGATATCAAGGACACTAACGGTGATGCGGTTACAGCAACCATTGAATACAGTGATAAGAATATGATTAACCATTTGAAGGCTGAAAGTGTGTCCAGCACCGCTGTTTCCTCACATAGAACCTCCTCTTCCTCTTCAACTTCCACTTCCATTTCCGCGACAACAACGTCTGCGTCTAGTTCATCTTCTTCAGTAGCCTCATCCACGTCTTCTAGCTCGAGTAGAGGTGCAGCCCCAGCAAACGTAGTACCAGCCATTCAGTCTGGTGCATTCGCGTATTTGTTGTCTATGCTCTTATGATATCAATCCCAAATATGACTCTCTCATCTAATAATACAATCCCTTTGAAGATTTAGCTTCGTTTAACACATTAAATTGTTTCTGTAAAAATATATAATTAATTCTATGACCTTTTCATTCCAGTAAATTATGAACAATCTAACTATAGTTTTGAAAAAAATATTACAACATCTGATATGTCTTTCGCAAAAGTGTTAATTCAGTGTTTGCGGTGACCTGGTACCTCTTGAGCCCAGCCAGGAATGTCTATTCCTGATTCGCTTGACTTCCGATCTATGATGCAAATGTGTTCCATTCCCAAGGTATCTCTTAACCAAGGATGGTTTACTAGCCCGCCGGCATCCGCTCTCTTTCGTGGATCTAGCTGTAGCATACACAACAGAAAATCTGCTATCATCTTAGCATCATCCTCACTAAATTTATACTTCTCCATAAGCACATCCTTCAAGGGCCAAACCTTTAGTCTTGAAATATTTCTCAATTGGCCTCTAGAGTTGAAGAAATTTTTGGTGTATTTCCCAGCATTTAGAAGATATGGTGGGAAATTACCTAACAACTCTATCATTTGAGCAATTTGATCATCATCCTTTGTATATGAATGGCCCTCGCTAGGTTCAAATAGGAAGTCACCCGTTATGAGTTCGAATATTAAGCATGCTGTCGACCAGATGTCTGCACTGCACCCCCATGGTGCCCCGAGTAGAACCTCTGGTGACCTGTATTCTCTAGTTTGAATCGAATTGGTATAATGTTCATCGTACCAACAGGAATTACCCATGTCAGCAATCTTTACTTCGATAATATTATCTTTAGGATCTGATGTAGTGGCATCATTTGATCCTAGAATTTCACTTGATAACTCGAAAGAGGACAAGGAGTTGGTCAATTGATGCTCATTGATGCCCGGTGTCGATCGGCTCTTCATGTTTGGCGTCGAAGTGTTGGGAATGTCCCTTTGACTATTCAATCCCCCGGATTCAGATGACATGATAGAATCCATCGTAGTGCTATTCCTCAGTGTTGGTTGAATATGTAGTGATGATGTGCTGCCAGAATTATTTTGTAACAGCTGATTCTTCATTTCAAAGAAATTCGAAGAACTTATTGGTGAAGGTAACGGTTGAGAACCAGTAATTATGGTGTTTCTTCTCGCCCTTCTTGGTGGAATCGACTCAGTCTTGTAAGCAGAATTATTGGATAGGTTGACTCTGTTTCTGGATGTGCTGTGATTGTTTGAGTGTTTGTAGTCGCCCTCGTCGTCTATGGCACTACTGCTATGCTTAAGATTTTTGGCTTTTGCGCCCTGTGAATGTGAATATGTATGGATTAAATGGTTGTTTTCGTAGGAATATTTTCTGGAAGTGTGGAAGGAATTTTCTGTCTCTGATTTTCTTAACTTTCTCTGTAATCTCTTGACGTCTCGCTTTTGTTTATCTATCATTTCTACCATTTGCACGATGGATTCTACATCACCGATTTCCATCAAAATATTTTCGGGTTTGATGTCAGTATGGATAATTCCACATCTTCTGTGCATGTAATCTAGTCCCAATAACAGCTGTTTGGCAATTTGCTTGACGTAGATTATTGGAATACCTCTATGCTCATATTTCTTGATCAATGCTAGTAAGTTCTCCCCAAGAACCTCAAATACCATGACAACATGTGTGCCGTTGGGTCCTGTGTGGGTAAAATTATCCAATAGATTTAATATATGTTTCGACCCCTCATTGGCATCCTCTTCAGTCCTTAATCTCTTCAATAGTTTAATTTCGTCCAACGCTGCTTCAGTGTACACCTTATCACTTCTAACAATCTTGACTGCAACGTGCGAGTGTTCAACCATATCACGAGCTAGCCATACTGTGGAGAAATGGCCCCAACCTAACTTTCTCACAAGGACGTATCTCGAGTCCTTGTAAGCTTCGCCCTTATAAGCAGGATGGTACCCTCCAGGTCTGTAATCCTTCAAGGACTCCTCATTCTTCTCGTCACAACTTGAATAATCCGAATCTAAGTCAGACTCACTCTCTCCCTCCCCATCAACGTCGTTGTCGTTACCCCTATTGCTATCTGTCTGGGTAGGAGTGCTACATTCCTTTAGGGCAAGGGATAGCTTTGAAGTTGTACTGTTTGCTTTCTTAGTTATATCCTCTCTTGTGAAGAGAGCAGGTGGTTGACTCTCGCCGTTCTTGACCTCGGCATTCTCATTCGACCCTAAATTACTCTGTTGTGGTGCTGGCCCTTGGAGCGCCTTATTTTTGCTGTTATTTGCGTTTGGGCTCTGAGTACCTGAACTGTATCTGCGTATATACCCCCCAATGTACTGTATTGAGGATCCCATGTTAACTAGTCACTGGTCTAGCGAGGCGGTATTTTGCGATGTATTTTCGTCTGATCTAGGTGTAAAGAAACGGAACAGAATCGATTAAAAGCGATTATCGTGTATGTGCGGCGTATTGTAGCAGAGGTGTATGGACGGAAGTGCAACTGGCGGTAAACACTGCAAGGATACCCCACGGTTCACAAGTAAATTTCTTCATCTTTTTGTTTTGAATTGGAAATTTTTTCCTTCATCGAAAAAGGTGAAAATTCTCGGTTGTCACGGCGACGGCGACGGGTCGTGTCACTAATTAGTTGGGACCCATGGCTTGTGCGTCCGCACCCTTATACGGGTTTTACAAGCAGTTACTGCGGTTAAAAGTTAAGTTTAACTGTGTACTTGGCACTGGTGTTACTTGAGTTGAAGCATTTACAGGCTGACTTAATTTTCTTATAAGCTATGTACCGTAATAATGGGTACTAATGAACGCTTATCCCAAAGAATATATATAAATATGTTCGAATTGCTTTTGCAGTCTTTCAGTGTTTAAGTTATTTAAAAACATTTCTAATTATTCATCCAGGTGGACCCAGCCAATCAATGGAGGCATGTCTAGAGGTCCTTTTTGGACGTTATTCTGCTTTTGTCTTGCTAAGCTGTCCAAACAAACATTTATTGCTTGAGTGATTAAATTTTCTATATACCGGCCAAGCCCAATATTTCGGAGATATCCTACACTTTTTTGGATATGGTGACCTCAGAAGTTCATAAGACCGGCACTTAAAGAAAATACTAACTCTGTTTTAATTTGCCGGAAAAATTCATCTTGTTACAATCCACCACGTTGTTATAGTTAAATACATTCTGTTAGAAGTATTCCGTAGCTATATTCCCTGGAGGTTTGAAAAAGAGGAAACAAGGGAATGCACTTATGTACAAAGCTTTTAAAACTATAGATGTGAAGTCAGTGAAGGCTCTGGGAATTGGTGAAAGAGAAGTCCCCGTTATCGTGGTGAATCGTGATATGTATCTTTATATAAACATATACCCCTTGTATAGACACATAGCTATTGGATATATTGATATTTTTTCGTTATTCTTCATCTTCTCCTTTCGTATAGTATGCTGCCGGTTAGACTTATCCATTTTGAGATATTATGTATACAACTTTATTATAGAACTAATACAGTATCATATGCATTAGGTTGGTCAATTCTGCTGGGCTCTCCTTCCAGGTTGGTTATTTCTATCCGGGGTATAGGTAGATATCCCTTCTTTAGTGGAATCAATATGATGTCAAGTTTCGAAAAAGATCCATCCTCTTCGAGCAAAAATCTTTTTTTACCGTGGACCAGCCATTCATTTGACGATGCTATTTCAAATATATGTCTATTCGATTCCATATTCTCATGGTCGTCTCTTTCCCATCGGTTACTTATGTCTGTAATGGTTATTTTGAATGGGATCTTATTACCTACTTCTAAAGAAACTTCACCTTCAGTGGGAAGATTTTGCTCAAATACTACTTGGAAAAAATGTTCGAAATCAGGTAATTTGACTGGAACAATCAGTTCTTTATTTTTCAGATTCTGGGAATATTCTATAACATCAATTTCATTGAGCCGATATCCATTAAGCAATTTATTTAAACAACTGATAAAGTCTTGTTCAACATCGCTTTCAAGGTTAACTCTCTTGAAAATATCGCGCTTAAGTTTTTGCATGTCTAATGTATGATCTTCTAACTGGATTATTCTTTCCTTGTCAAATTTCTCATAATCATAATGTAACCTAGGCAGAATATTTTTTTCCCAGAAAAGACTCCATTTAACAAATTTCTTGAACCAAGTAACGTCACCTTGTAATAATATAGCGTCAGTGACAAGGGAATCTAGCTGTTCTTTCAATGTGTTATATTTAACATGCAAGAAAAAGGTATCCTTATTAGCGAATTTCGCCTCGGTTGTCAAACGATAGCAGTTTAAACATGTATCTGTAGTTAATAACATGGGTTGCTCGGGTTTAAATTGACCCCATATATTGTATTTTGTACTAGATTGTCTTAAGGCACTACTGTATAAGACAACGGGTTCTTCTTGAATCGAGGAACTCAATATGAATTTGAAATAAAAAGCTTCGCTTTTAAAGATGTCCTCGACTGAGACTGACAATGGTAAATAAGATTGGATATATGTCCGTTGAATTTCTTTAAATGACGATCCACGAAGTGTGTAGCTCAACTCTATTCTAAGGAAAAAGGAGGTTATTGGCTGTTTCAGGAAATAAGGTATGTTTTCTTCACGGGAATCCTCCATAATATACTCAATATATTCGGAATTGTCCTTACTAAAACTGACAGGATACTCCTCGTCAACGTCCGCCTTTTCTACCGTTATAATCACCCTAGACGAATCAACGTGTTCAAAATTTTGATATTCAACATCAAGACTGTTTACACCTAAATGCAGTGATTGGGATTGGCTTAGCTTTAATGATACATTTTCGGGATCAAAAATTGGTTCAATAAAAAGGGGCTTCTGAAGGTCGACAAATTCTTTTATGAATGTTGTATTTCCAACGTTAATTTCTAGTGATTTAATAATGAATTTATCGAAGATAATCTGGTTAGATGTCAATGTGTAGACAGATATATCTTCTTGTAGGTTAATATCGGAAACTTGAAAGATGACAATTTCACTCCTAGCGTTAGTAGCGGTAAGCCTAACAGAATTCGCGAATAATGCTTCTGGTAAATTGAATTCATTAATATGCAATTGTATGCCATAAGTATTAGGAGCTGTCAAAGTAATATAGCTCTTAATATCAATGCTAAATATACCATCCATCGAGTACACAAGGCTAGTATCATCTTGGCCTCCAGCCTCCAAAAAGTTTTTCCACCATTTTTTCTTATCTTCCATTCTCTCTGACAGTTTTAAAAGATTTAGATATGCGTTGCTTAAAATAGTAGATACGGGAATTAGCGTATCGTCTATTTGTAATGTTTTGATTTCTCGACATTTTATCAAGGAAGAGACAAATATTTTCAAAATTTCAAGTCCAATAAACATCCAATTTGTCTGAATATAATACTCATAGCAAGAAATAAACAACGCAACAGCTTTTTCATATTCTTTTCTCTGGTAATGCACCAAACCAATCTCAATGGACAATATATCAATTATTCTTGATCTCTTCCCATTGCAACTCTTGAATAATTGCAAGATCATTCTGTTGAAATCTATAAAACTTTTATGAAATATCTCTTCGTTTTCGAATGTATCAATATTACACGTAAAATTGTAATGAACATCAGGATATCTATTGAACTTTTTGTTTATGAGAGTAAAATTCTTTACAGCGTTTACTCCATCTAACCAGCAATCCCTTTTGATAAGTAACAGTTCTGCCTTCAATTCAGGCAGAATATATGCAATTTCTGGTGTTTCGATTGGGAGTAGACTTATCATTGAATCAACTAGTTTATACTTAAACTCCAGCATATTCGGATTCTTAGCAAACAATAACTCAACATTTCTGATAAATCCGGTGATAACCTCACGTAACTGGATGGTAGTACGCTTAGAAGAAGATTGGCCAAGGAGGAGTAACTTGACTTCGGAAACAAAACAGAACTTGTAATAATAAAATTTAGTAATCTTGTTATCCAATAGCAATGAACTGAGAGTATGAGGTAGATCAAACTGAAACGGAACTTCTAGTTTGCCAGAATCAATTAATAGGCTGCGCCTTTTCAGGACACCGAGTAGTTCTTCTTGAATATGTTTTAATTGTAAACTACCTTCATTCTGTAGGTTAAATTTAAGGTACAGATCTAATAGCTGTTCTCTAATCACCAACCTTTCTTGCACCCTCTTATTATTCGTAATATGTGACAATGATTTGTTTAACATATTTGATCTTAGCTGAAGAATACTCATAAGGTCGGATTTAATATGCTGTCTCAATTGATTCCAGAATTCCTGTTTCTCGGCCATTGATTTATAGATGGATTTCAACTCTAACACTTCTATTTCTGGGAAGTCTTTATTAACCTTCTCAATAATTGATGTAGACTTGAATAGGTTAGATTCTATTACTGCAGAATTCGAATACATTAGTATGATTGGAATGGTCGGCAATACCATAGGTTCGTGTGCATTTTTATGTGTCTCTGCTGCATTCTTTACAGGTAACTCTGCTTTATCTTGGGAGGCAGATGCATCGGCCTGTTCTACCTCAGGTAGCCATTGCCTCAATAAGGGACGTACTTTTGCCCTATATTCGTCGATGGAAAGACAGGTAACAATAATCATTTTGATGAAAGTGTCTCCTTTCTCGCCCCCCACGGCACTCACGCTATCTTCAGCACATAACGTGACGGGCAATTCGCCAATACTTCTCACTGGGCCCTCTGTGGACTTCCAGCGGAGGTTATTCAACGGGAATAAATCTAGAAACTCACTCTGGACGCTGTCGAACAGGGCAAATGGATCGAAATAACTGATGCATACATTGCTTCGGAGCGATTCACGGTCCATTCCGACTGAACCACTGTCGCCCATACCTTCCATTGACTGAAACTGTCAGAATATCGGACCGATAACTAAACTACTGTATTGCACCGTAAAACCGCTTTTAGTAGTATGAAATTTCAGTATAAACAATGGTTACCTCAAACTTTCTGTTTCAGGGCCAACAGTCGATACAGAGCAGCCACAGCTAAAAGCCGCTATCACATAGGAAATTGCTCATCAGTAGTCATGACATATGGTAATATAGGCCGTGACAGTCGCCCCACGAATAGGTTCAACACTCCCAGAAGAAATCTTAAACAGTATGAGTCGTTGTTGGGAAATAAGAGATCAATCGGAAGTAGTCTGCACAGCACTATCAGTCAAAGAGCGGTTAGCACCTCATTCAAAGTTAGAAAGCCATCGCATAACATACCGAAAAGGGAACACAATTCCTCTAATAACACTGTAGTGGCCAATGGCGACAGTTCGAAAGCCCGTAGCTGGTTAACCTCCCTGATCCATAGGGGCAAGAAGATACTAGAGACGTTTAAAGATGATGAATTCTCATCAGACGAGGAAGAGGAGCTCCAATCCGAATTACACGACAAAAGAGTACATGATACCGTGATACAGCAAATTATGAATAAGGATCTTGTTTTAAGGTCACACCCTGGAGATGTATCATTCCAGCAACCGAATAAAGCTATAGATAGCGAGCTTGATGTGAGTTTTGGGTCGAAGCTTCATAGCTCCGATGTTGGTGCTATCACAAGAAACGAAGAATCTGTTTGGACGGGAAATGGCTCTGATGAACTTTCCGAAGATCAGGAAGATACTGCTTCTAACGTGGAAGATGAGTCAGTACAAGAGGAGGAGAGTGAAGAGTCAATTATTATTCTTTCAGATGAAGAGGAAGAAGAAGAAGAGGAGGAGGAGAAAGAAGACGAAATACCTAATAGATATGAGATAAACCAAGTACCCGAACGCCAAGAAATTGATGACAATCTTTTTGGCGAATCCTCCTCTGGTCAAGAGTCGGACAATATCTCAGATGCAAACCAACAAGATGATAATTACGGCAAAGTTACTGGAGAAGCCTCAGGGAATGATGTGCAATTTTATGAATATGAAAGTCCCGTAGCCCAGCTTTCATCAGGCGTTCATGCTAACCTATCACATATCCCAATATCCCTATCATCTGAACAGCATACTAATGCTATATTTACATCTGAAAATGAACAGTATAGAAGTAAGGAAAAAGAATCTGAAGAAGAAGAATTTGAACGGGAATCTGAAGAAGTCTCTGAACAGGAATCTGAACAGGAATCTGAACAGGAATCTGAACTGGAATCTGAACAAGAATATGAAGTCGGAGCTGAACAACAGCTCGCATCAAAACTCACACAAGAGCCCCAACAGGGGCTTGAACACAGATTTACACATGACGTTGAACAAGAATCTGAACAAGAATCTGAACAAGAATCTGAACAAGAGTCTGAACAAGAGTTTGAACATGAATCCGAACAAGAGTTTCAGGATGACGGTCCCGAGATATATGCTAAACAACAAGAATCGATACAGAGGGATTTTGGAAAGAAAAAATTCTATAATAAAGAAACAGGAATTCTAGACAGCACTGACCAACCATCTGAAAAGGTAAATATAGAGGGCGATCAGGAAGAATTTAATCACCCTCATGGAAACACGGAAGGGGAACTTTTACAGTCAGAGGGTGAAATACTAATCGAAGCGAATGACGAAGATCAGGAAGAAAGTGATTATGAGGACAATAACGAAGGGCTAGATTTCAGCAAGTATCTACATCCGCGTCATACGGTCTCAGCGCACTTAATGGATGCCCTTTATAAAATGCCCCAAGATCAGCCAGAAGACCCAAATACTGTCTCCAAGGAGGGAATGCTAGATAATGAAAATTCTATATCAAATGCCGTTCCAAAGCATAATAAGCTATATGAATCCGAGATTTTACATCCCAATATATTTGAGGAGACGAATAGGGAAATCAAAAATGGTATGATTACAGACGAAACAGTTGTCACCCAAAATGGAAACGATTTGAATAGTTCACATAATTTGAATGCTACGAATCCTCATAAACCAGAGGTTGTCACTAAACTTTCTGATAATGAAAATGACTATGAGTCAGGGGAAAATTTAGATGCCAATACGAGCAAATCTGACGTAATCGACACATATGAAATTGTGAGTGACCTTGATCATAGTGATGAAGAATCAACCAAAGAAGAAACTCCTAGTAATGAAACTAGAAATGAGAAGGAAGAGAAATCTGATGTGGATTTTGCAGCGCTCGCTGCTAGGGCACTTGATTCAATAAAAAACACAAGTAATACTGTCGAACAAAGCCAATATATAATGACGAATAATGAAAATAAGAATAGTATCTCTGCTACGAGCGATGGTGGTGCTGATGATAATGAAGGTTCTCGTTTAACCCAAAGTGAATCTACCAGGGATGTATATATCCAACAGGATAGTCACATTGAGGCGGGGAAGCCTACACCAGGCTACGAGATTATTATCTCCAAATCTACATATAGCGCGTCATCACATGAAGACAATGCTGAGCTATTTCCTACACCTGTGAAATATATTTCACCCTTTGCAACAGATCCATTCTCAGCAGCAGAAAGTGAGGAGGATTTGCACCATTTGGTCGAAAGAACTGTTCAAGTAGTAACGACGGAAGTGGGACAAAATGAAGAGGTTACAGAGGTTTCTGCTGACGAGAACGTACCTGAAGTCAATATATCGGAGAACAATGAGGGCACAGAAGCAGCAGAGAAAAATTCACCAATATCTGAGGCAACACTATCCGACAATGATAATGAATCCCAATATATTACTGTGACTAATGAATTTGAGCATGACAGCGATTTGGAATTAGGAGATAATATCGATACTAATCCTGTTACTGCGGAGGAACTGGGTTCCAATTTTGTGGAGTACGCAGAAAAAGATGATCTTCGATTAAAAGAGAATGCAGTAATAGGCGAGGTAAGTGGTGGGGAAATAACCAAACCTTTCTATTCGGACAAAAAACAGTCACAAGAAGGCTCGATTGAATCGCATAAGCCAGATGCAGAAGACGTCAGGGATACTCATACTCACCTCACTGATGAAACTGCTCCGACTGAACAGGAGAGGGTTCACAGAGTTGATACTGAGGGGAGCATTGTACCCAATTTGCAATATTCCGCTGCAAATACAAATATACTTTCATCCCCGATAAAAGCAATAAGCACAATTGCTTCTGGTGTGAAGAATATCGTTGGTGTTGCCAACAATTTCATCGAAAAATTGGATGCAATGGAATCCTACGATCCTGGTAGCAGCGACATATCACGATTAGAACCTGAAGAGAATTCTGATGGACATATCATTGAAATTGACGATGACTCTGACGATAATGATGAATTTCAGGATCAAGATCACGATGCTAATGTAGAAATTCAGCACAACCGCGAAGAGCTTGCGCAATTTAGTGACAATACAATAGGTGACCAATTGAACATGAACCATCCCGACCTGCAGACAACAGGTAATCATGTGCAGCACGCTGAAAACAACGACGAAACATCAGAATCAACTTTAGTCAAAAAATCAGGGACAGTGAATATTGCCTCTGGATCAACTACCCTCTTAGCAGACCCTAAGGAAAATGAACGTACGAGATCGGAAGTTCAGAAGGTTATGACGTTGGCGAGAGCAATTGATGAAGATCAGGTCACATTGAGACAAATTGGAGATGATGAACTGCCTGAGGAAGGTGCAGACAAGGATGAAAAAGAGGAAATACCTAACGGCCTCCATCCGATCGAGGAAGATGAGGAGTCTGAACTGGAGCTAGAGACGGGAAATGATACGATTGAAGAGAAACTCCCAGAAGAGGGTGAACCGACATCAATTGCATTATTGAACTCTGAGACTCCAGCGTCGATAGATAAGGACGAAACCCCGATAGGATCAGGCACACACATCTTACATAACGACCGGCCTAGCGTGCAGGATGAGAGTGGTGACGATACACAATATCACACCGTTGTCTCTTCGGATCTACCATCAGACCCACCCTCAGAGCAAGAAGGGACCGGAAACACATCTATTACCGACCAATATGCTGAGTCTCTGGGCTCGACAGCTCAAGTACAACTACAACAAGAGGCTGAACCCGTTACCGAGGTAAAACCGGTTGAAACCATCGTTGAATCTGCGATAGAGGGACCCGTAGAGGTCAACGTGAGCAATTCTGAGAGTATCGATGCCACTTCCCCAAAGGACAGCAGCTCTCCCGCATTTGACGACCGAGATGCGGCACAAAGAGGTATTGCCAGTTCCCTGGAAGATACACACCCATCCAATAGAGAGACAGAGTTGCCGAAACCGAAGAAACCCCGGAACAAGCACAAGAAGAAGCGGGCGCTCAAGACACCCATCACGGAACCCTCCTCCGGTGGAGACCACAAACGGTTTAAGAGAGGGCCTGGCAGGCATTTCCCGCCGAAGAAGCACTCGAAATAGGTTCAATTGCATTCGCCGGTAGTGCCGAATTGGCTCGTATCCTTCATTCATATATAAACGTATAATTAACGTTGTTTACCCTAAGATCTGGAGGACCATTCCGAAGAGGCCCAGAGAGTCATTGATGGAGAGTGAGAAGCGTATTGAAACGCGGGCATTCAGCGCTCCGGGGAAGGCGCTGCTGGCGGGAGGGTATCTGGTACTGGATCCCCGGTTCAAGTCCTTCGTGGTGGCACTATCGGCGCGGATGCATGCCATCGTGACCGCTATCCCTCGCAGAGACATTGATGGCGTGTACTTGCGTGTGTCGAGTGCACAGTTCAACGACGACGCGTGGAATTACAAGGTGTCGCGGAAGAACGGGTACGTTCCACTGGAAATCAACAACCTGGACAACCCGTTCATCGAGCAAGTAGTGTTCAATGTGTTCAATTACTACTTCCCAGAGGAGCCCGAGTGCAATTACATCAGCATTGACGTGTACTCCGACCCGGCATTCCACTCCGAGGAAGGGAGCCGTGCTAAGGGGAACGCTTTCCAGAAGTTCAACTTCCACAAGCGGGATATCCAGGACGTTCCCAAGACCGGGCTCGGTTCCTCCGCGGGGCTTGTGACTGTTCTCACCGCAGCTCTATCTCACGTCCTCGCGGGCCCCACTTTAACAGTAACGAGACCGGAGGACCTACGAAGGATTCACAACCTCGCACAGGTGGCGCACTGTCAAGCACAGGGGAAGATCGGCAGTGGGTTTGACGTAGCCGCAGCAGTGTACGGATCCATCGTGTACAGCCGTTTCCAGCCCGAGATCATTGCTGAGCTTCCGACAATGGATCTGCGCGCTGTGGACCGGTACCATCGTGCTCTACGCACACTGGTGGACTCCGTTGACTGGGAGATCTTCACGCAGCCTGTGCGATTGCCCCCCGGTCTGAAGCTGGTGATGGGCGATATCCATGGCGGGTCTGAGACGGTTAAACTCGTTAACGCCGTGCGGATCTGGTACGACGCCAACCAGCCTAGGAGTGCCAAGATCTACGAGTTCCTTAACGAGAGCAATATGGCTGTCATTGCCGCCCTGGAGGCTCTGTGCAAGATGAGTGAGAAGGAGCCCGAGAAGTACCAAAGGGCCCTGAGGTCGCTTGCTGCCTCCTCGGGTGAGCAGACTCCGCTGGACCCCAATTTCCAGAAGTTGAGAGACGCCGTGCTCCACATCCGCCAGTGGTTCAGAACGATTACTGGTGAATCCGGCGCAGATATCGAGCCGCCACAACAGACACGACTACTGGACGATTGTCTGCAATTGACTGGCGTCGTCACAGGCGTCGTCCCCGGGGCTGGCGGTAGTGACGCGGTGGCATTACTCTGTACCGAGGAGACAGAGGTCGCGGAACTGACGCAAGGCCGGGACAATTTTGCCTCTGTGACGTGGATGCGCATCAAGGAGGCCTCGATGGGACTGCGGGAGGAGAATCCCACGCACTACGAGGGCCTCCAGTACGTCTAGAACACATGTATACGACGCAAGTGATAAGAGCGATAGATGAATTCATTAATGGATGCATATATGCGGTGTGTATAGATAGAGTGTGTGAAGTATGCTACTACTGTTGTGGTTCCGGCAAACTGTCCAGGTACCGCTGGATCTTGTCCACTGCGAGTAGATTGCGCATGGAGACGTGGTGAGACGTCGGTACGATGGGCACCGCGGTTTCTGGGACAAATCTGTCCTTAAGACGCAGCCGAGTGTCGGACATTCGGATGGGCCCTCGTACGATGGGAACAATGCGCCCTGGGAGTGCCTGCACTGTGAACTCTCGAGCCGATCTGTGGACCACAGCGAGTCTCGGCGTGTCTGTCCTGAGGAAGAGCCGTGTCGACCGGCGACGCAGTTCCCCAGCAACAG
Source organism: Kazachstania taianensis (assembly GCA_003708865.2). Lineage (NCBI taxonomy): Eukaryota > Fungi > Ascomycota > Saccharomycetes > Saccharomycetales > Saccharomycetaceae > Kazachstania > Kazachstania taianensis. The sequence continues at coordinate 297,428 of PPOK02000002.1, read as the reverse complement.
AGGCCCTTCTACTGGGGCGTCTCCTAGGCAGTTTTGGCCTTCCAGCAACCTTACGCTGCACGAGGCGCCGGTGGCTGGACGATAGAGTCTCCCCGCCGCTGGACTCCGCCTCAGAAGATGACTCTGCTTCGGAGGAGGATTCTGCCTCTGAGGAGGACTCGATGTCGGAAGAAGATTGCACACTAGAGCCGCCTGAGAGGGATCCGCCAACGTTCAGCTTATCCAAAACAACGGACTCCTCGCTATCACTCTCGTCCGAGCTCACGAGCTCCCACTCCGGCGCGTGCACGCGGAAGTACTCTTCGTACGATACCACGCGCAGCGGCTTCACCGCGGGCAGCAGCCGCCGGACCTCCGCAGCGAACCGCTTCTTCTCCTCCTGTAAGTCCACGAGAGCAAACCATGCCGCGCGGGAGTCCCAGGCGTTCATGGCTGCTGCTGCTACTGCTTTCTATCCGCTCCCCGCCGATTTGTAGCAAGATATTACTCATCGATAAGAAGATCAAAATAAATTAAAGAGAAAGCTTTAGTGACACGAAACGGCGCCACGACACCCACAGCCACAACAGCGCGCAATGGACATCGAGCAGACTATCAGGGACCTAGTTGCCAAGCAGACACGCTTCCAATTCTCCGCGGATTGGTGCCCGGACTGCCAGTACGCGAACTCGCTGTGGACGCGCCTGGACGTCACGGAGAAGTGGTTCATCCTCGACATCGGCTCGTTCCCCAAGGACACGCAGGTGGAGTGGAGGGACGCCTTTGAACGTGTTACGGGGACGCGTAACTTGCCCACGTTGTTGGTCGACGGGAAGTTCTGGGCGACCGAGCGCGAGTTGCACCAGTGGGAAGACGAGGGTGTCCTGGAGCAGAAGCTGAGGGACATCAACATCCTGCAGTAAGCATATGTATAGTACGTACTTATGTACTGTGTCTGTATTAACACATGCATCAATGCATCCATTAATCTATCGGATATAGTCATGACGACATAGAGAAGTCTACTCACGCTGCACACTACTTTCAATGATAACGAAACCAAAGGCAATGGTATGCTAAGGGTTGTGTTCTGCCGCTAAGAAAAGTGCTCCTATGATCCAAAGATCTCATGTTCTTTTGAACATCGAGTTGATTATATAGTTGGACGACGGTCACTTGATGTCCTGATAGGTCCTTTGTTATAGCACAATTATATTATACACGCCGTATTATGACAATACCTTACTAATGGTAGCAGCTCTGCAATCACAGAGGAAGAATTAGCGCTCCGTGTACCCCAAGGGCCACTAGGCCCTGTAGTATGCGAAGTGGGAATATCTGCCTCTCCGACGCCACACCTTTTGATTTCCCAAGTCCATTTATGTTATAACTTGACATCCGCGTCTCCAAGATGCTCACCGCAGGGGATATGTGGACCAAGTTATCTTTTCTTCATGATTCCCACCCACTGCATTCTTCCAACTCGTTGGTATTCGGTGTAAGATCCTCCATGAACTGATATTCCCCTTTGTCTCTTTTCCTCTCCCAATCTTGCCCTCCATTTCCTCCTCGTGGTTTTCTCACTTCTCTATCGATGCTACTTCTGTCGTATGCGATGAGTGTCGGCGTCGCGAATTAGCGTTTGTCATTTCCCATCTTCCATTGCCCTCCGTTCACCCCAAACCTTATACGCGGATTCGTCCCCTTTAGACAGTCTGTCTGCTCTGTTCGCATGGGTGTTAATCTCCAGTATTCATTGACCTGAATCCATCAACTGTGAGGCAAATACTTTGCCATAGTCCCATGTAAGTGGTTAGAAATTACCTCCCGAACTATATAAAAATTACCCTTTTAATACATATGTAGTTCCAAATGAAGTCACTCCCCGTAGGAACCAGTAAAAATTCAAAACAAGGTTATAATCTATTCAGGAATAATGGGAAGATTTTGTTAAAATCCGATCGAGATCTTTCGTAGCTGGGAACATATAAATGTGTCAAGATCTAATCAAATATATACGCTTTTAGGTAATTTCTGATATGTCAAGCTCCAATCAAGGTCCTTTCCTATTTGGGAAATAAGGTATGGGTGTTTAAATCGAAAGTGTATGGGTGTTTTATTAGCCGGGTAACAAATTTAATCCACCAATTACACGAGAGTAATTTGCTGCGGGGTATTTTTTTGGCAAAGTCGTCTCTGATTGGCTGGAAACTAAATCTTGCAACAGGGAGGGGAAATATCCCCTATCCCCTACAAATATATATATATATATATATATAAAGATGCAACAGCTATATTTGCCAGAGATACTGTATTCAGCCCCCCGGCAACCTAATCGGCAGCTGGCAGGTTGTCAGCTGGCGAGGTGCTGGTTGCCCAATAGCTAAGGACACAGGCCACTGATCGGGCTCTTGGTTAGCGAGGTGTCAGTTGTCTAATGGCTAGGGACGCAGACTCCTTCTCCCCAATTGCCTGAGGTCCATGTGTCTGCTAATCGCTATAGTGCCAGTGGAATTACTGGCCTCTCGAGTGATTATCGGCCCAAAATCGCTGTCATACCAGCGGTTTAAAATCTGCAAACTATTTCGCTCCTGTCAATTCAGACACGACGTTGTTTGATTGTAAATTCGTATTGTATCGGTTTGGAAACATCGGCAAAAAAATGAATGCTGTGCTAACGTGTGATGGTGTGGACGAGAGCTTTTTCAACTTCGAGGTCGAAGAACATGATTCTACCATCACCGTACGAGCCGCACGGATGTTAAACCATGCTCACTATTTGAATTTCCCCGCTGCTATTATCTGGATTTTAATGTGTTAAAACATTGGATCATACTTAATACTTGGGGCAATTTTCAGAGAGGGATAAGCAAAAGGGAAGATAGAAGTTGAAGGAGTTGAGAGCGTATTTTCTGAAAAGATTCAAGCGTATCTTTGGTCCTAGTGCCATTGCATCATTGTACCAATCGTAATGTAATAACATACTTATCGTAACGTTATTACATTACGATTGGTGCAATGTACAGTGACATGTGGGATTACCTCAAAAGAAAAAATTTGGATATCTTTCTGTGCTTTACCAGCGGTGAAGTAGAGAAAGGTACCTTTAAATGTGGAATGGTAACGATCACGAACTTTGTGCATTTATGGGAGAAATGAGTCCACACAGATAGGTGAATCTTGAATTCATGCAAGAGCATGGGGGTAGCAGATACCTTACATCTACCGTGAAGATCATTTTAGACATTTTGCGGTATATCTTAATTCCTACAAAAATGTAATGGGTAGGAAAAGACGCAACATAGACAATCAACTGGAAAATAGAAGTGTTACGAAACCTGTAATGCATTTTCGGTTAATGATCATTGGATAATTTCATAATAAAATGTTCATACAAAATACTGCGTTTTGAAATACAAGGAACAACAAGTGATGCATTGTTTTGCCGATTGGGCTCGGCTTAAAAAAAGGGTGATATATCGTTGTCAAAAGGGGAAACGATGCCCTTGTACTTTGTACAAGGGGCCCAATACTGATTTGTGGTAAAGAATGGTTAACTGATTACTCCTTCACTAATAACTCAACATGTTACATTACTATTTATTCCTGCAAAATTCTTCTGTATGGCCTAGTTTGTGACAGAAAGCACATTTAAACCTTTTATTGTTGTTACTCTTACCGTTGGTACGATAAGATTTTGTGTTTTTAGAAGAGTTAAGACTAGAAGGATCTTTAAAAGGGGACAAAGGAGCCATTTGTTCTTCTCTTATTTTCGCACTATTTGCTGCTTCTTCAAGTGTTTTAGGCTTATCATCCTTAACCCGTAGCCTAATGGTAGGATGTAAGTTCTCTAAATAAAAGGCAACAACTAGTTCTTCCTTAGTTAAGTTCATCAAATAATAATGGTCATCCAAATACCTTTGATTGTAGGCATTCACATCGCCTAACTGGTGTTTTACTTTAAATAATGATGTTAAGGTTGCGTCCTTCGCTTTATGAGTAATGTACTTGTTTTTTAACGCATCAAACATCATCTCCAAATTTGGTAATGCACCATTGTTATTTTAATGGTGATTGGTTTGTATAGTATTTAAATAAGTAATCTGTTTCTATTACCGCTCAAATGATTATAATCAAAAGCATCAATTCTATGCAGGTATGTAAATGCATGGCTGAGCATTTGTACGATTCTGAATACGATGTATAAATGCATGACGGTGCATATTTGTATGATTCTGTATACAACGTATAATCCTTTGTGATTGAACAGTTTGTTACAGTCTTTTGGATTTGATGCACTTGATTTTTCTATAAAATATAGATAAACTCGAATGTTATCTAAGTCGATGGCTACAACTGTGCGTGCTTCACCAAATACTACAATACTTGGGTATTAATCCTCTCAACTATATCATAAATAGATAAAGCTTCATGTAATCGAGATTGAATCAATTTCGTCTTATTAAATGTATATAAACTTGCTTAGAAACCTGTATACTTTGATAACATATCAACATGCCAGAGTACAAGCTATCATTTCAGGTAAAAAATCCACACAGTTCATTGAAAAAGGTATACTTTATCAATGATTGCTTGAGAATAATTCTTCACCACTCTGTCCATTTTCACAGGACTCCAGAATCTTTCGAGTAAATCTGTTCCAAAGTACGTATAATAAATGCATGTACTTCGGTGGGAGCGTTACACATCCTGATTATGCATAAAGACACAGTTACTCCGGTACAAACCACAACAACATCGCACCTGTAATTCCCGTAACGCACAGCAAACCGACGTTAACTGGACCGGGATTCCCCCCGTAGACACTCTGTGTTACACGATCTAATAGGCCCTGCGACAAATTAGCTACCCCACATAATGCTGTCAACAACCCGTATACAGTACCGAAGTTCGCTGGCCCAAAGACACCCGAACAGTAGTGCGACACGGCAGTGTAGTACATGGGTCTGTACACCGCGAACAAGACAATCCCAACGACATGACAGGACGAGCTCCCGGGGATCAACCCTAGAACAGCAACCACGAGGGATATACACAACAACACGGAGAGACTGTACCGTTGCGTACCGGAATCTAGCAGCCAGCCCACAATGGGAATGGAGACTACACCACCGAGTGGAAGCGCCAGGGAGAATGCATCAGCTATGCGCTCTGCTAGCTGTGTGTTGCCGTGCAACAGGAATAGTTCTTGCTCTCTGACCGTGGCGATGTAGTAGTTCACACGGACCATTGCGACTGCTGCAAAGAACAGCATCGCCATAAAGGGCCAGGACATGATCTGCTGCATTGCTGTGGGCTTTGCCCCCTCTACTAGTGGTGCATTCTCAGCGGGCTCATCTCCTTGTAAGAGTGGATCCGTCTCATTTGATTCTTCGTCGCTGGCGTCTAGGACATGAGTATGCGCCACAGGCCATGCGTCTCTTTGACACAGTAGCACAAACAGGGGCACGACGAGGTACATGGTGAAGAATGCCGTTAGAGAGACTCTCTTCCACGCGTACACGAGGGAATACCCCCAGAAGAGCGCCGCGGACGAATCGAAACAACCTGTGAGCAGCGCCAGGACCCTACCGGCCCTGTCCCCGAACGCCCGCGCCAGGGTGAGCGCTGGTATAAACACAAGGGGCCCACCGAGCGCCAGGGACACGTAACCGGCCTTGTACATGCTATCTGCCCGCCCCAGTGCAAAACACAACGCACCCAGTGTCAGGAACAGAGCACCGAAAGAACAACAGAACCGGGGACCACGCTTGTCCAGCAGCGACCCCACGGGCAGCGCCGCCACGTTCGTCACTGCGGCCGCCAAGGCAAACATCGCATTCAGCGCGAGGTCCTGTTCTTTACAAAGCCCATCACCACCTTCACCGTCACACAGATCCGAGTAGACACCCTCTGCGACCAACAGGGGCTTCAATGCTGCGAACCCGAACACAACCCCGCTGGCCACCGCACACCACACCGCGGCACACGCCACCAATGCTCCTCGTCTCATGTCTGTGTTCGTCTATGTTCTTCTATAATCTACATGTCTTCGCCAGTGGTAGAGACCGTTATCAACCACTGCTTCGCCTGTTCCAGCGCAACACCCCGATTCGGCACGTAATGCCCGCCGGAGTGCTCCAGTAGCGTCGCATCGCTGCCCTGCGCATCATCACCCCCACCGTATGCCCGCCACAGTTGCTCTGTGCGCAGCGGGTCCGCGACGGTGTCCAGCGCGCCCCGGACGTGCAGCGTCGGGATGCTCCGGCTCTTGTCCACTTGCAAGCAGGGCATCGCGAACCCACTCACGAACACCCCCCACCGGAACGGTGTCTCCTGCACCACGGTATGGTCAGCAACGAGCACCGCGGCGAGCGCTGCACCTTGGGAGAACCCGACGACACCCGCGAAGGGACCGTGCTCGGCGGCGTACTCGCGTAAGTAGGCGAGTGTCTCTTCCGGTACGCTGCTCGAGCCGCGCTTGAACCACGCGTGGACGGCGCCGCCCTGTGTCGGTGTCGGTGTCTCGGTGCTCGCGGTGACGTCGGCAGGCTGGTACGTGGCCGGCGCGGTGGCGTAGTGGCACGTATAGCCCTGGGACTCCAGCAGCGTCCGGAACCCACGCGTCTTGGCGCTGAAGATGTCGCCAGTCTGCGCTAGGCCGTGTAGCATCAGTACTTGCATCGTTGAGTGTGTTGACTGATGGTGTGAACAGTGTTTTGGTTGAGATTGTGAATGTGGTTGTACTTGGCCTTGTGCATTCATATGCTTCTACAAAGCCTTGGAGTGTAGTGCTCGAATGTACTGGATTCCATCTAGCTTCTTGTGATGTCTCGCGCGTGAGTGGTCTGGCTCTTGAACTCCAGCGTGTTGCTTAGGATGGTATTTGCCACAGTCATAACTATGAAGGCACTGTGCCTTGTGTTCGACAGTCACGGCAGGACATATCCAACCCAGACGAAAATCCTTGCATCATTCGTGTACCATACTCCAGGTGCGGGGGTATCTTTCCAGTTTCCCAGTGATATGTGTTATACCGAAGATATAGTCACCGTTGTTCATGTAGATCGTTTTAAGTAAAGGATGTGACAGATGAAGAAAGGACCACCAATTACAACAGTGTCTCCCAAAACCAATACATGTGTCCGACAGTATTGAGACAACGAGACAGTATAATGTGATGCAGCACCCCATCAGAGGGGTCCAATACATCAATTCGTTAGTTAGCGGATACATATCTTGCAAAACATTCACAATGTGAATCAGTTTACTGTAGACATGCACCGTGCTGATTGCTCTTTGTTGAACAGTGTGTAGTATGGTATTACCTAATGTTACTGTTTGTGTTAGTCGTATACATAATAGACCTGATTTAGGACTTTCAGTATATATACACACACACACACGCATAAACACGCATATTGACTAATCCGGATTAAGTAGTGTTAACCACCAGACGAGTGGGCCAATCCTATCTTGTGAAAAAATCTTGACATACCTCACAAAGGATCAACATGTGACAGAATTCATTCTGATGGAAATGAAAACAAGTCGGTACTCGAAATATGACCACCGCAGGCGTGTTAACCTGTGTCACCAAACTCAACCTTTTCCAGGAATATAGATTTGCTTCACATCCCTTCTTGAGCCCAGTATATTTTGACATTTCCAACTTTAAAACATTTCCAATGATACCCAATTCATGATAAATGAAACAGCTATACGTTAGAAAAAATTAGCCGCTGAGCCCTTCTTTCCACATTACTTTCCAAAAATATGTCTGATATAGTTCACAGTTTTTTAAGCTAGCTAGAGAGGTTTATGATATCATCAATACTCTGCGATTCTGGCTGTTTTAGTCTCGAGAAAGTTTCGAAACTATTTCTAGACCCCACTTGACGTATTTTGCCCCACTTGACGTATTTTGCCCCACTTGACATATACAATTTATATGTCAAGTGGGGTAAACTTTTCCTAAACAGGGAATCTTTTCGGAGTACTATTTGGGCCTATTTCCAAATCGGGAAATATGCCTTTGACCAATTAGCAACAAGATAAAAACCTCATAGTTAAATATACTCCAATCTGATTGGTCAATCCATTGTTACCCGGCGCATAAAACTAGTAACACCCACACACCATCAGGCTTCACGTGACGTAAAATTTCAACCAATCGGAGAAGAGAAATTCACAGAAATTCCCTCATAGTTTATTTACTCGTTACTGATTGGCTAAAATGGCTGTCATTATCGAAAACGTCTAGAAATTATTGTGACATTAAATGCATGAATATGACATTATTAGGTAAAAACAAAACATGTACTCGTCAATTACCTTTCATCATCACTTTTATGGGGAAATTTGTAATCAATAATCCCAAGATCACTAAATCCCAATTCAAGAAAGTCAACACTCTGGCAAGATATTCGTTCGGTTTCCAAATTAAAGATACGTAGTGACTATGACATCGTTTAAGGGTATTCATGAATATGACAAATTAAAGTGCAACGTAAGTATTCCTTAATGTACATAACTCGACACTCACCGAATGAGATAATGAACCATACCACCATACTTGGAAGTTAGTCCAATAAGAGGAATTGTATTTATGCGATTTCTGTATTTTGCGTTTCATTATATATGTAATGTTCTAGGAATGTAATCGCTCAGGACACGCGTTAGACAGCATTCTATATAATGTGTGGCGGTATTTGTACATTGCACCCTGGTCAGATACTCCTGCTTACGTGCGTGCACATTTTCACCGCCGCTTGCGAAGAAAACTCTCCAGGATGTCCGTCTTTGGTGTCTTGGTGCTCTTTGTTGTGTTACCTCTGCTGGTTGTGTCCCTGCTCCTGGCTGTCGTGCTTTTACCTCTGCTACTTGTGCCTCTGCTCTTTGTTGTCCTGCCGCGGCGCACAGGGCGTGGCGGCGTTGGCGTGTGTTGCGACTCCTCCTCGGACACGACTATCGCGTCGTCCTCGTCAGAGTCCGAGATAACGACTGAGTCAGGGAGAGCCGGCGTCGGTGTGTGTGCCCCGGGCGTTTCCGCTCTTACGCTTCTGCTTCTCACGGTCGCACTGTCTTCGGTTGCACTGGCACTGGCACGCTTCGCGTTCGTGTTCGCACTATCTTCTGCTGTACTTGCATTGGCGCGCTTCACGTCACGCATCAGCGCACGGACATCCTCGGGCTCCTCGACATCGAACCGCCCGCTGGACACGAGCCAATCGACCTCTCTCTCGAGCTCGGCGTCTATGAACTCCCTGAGTGCCCCGCGCTCGTCCTTCTCGACGAAGTTCTTGACGGCCTCGTTCATTCCCACCTCTGGCAGCAACGAGAGGTTCATCTTTGCGAGCATCCCCGAGACGAGCGTTTCTATCTGCAGCTCGCCATCATCTGCATTTCCTGTCGTTGCGTGCTCGGAGGAGAGCTTTGAACGCTGCACGCGGGCCTTGCGCTTGTAGAAGTGCACCACGTTCTGCGGGTTCGCGACGCGGCCCACGAACCTGTTGCTGAACCGCTGTGGGTTCTCCACTTGGAAGTCCGCGTCTGGGCCAGAGTAGTCCACTCGCAGGCGGATCAGGGGCAGCAGTTCTGGGAATGGGTCGTCATGAGAGTCGTCAGCGGCAGCGTTGTCGTCATTGAGAGTTGTGTTATTCCTGGGAGCGTTGTTCGGTCTCGTCTTCGGAGCATGCTCACTCGACAAGTCCTGCGGACTCGTCTCATGCGCACTCGTCTCACTCGCACTCAACATCTCCTCGACCTGCTGCACCAACCACTTCGTAGTCGTCTCCTTGTCATGCGGCTGCAGCCCCGGCACGCCTGCCAACACTACACTCCTGACACTCATCCGCCTTACACTCCTCAAGGGCAACGGCACGAGTCTGGGCTCGTCCCCCGCGCGCACATCCAACACGAACGCATGTTTCGGACGCGCCTCTGCGTCACACAGCGACGTCGCCACGGTAGACCCCGGCTGCAACACGTTGAACTGCCGCTCCGGGTTCCACTGCAAATGCGGCATGCACTCGTGCTCGTGGCCCCAGACTACGAGGTCTAGAAACGACGGCAGGAACTGCTCCGGCAGGAACGCCGTGTTTGTGTGTCCTGTATGGTTCTGGTGCACGCACAGCACTGAGAACCACTCTCCGTGCGCCATGTCGGGGACCTCGAAGTGGACCTTCCCTTCCCTTAGCGACCGGAACAGCCGCTCGTCGCGGATGGCTTGCAGCCCGTACAGCGCGAGCTTCGTGCGGCCCTTCTGGAACAGCAAGGGAGAGAGCGTGATGTTATCCGTCTCCAGCGCCCTTCCGAAATGGTTCACGAGCCCCGCGGCGTGCAGGATATCCAGCGGCGCGAGCAGAGCGTCCCCCGAGGCGTCGTCGTGGTTCCCCGAGATCGCAAACACGGGCATCGAGACGTTGTAGTTGGGGTCCTCGTAGTTGACTCCCTGGAACTCCGTGTGCGCGAACACCCGTGACGGGTCGCTTAGCAGCTCGAGCGCGCAGGGCCTGTCGCCCAGTGCCGTCAGCCGCAGCGACGCTATCGCGCGGTACAGGGACTTCTTCGAGGGCTTGTTCGCGTGGAAGAGGTCGCCGGCCTGCAACACCATGTCCGCGTCGCACTGCGGGGCGAGCGCGAGCACCTCGTGGAAGGTGCGCCACGCGTCGTCGCCGCGCAGCGGGTCGCCCTCCGCGAAGCCGATGTGGTTGTCCGCGGTGACGAGGATGCGGATCGTGTCGGCGTCGGGGGCGTGCATGTCTGTCCGTGCTGTATTCGAGTCACACCGCAGTAGCAGTTGGTCTTCCCGCTTGATTGCCTGTTCGGTGGGCGTTCGTGTCTTGCTTCGATGGACAAGAGGGCGTTCGCTCTTGGCTTCAAGGATAAGAGGCTCTCGAGAGAGATGCGGTGACGAAAGGACACCGAGGGCCTTAGTTCACCGCCGAGGTCTCCCGTTGGATGCCTGGCGCGAGGCAGACTCGAAGAGGGCGACTGCCCGAGGAGTTGATGGGCGGTGAGTGTCGAAGGGCCAGGGATGCAGTCGCCATTCGCGCGTTTGCATGCGTCGATGTGTCCCCTGGGGGTCCCAAGAGTGTGGGATTGCTGGACAGGAAGAGGTCGACAAGTACAAGCTGTCGTGAGACCGTCTAGCCCGGAGGGTCGTGTTGTGTGGTCATAGCCATAGAGTGTCGAAGGAACAGACTAACGAGAACGGGAGTGTCTCGTGAGGGTCCTACGACAGACGTTTGCAAGACGGTGGTTCTTGGTGAGTGAATGCTATATTCCCCATCCTCACCAACGGTTCGACTACGACATGCCAACAGTATCTCCAATGTGTCACAAACGCCTCTCCCGATGACAATTCCATTACAGGAACAGTCGATGTTAAGGTTACAAGGGTATATAGAGACTGATTCTCCAGAATTGGATCTCATAATTGAGTTACTAAAGAGAGGAAGGAGTACGAGTGGTTTTGCTGTCGATTCGAAGCGATGGCTGGTGAAAAGTCTCGAAGGACATCACATATTTTATGTGTTATAGTATTATTCATTGGCAATATACGCGTCTATTTGAATAGACCGGACATGATGCAAGGAATACGCCGTAGCGACGACAATGGTTACATCAAGCAGTAACTCTATAACTATCAATTACTGCATCGGTGCCTTTCACTAGGTTCTTGAGGAATAAATCCGCTACTCGTCGTATGCAAAGAAGAGTCGTAATAGTTTCATGTTATCGGCAAATGGAGACCTGTGCGTACAAATGTATGATGTTAGCTCGGGATTCACAAGGTAGATAATGGTAACCGCGCTATAGTCAAGAATTGCTTTCACGTAGTAGAATGAGAGATGCGAGTTTGCGCATATGTACGGGGAATCTTCTTCACCGTGTGACAGAGGAATGAAGTGTCTGTCGATGATATCTACAGGACGAAACTGTCAGCGATAAAGTGAACAGCAACTGTGACGTTACTAATTGAACGACTAAATATTCGCCAATTCGACCCACGCTCCAATAAACTTGATAAATTGTTCAATATAAGGAAATACTTGCATGATACTAACCCATATGTCTATATATTTGAGTCGTAGATGTGACAAAGTCATATGTTTGATCTTAGACACTACTGTATAAACAGTTGTCTTGCAGCCTTGGAGTCCTAGGTTGGTTCACCATAGCTGGTGTTTTATCGGGACGCACATGTCTGTCAATAACATGACCTAAGAACTTAATCTGTCGTTGAAAGAAGGAACACTTGTATTCTATGGCGACTAGATGAACAGACCTTGATTTGTTGAAAGAGGGAACACCTGGATTCTATGGCGAGTATATGAACAGACCTTAACTTGTCGCGAACTAGTCTGACGTGAGTATTTGTTCTTCACTGGATTTGCTGAAGATCGATTGGTTCTTGAGGTAGTCTTAAAGTGCGTTATGAGCTGGAATGTCTAAAGTTCATTCGTAAGTGAGAAGCAGTGTTTAACGTGTCTTCACTTTGAGACTGCATCTAGCAATCTGCCCTGTACATAAAAACACGAATGCATTGCCCCCGGAAGTTGATAGATCTAGAGATGAAAGTGTTGAACACCGAAGTAGATCGAATAGTCGATTACCTTACAGAGTGATTCATTAAGTCATCGTATATTACTTTTAATGGTCGGTAGACCTGAATGTGCTATGTCAAGCATGAAGCGTGCTACTGCCAAGCATGACATCCGTTCACATCCGAGCCATTCCAACCTGGACTCCAATTCCACTCATGTCTACCTACAGGGTTCAGAAGCGGTGCACACTACATACTTTCTTGAACAAATGTCAAGGTGTTCCTTAAATGGGCTAGTGCACTTCCTTAACTCCGTTGAGTCATCCTACCTTAATCGCTAAGGCCTCCTAGTACAAGGACTAAGACTTCTCCTTACGGAGGTATGTAAAGTACATTAATGCTTTTTGAGTAAAATTAATAACTTAGGTTTGACTCTAAAACTGATAAGGGTTGAGCTACAAGGCCAATGTCATCTTACACTCCGCTGTTCAGGAAGACTGGCCCCCAGTTTTAAATAAAAGAAGGACAGGAACGGGAAATAGATCATCGAGAACAGACGAACAAACATTTATATACTATGCTACACATAATGTGCTGAGCATACCATATAAGTAATTTATTATAGTGATTATCTGATGAAATCTGTTAACAGTGATTGCTATTGAGGAGCTTGAACTCTGTGTTAGTAATTAACGAGGTATCAAAAGGTTCACAATTCTGCAGGCAACCTTTGCAAGGTTAACGTCGGTACGAACGAATAAAAGTATGGTAGGATGAAATGGACCAATATTAGTAGAATGATGAGATGGTTTGAGAGATGTTACGTTTCTTCGCTGTAACTAATTTTAGCCGTGATTGTAAAAGGATCGTACCAAACATGTCTTAATCTCTTTCCTGCAGTACGTTTAAAATAGACTGAGTGATGAATGAACTTTATCCCAAAGTTGAATGAAGGAGGGCGATGCTTTTTGCTGTATTGTAGCGCTTGTTTGAATTGAGATAATGCCATTCTGTGCTGTATTGCAGTATATCCCGAATTGTTACTTTGGATGTGACATCGTTGTCATTTGAAGGAGCATAAGCGAGATGGGATAGTAGACGATGGTTGGATACAGTAAGTTATTTTGAAGTGAGAACTTACTGGTTAAAGTCTGTACTTCTTAGGATAGTTGGTGATGCCTGATTCCAGAGTATCGTAATGTCATTGAAGTAGGGGTCGCGTTTCAATTCTGCACGTAGCTTATCCAGGTGTTCTTATTGGTATCTAGCGAAGTTGTTACATCAGCCTGCTTAGTCTTGCCATTGAAACAAGAGTGAAAGTATAATCAGCCAAAGATCCCTCGCTGCACGTAGAGTTGTATTCTCTTCAGTAATGAATGGTAGTGGTTCATGGTCAGTTCGCTGAGTCATCCCAGCTTAATTCTATCAGATGCGCCGTGGCAGTGCCATCGCTCGAACCGCGAGTGAATCTACGAGGCGGGAGATAGTGAGAGTAGTTCCCTTGTGCTTCGGACGAGTCGAACGCCGCCACGGCCTTAGTATATACAAGATAGATAGAGTGAGCAGAATGCATAGTTACCGCCCCTGCAGCATCTCCGCGAGCCGCAGCCTGCGCGAGTGCGCGTCCAGCAGCGCCTCGAGCGCGGGGAACCCCACACCCTGCAGCGGCGTCCTTACGACGTGCTTGTCCCTGAACTGCACCTCCACGGCCTGCTCGCTGCCGAGCTGCACTGCGACGCTCGTCGCGGCGCGCTGTCTCGGTGGGAGCGCTGCCAGCAGCAGCCTCGCCGTCTTCGCTGGGGGGGTTAGTATGGATACATGGGGGAGACTGCACAACGGTACGTACCTTCGGGGGCCAGCGGGTCGAACGCGACGCGCACGCGGGCGAAGTGGCGGGTCAGCATCGTGTTTGTAGTAGTGATGTGTTGGTGAGAGTACGTAGTGTGTATAAGTGTATGAGTAAGCTAGTCCCGACTCACAACAAACGCAGACGCCTGGCGCGAGGGCAGCAGCAGCACGTCCGCGAGCACGACGTTCGGCCCCCGCGACGTCCCGTACACGATCGCGTCCGCGACGTCCTCCGCCCGCAGCGCGTGCACGCCCTCGTAGACGGCCCCCGCCCTTGCCTCGTCCCCGGCGAACCGCACGAGCGAGAACTCCGTCTCCACGATCCCCGGCGCCACGAGCAAGACACGCACGCCCGTGGAGACGAGCTCGGCGCGCAGGGACTCCGTGAACGCGCGCACGGCGGCCTTCGTGGCGCAGTAGACCGCGCCGCCGGCGTACGAGTCCCTCCCGGCGACGGACCCGACGTTGACGACGTCGCCCCTGTTCATCGCTTTGAACCGCGGCACGAGCGCCTGCGTCAGCGCGATGAGCCCCGCGACGTTCGTGTCGAGCATCCCGCGGACCGACGAGGCAGGGATCTCACCGACGGGGTCCGTGCCGAGCGCCTTGCCCGCGTTGTTCACCAGGATGTCCACGTCCCGGAACGCGGGGGGGAGACTCTCCAGAAAGGGCCCGATGGCGTCCGTGTCAGTGACGTCGAGCGCGGCGGCGTGTACCGCGGCGTGCGGCCACTGCGATAGCATCTTGTCCCGGAGGGTGTGGAGTCTCTCGACGCGGCGCGCGCAGAGGATGACTTTGCAGTGGCCCTCCGACGCGGCGAGGTACTCCCACGCGGTCGCGGCGCCGATGCCCGCGGACGCGCCTGTGATTAGTGCGCACCGGCCAGAGAGTCTCTCGCATGCCTTCTGTCCTTGTGACATTGTTGTGGGAGTGAGGGGGGGGTAGAGAGAAGTGCAAGGAATCGTTCGTGTTTATATACAGGATTGAGTGCTATACAGGCGATTCTTCAGGCAGTTGCTATACAGATGTTGCTGTTCGAGCAGTTCGCTATTCAGGCAGTTGCTATACAGATGTTGCTGTTCGAGCAGTTCGCTATTCAGGCAGTTGCTATACAGATGTTGCTGTTCGAGCAGTTCGCTATTCAGGCAGTTACTATACAGATGTTGCTGTTCGAGCAGTTCGCTATTCAGACAGTTCGCTATCCAGATGTGTAATCTAGGGGTTCACTACGTAGTTTACTGTTAGACAGTTCACTATCTAGGGGTTCGATATGCAGCCAATTCGTTATAGGCGATCTCTAGACAGTTTGCTATCCAGAGGTTGCTACTCAAGCAGTTCGCTATACAGGCAATTCGCTATTTAGATGTCGCTATTGACACAGTTAGCTATCCAGGCAAGTCGCTATACAGGCAATTCGCTATCCAGATGCTGCTATACAAGCAGTTAGCTATCCAGGCAGTTAGCTATCCAGGCAATTCGCTATTTAGATGTCGCTATTGACACAGTTAGCTATCCAGGCAAGTCGCTATACAGGCAATTCGCTATCCAGATGCTGCTATACAAGCAGTTAGCTATCCAGGCAGTTAGCTATCCAGGCAATTCGCTATTTAGATGTCGCTATTGACACAGTTAGCTATCCAGGCAAGTCGCTATACAGGCAATTCGCTATCCAGATGCTGCTATACAAGCAGTTAGCTATCCAGGCAGTTAGCTATCCAGGCAATTGGCTAATCTAGATGTCGCTATTCAAGCTGTTAGCTATCCAGGCAGTTAGCTATCCAGGCAATTGGCTAATCTAGATGTCGCTATTCAAGCTGTTAGCTATCCAGGCAGTTAGCTATCCAGGCAATTGGCTAATCTAGATGTCGCTATTCAAGCTGTTAGCTATCCAGGCAGTTAGCTATCCAGGCAATTGGCTAATCTAGATGTCGCTATTCAAGCTGTTAGCTATCCAGGCAGTTAGCTATCCAGGCAATTGGCTAATCTAGATGTCGCTATTCAAGCTGTTAGCTATCCAGGCAGTTAGCTATCCAGGCAATTCGCTATTTAGGGATTCGCTATCCAGGCAGTCAGGTATTAGGAATTTCGCTGTCTAGGCCGCCAGAGTTGTTATACGATGAGGATACGCAACGCTGAGGGAAATTCGGCTGTCGTGACACGCCTTTTGGTTTAATCCTGCACGTTTTACTCTTCAACTAATCATGAATGACACGTTAAGAGAATTCCTGCGGAAGTGAATACTAGTTTACGGAGACGATTTCTCAGTTATTCCTGCGAAAGTGAGCGTACTTTAACTAGACGATTTCTCATCTATTTTTAAGGAATTGACTAGTAGTTTGACTAGACGATATCTCAGTTATTCCTGCGAGAGTGAGCGTACTTTAACTAGACGATTTCTCAGTTATTCCTGCGAAAATAAGTGGTAGTTTAACTAGACAATTTCTCAGCACTTCCTTCGAAAGTGAGCAGTACTTTACCTGGATGAATTCCTATATTCCTACGAGAGTGATGGTGGTTTAACTAGACAATTTCTCATCAATTTTTACGGAATTGGCTAGTAGTTTGACTAGACGATTTCTCATTTATTCCTGCCAAAGTGAGCAGTAGTTTAACTAGACGATTTCTCATTTATTCCTGCCAAAGTGAGCAGTAGTTTAACTAGACGATTTCTCATTTATTCCTGCCAAAGTGAGCAGTAGTTTAACTAGACGATTTCTCAGTTGCTCCTACGAGAGTGATGGTAGTTTACGGAGACAATTTCTCATCTATTCCTACTAAAGTGAGCAGTACTTTACCTAGACAATTTCTCAGTTATTCAAAGACCTGAGAACAATTGTCCACTCCGCACTGTTCTGACGAAACTCAGGAGTCTCAGCAGGTTGCTAAAGAATCCAAATGTTCGTTCTTCCAGCAACAAGTCAAATTTCTGGGCCATTGTCGACATGAGCGGCATACACACGGATCCTGAAGATTACTGTAATGATTGATTGTTCCTACAAACCCACAGAAGCAAACAGTTCTTAGGATTAGCGGATACCATCGCCGTTTTATTGACAAATTTGGCGAGTCGCAAGACCTATTCACAAATTTAAGTCTAACAAGGAAACGTCTGGAAAAGTCAAAATGATGTACTCCAAACGCTAAAGGTCAGGATCACAGAGGAGCCCATCTTATTACCATTCGATGCTGCGAGAAGTGCAAGCTACGACAGATGCTAGTAAGAAGCAGTTAGCGCGACTCTGGATTTATTAGGTGAGAATAATAATCGCATAGGTGTTAGCATATCTCAATGATGTTCTTACCCATCATCAACTCGGCAAGGAATTATATGGATTGAAGCGTTGTTGACATTATTTACGAGGCAGACATTTCAACCTCCACACTAATCACAAGCTACCTCAGTCTATTGTGACCAACACGAACCTAAGTGAACTTTTATATCGCTGGACAAGCCTGTTAGCGGATTACAACTTCACAATATACTATACCAAAGGAAGACAACGAGGCTGATGGATGTCAATCATCAACAACCTTGGATCACCAACAAGAAGAATCGTACCTTAAAACGAATAGCTATCAAGAACATTCTCATCAGCATGGGCCACTTTCAACTAGATGAACTCCCACTATCATACACCAAGGATGATAACTTTTCTTCCAACCTGTCTATTTTGAAGGGTGAGAGGTTATCCTTCAGAAATCCAAACCAAAATTAAGAGATTCGGATGGAGGGGAAACTTCTATATTAAAACGTGAAGGTATACGTTTTCGTATATACATCCCAAGAAGACATTTACGTCATGAAATTTTACTAATGTGTCACAGTTTCCCCAGTGCGGATCATCCCGGTATTACAAGAATTTCTGTGAACATCGCAAAACATTACTATTTTAGAACACTTGCTCTGTGTGTATTCTACAATTGGTGGTAATACGGTATCCCGTCTGATGTACTGTTGTCGTTGATTTACTAACTATTTTAATTAGCGGGAAGCGTCTTGAATGCTAGTGGCGTTGTCCTGGCCGTAGTCGTAATTCTGCTTACTTTTAGGTGAGTGTTGGCCCTGTGGAGATATTGATGAATGTTGTCCAGTGCATATCCCAATGAATGTTGGCCCAGTACAGATGTACAATCGGTTTTCTGCAATCGTAGCGTATTTCAATTACCTCAATAAATATTCTTGTGGGAGACCCTTGTACTACCCTCACTCGTCTTGCAGTAGCATTATCAAGTAGTCCAATATTAACTTGTCTCTTATTGATAACTCTAAATATTGCTTTAAATATTGTATTATTGCTATCATGATTATTACTATTATTAATGTTATTAACGGCTCAAATTGCCGAAGGTGGTACATACGTAACTATATCAATGTAATAACTCTTCACTGGTAAACACATGTGACTGTGATGAACCCTACTGGCAAACACATATTCAACATGCCAACACATCAACTCTGTGGATTCACAACAGGAGCGCTTCCGTACATGGCGTCAAACGCCGCAAAATCCACCGTTGCATTGGGATCGCCAGATAACTCACGATACTTCTGCAGCACCTCGGCCTCCAACTCCAATGAGTCCCCGTAGACGAGCGAATCCTCAGTGTTGTACACCCGGGCGTTTGAAAAGATCAAATGGAAGTCCTCGACGGTCTCCGCAAGTGTGTCATACGCACGCGTCTCGATGTGCGTCTTGATATTGGCGAGAGCCATGGGGTACTTGATTAGGAGGTAGTAATCCGGGTACATCGCTTTCGAGGGTTTCACCATGAAAATGTCCGCCAGGGGACGCCCAACGCTGTTCTTGTACTGTACAACGTGGTCGTATAATGCTTCAGCCTTACGCGAAACTTCTTCACGGGATTCTAGTGGTGTCGTGGTGCTCGCGGGGCTCCGCACGTACTCGAGACCATTCCGCGGTTTAGGTGGGCGGCCTCTGCCGCGACCCCTACCGCGGCCACGACCACGGTTGCGGCCCTTCGCACTGGCGGACGTGCGTGCAGTCTTGACCGACGTCTTGCCTGCAAACGCGCCTGGTAAGTGGTGTTGTTGTGGCAATTGCGGTGGCATAGATTCGGCGTGCTCGGGGGAAGCACGTTCTCCCGGCGTCGTAACAATGATATTGTTGTCCTCTTCGGCAGCAACAGGCGTCCCCGCTACAGTCAATGGTGTCTCAGGGATGTTTGTGTCCATTGTCTCGTCCAGTTTTATCTTCTTGGACCGGCCACGACTGCTGCCTCTTTTCCTCTTCCCGTTACCGCCTTCGCCGCTCTCACTATCAAAATCGCCCTCATCACCAGGTGGCAGTTCTTCGTCACTTACTTCAAACTGCTTCAGCCACTGCTCCTCAGACACATTGTCCGAGTACTCTGTGTGCTTACGCTCCCTTGCAGTGCGCAATCCCGTGCTGGACATCAACGCCTCAGACTGTTCCCGCTCTTTCTCCTCCTCCGTGGGGATCTCTTGGCTATATATCTCCGGAAGCTCGTCCTTCTCCAGCAAACGGCTCTTAATGCCCTGTTCGGCATCCTTCATCGCTCTTTCGTTGTCCAGTCCAGTGAATATCGCAATCTCGTTGTCGTTTCTCGCCAGAAGCTCGTTCAACTCAGAATCATTCATCTCGTCCTCTGTAGTCTCGCCAGTCTCCTTCTTCTTCTTACGGTTTTCCTCTGCTTCCAGCAGCGACCTTAACAACGCCTCTTGCTCCTCCGATGTCGACTTATTGTCAAATTTACCTGCTTGAATCACTTTGCCATCAATGTCCAGCTTTGTGTGCGCCCTCTCCAGAATTGCCTCCTCTACGGAATGCTCGGTGATCAACCTTAGGATCCTCACCTCGTTCTTCTGCCCGATTCTGTGCGCTCTGTCTTGCGCTTGCAAATCCTGATGGGGGTTCCAATCTGTGTCGAAGATGATAACCGTGTCTGCCGTCTGCAGATTTAATCCCAGACCACCTGCCCTCGTCGATAGGATGAAACAGAAATACTCTGAGTTTGGCTCGTTGAACAACTTCAAAAGAAGGCTCCGCTCATCAGATTTAGTATGCCCATCTAATCTCAGATACTTGATGTCCATGAACCTTAAGAAATCTTCCATGATGTCCATGATCTGCGTCATTTGGAAGAAGATCAATACTCTGTGACCAGTGGCCTTTAGTTTCGGTAGAATACGCTCCAACAACTCGAATTTACCAGCAACTCTCCAGATGTTCACGTTGGTCTCCCGCGTCGGGTTGATTTGGTCCTCGACTTCTTCAAAGACAAACGGATGGTTACAGATCTTTTTCAACTGCATCAGCTGATTGTTGAACCCACGTAGACCCACCATCTTCTTGTTGGTATGGTCACCAATGAACAGTCTCCGGTGCTTTAGCATCTGTTGGTACATGATCTGTTGCAACGCACTCATTTCACACTTGATGACCTTCTCGACTTTATCTGGTAGTTCCCTCTCGACGTCCTTCTTTAGACGACGTAATAAGAAGGGACGTAGAACCTTGTGTAATCTTCTAATGACTAACAATGTCTCTTCTTCACTTAACTCAATCTTGTCCTGACCACCTGTGTTATCAAATGGGGTGTTAAACCATTCGTCAAAAGATTTAACAGAATTGAAAATCTTGGGTAAAACGAAATTTAACAGAGCCCATAGCTCAGGTAAATTATTCTGTAATGGTGTACCGGTCAAAATTAATCTATAGTCAGAATGATAATGTGTGTTTAGAGTCAATGATAGTTTAGACTGTGCATTCTTCATCCTGTGACCCTCATCAATAATCATGTGAACCCATTTCACCTTTGACAGTAAAGCCTTTTCTCTAATGACATATTCAAATGTGGTCAAAACAACGTCGAAATTGCCACTTCTTATTTGAGCCTGTTTGTTCTTTCTCTCAATCGGTGAACCCTTGAACGAAATTGTTCGTAGCGTGGGCGCCCATTTGACAAATTCATTACTCCAGTTAGACAACGTTGACAATGGTACGATTACCAAGAATGGACCATGCACATTTTTAGTTTCATAAAGGTACGTAAGAAGGGATATGGTTTGGATTGTCTTACCTAGACCCATCTCATCAGCTAGAATACCATTCAAATGATTGTTAAATAAGGACACCATCCATTGTAAACCCTTTAATTGATAGTCCTTTAAAGTACCCCCAACTAAAATTGAAGGTTGTGTAGTGATTTCCTCCTTTATCTTGTGGGCTACATTATAGTAGTCAATGTTGTCTTGGTCGTCCTCATCTTCATCCTTCGTTTCAGTAGAAGCTTTCACGACAGCCTGTGCTTCGGATTGTCCTAGGGGGTTTGCTTCTTCAGATTCCTCCTTCAAATGTGTCTCGATCATATCTTTTGTATATTTCTGTTGATTCTTAACAGCTTTGGTCAGAGAGTCTAAGAATGCATTTGTTTGTTTCAGTAAATGTGTGATTCTAGTATCCTTTGTTTGGTCTAATAGTTTGATATATGCTTCTTCATCATTAGCTTTAAGAGCTTGTAAACGCTCTTTGGCCTTCCTTTCCTGTCTCTTTTGTTCTTCCTTTTCCAGATTACCATGAAGATTCACCAATTTATGTCCAAATTTGGCTCTTCTGGTCTTTGTATCTGCTCTGTTATCGGCAACTTGAGTCGAGTTGTTCAGAATATTTTTCAATTTCGTGGATTCTTCCAATTTTTGTTTCTGATATTGTAATAATTCATGTCTCTTATGCAATTCATTAGTTAGAATGGTATCTTGAACATTAATATTTCTAATCTTGGAGAGGAAATTTGGATGTGTATTGGTCAAAAGAGAATTTTGGTACCATTCTAATTGCAACACATGACCCCTAATTGCCTTCTGTAACGGTAATAACTTCAACGCATAATAATCGGAGAGAGCATCCCTTTTTCTTTCATCATCGATTTTTGTATCCAGTAATTCTGTCAAACAGTTATCCACCGATGTATCTAGATTCAATGCTATTAAGGTCTGGTATATCTCAGTCGCAGTATGTATGTCAACGCCGTCTGGTAGAAAACCTGGGATTATATTGAAGTCAGGCTTTTCGGTACTTGGAAACAATGATTCATAACTTATCTTTGAATCTAAAACTTCTGGCAGTGTAAAGGAATCGACCATTATATTTGGATTGTCAATCTCTATAACTTTACCAGCTGTAGGGTTAAGCTTCTTAAATTCTTCGAGCAATATAGGTGCAGCTTGTCTTGGCGGTTCTGTTTCGCCAACAAATTCTGGTTCTTTCTTCACCTCTTCTTTGATTGCTTCCTCTTTGATCGATTGTTTTATTGCGCTTGTTTGCGAGGGAATCTTAGCCTGCTCGAATGTAATTGCCTGCTGCTTCGGTGTTATTGAATCATTTTTCTTGCTTTTGCTATTTTCTTTTATTACGTTATCTTGCATAAACTTGGGAGTGTTGTTTAGTACTTTAGAGGGGGTGGTATTATAATTATTATTATTATTATTATTATTGTTAATATTATTACTTTTAGGGGTATGGTCTGGGGGTATGTTTCTAGTCGACTGTGCCACCTTTGTGTCACCGATACTAGTATTTGATAGTTCATTCATATTCTCTTTCACAAAAGTGGTGTTATGATCAGTTGTGTTGGGGAGTTGGGCTGATTGTTGTTGTAACTGCATTTTTTGCTGTTGCTGAAATTCAAAGGTCTTTTTCATCTTGACGTATTCACTCAAATCAACCAACATTTTCCTAAAATCTGGCGGATAGTTTATCGCGTGTTGGATGACTGTTTGGCATTCTAATGGTACGGGTTGTTGGTTAACCAGACATTTCAAAGCAGTGATTTGTGATCTCAAAAGACTAGATTGTTCTGGGGTGAAAATGTTTACGGGGGAATTCACATGTGTCTGTGGGGATTGTGATGTCTGTTGGTTTTGAAATTGAGCCCTTTGTTGTGCCTGCGCTTGCGTTTGGTACTGTTGCCGCTGCTGCGGCTGAGGTTGAGGTTGAGGTCGAGGTGAAAAATGATTTTGAGTGGTTGGTGACATATTTTGCTCAGATATATTATTTCTTTGTTGCTTTTGTTGCTGCTGTTGTTGCTGTTGTTGTGCTGAGACGAGACCATTCGAGGTGTCTGGTATGTTGTTTAATTGGACAGTTTGAGACGGTGTTGATTTTGGAGATACAGGTTGATCTACTGAAGATCTTTTTGACTGAATATTATTTGATTGCATATTAGAAGAAAGGAAACTGGTGTTACCGTTATTTCTTTGGGGACCCATTGGGGATTGGACAACAGGACTAGTCGCATTAAAGGTTCCGGGATTACGGTTTCCACTATTACTAATGTTGTTGTTATCGCTACCATTCACAGATAACTGTTGTGAGTCGGTCTGAGGTTCTAAAGAACGCGCCGCAGTAGGAACTGATGGACTGTTACCGGCCGGATTTGGCGCTTGTGCATTTTTATTATCATTTGGTTGTTGCTGCTGGAGTAGATCATGTTGCTGCTTGGCTGCCACTTGCAATGTTCTTGTCAAGAAGGCAAACTCAGGCACTTTTGGTGCATTCTCTCCATGTTCGTTTCTCAACTGTTGCCATCTGATGTAGCAACGGTTGATCTCCTCCTTCGTGAATTGTTTTTGCGGTACTTCCACATTCATTGTCGGTATATAATACAGTATACGATACTTGGAGTATGTGAGTTTCTAGCTTATAGAGGGACTAATGGTCCGATAGTGTCCACTCGCTCGGAAAAAGAAAGGGAAATAAGCAACAAAACGATGGGAAACACGAGGAAAACGCAGGAAATACCGACAGGATACCTGCTTCTATGAGTATATTAGACGGACGGTTGCTACACAGGGTATACACACCTTTGGATCACTCACAGTTGACAGATGAGAGGCCCTTGAAAGAGTCTAAACATCAAATTATTTTGGTGTTGACTCTCTGTTTTTTTCAATTCTAAGACTTTCGCGGTTCTTCGTCACGTCGCACGGCACGAAGATCTATAGTGGCAGCGGCCGATGCCCAGCGGGTGTGTCTTCCAGAGTCCCGGATCCCCCGGGGGCAGGCGTCTACAGCTCGTCCTCATCCTCAGCTTCTGCCCCGAATAGCATCATCATGTCCACGTCGTTCTGGTCCAGAGTCTCCTCTGCGTCTGGCGTTGCGTTGCCCGCCATCGCAGCGGTATCTTGGGTCTGAAGTCTGTCTCCGCCCGCTCCTCCTGTCTCTTCCTCTTCTTCATCATCTTCCTCATCTTCGTCCTCTTCCCCGTCAAGTTCGTCAGCATCCTCTTCCTCCTCCTCGTCCTGTTCGTGTCCAGGTGAGTTTGTCTGTTTCAGCTCGGAATCTTGTCCATTGTTGTCCTGCTTGTTGATGAGGGCCTCACTCACCTTCAGTTGCTTCTTCTTTAATTCTACCTCTTTTTCTAGTTTCTTTATGCTGTCGATAAACCTGGATTTGAGTAATGGATTAGTGGCCTTCTCCACTTTCCGTTTCGTGTGTTGCAATGTGCTCTCTAATTCCTTTAGTTCGTCTGCTAATAACTTGGCATGTTGTCTATCTTCATCCTTCTCTTCGTCCGATCCATGTTCACCTTCTTCATCTTCCTCTTCGTCCTCCTCCTCATCTTCCTCTTCTTCATCCTCGTCTTCGTCTTCCTCTTCTTCGTCTTCTTCGGGTGCTACCTCTATTTCTTCGAAGGAGCCTAGACCGTCGATGATCGTTTCATTCTTGTTATCCTTTTGACCGGAGCTTGCTGTCTTGTCGTTTCCTGTCTCCGCGACCTCTTCTTCACTCTCAAATGCAGCCTCCAGGTCCAAATCTTCCTCTTCCTCCTCTGCCTCGGTTTCCATCTTTGGTACAACTGCTGGTGGTACTGTAGCTGTAATAGCGGTCTTCTTCAAGACAGGTTCCTGTGAAACAGCGCCGATATTTGGAATTGCAGCTGGCGCTAATTGCGTCTTACTCTTTGTCGAGGTCATCGGCAAGGGTTTCGTATTAATTTCTTCCTCTGTTATCAGCTCGTATGCATGTTCCTCCGCTTGTTCATCCAGGTTCAATAGCATTTCCACTACACTCTCCACGTACTCAAACTCACTGGGACCCATCTTTCTTCTAAATCTCCTATTTCGCACATTATAAAGAGGCGCTGTTAGACCGTGTTTATAGTCATGTGGCGTAGTAGCAACTTCTCTAAGATGTCTCAGTTCAGACTGGCTGAGCTGTTTAGATTTGGCCTGTAAACTTCTTCTTAGTAACGCCTCCTTATTGTCGTCGATTTCCTCCTGGATAGTCTCGAAATGTTTGCTCACCAGATCCTCAGAGTCTGGGACCCTGAGGCTGAATACATCGTCCTCTTGTTCAATCACTTTAATACAAAGCAGCATCTGACAAACGTCAAACGTCTTCAGTAAGTTCTTCCGGTCAACACTCTTGTTCACTTCTATGATAGTTGGTAAATCCACCAAAATGGCACCATACATGTACCCATTGATGGTCACTATAGAGTGCCGTTCGCTCTTCCACTTTATACTTATGCCAGAGTAGTCGCCAGCCTCGATGGAGTTTCTCACAAAATCGACCTGAGTGTCTGGTAACACTCTCAGGACAATACCAGACTCTAGCAGCGGATCTGTTTCAATATCAGACTCTTCAGAATCGTACCCCTCACCAGGCACCCGTATGGGCTTCAATCTGACCCTGGGAGCCTTTGGAGCATCATCCCCAGGTACACTCTTCTTCTTCTTTAGGCTCAATTTTACCTTCATCGGGGCTACTTTCTTGTTATTATCCTCTCTACTACCAAGATTGATCTTAATCTTCGGCGTAGTACTCCTCTCCTCATTCCTCCCCTTCTCTTTCGTAGCCAACTTTGTTTTAATCTTCACTTTCTTTAATTTGGGCGCCCCAGCGTCCGCAGTCGCTTGAGGGGCCACACTATCATTAGACCTCTTAATACGCACTACAGCCATAACCCTTATTAACGCAGAGTCTCTTGATGACACAGAAGTGGGCACAGTCACAAATAGCTTTGTCTTGTTGTGTTTCTCCAAGTGATAATGGATAGTAATTGCTACCTTTACTTTATTTCAAAGAAATGAAATATTCATCACATCGATTGTAACTGTTACAAGGGCAAGAGAGTGTGTTTCTGTAAATAGATTGTACATACACCGTTGCTAATGCCGTCACGGATCCCAACCTTGGCGCAAATGCGTGAGGTTACAAGTAGTTACCGCTTCAGGTATATAGTCAATCCACGCATACATGAGGCGATCCTGGACAAGCTGGTCTTGCCCGAGACATATCCTGACTTTAGCCGGTTAAAAGTTCTGGATCTGTACAGTGGGCCTGCTGTGCATTCGCTGGTGTTTAATGACAGGTATAAGCCACGCCAGCATGTTCTTATGGAGTCTAGGCCGGCCTTCTTGAAATACTATTCAAAATATTTGAAAGATGTCGCTGGTGACCGGTTACAGATCGCGGCAAAGAACCCGTATGATTGGGTCTCTTACACAGATATCATTGATAAGGAGAAATTACTAGTGCCGTCCTTTCAAAAGAGAGATCATACTCACGACGAACTACTCATTATGGGCAATGTGACAGACCGGAAAATGGAAGGGTTGATTGTTCAATGGATTAATTGCATTGGGTGTCAGAATTGGCTGATGAGGTTTGGTAATGTCAGGTTTCTTCTATGGGCTCCTACACAAACTGCTGTCAAGTTGCTAGCGGTTCCCAATACAACTAGCTATAATAAAATATCCCTTCCCCTAAAGACCTTTTCCCACACGAAGCTCGTTGCTCTGTCAGATAGTCAAGATATAAAGGAGTTTGATAATGATAAAATGCAGGAATGGAATCCTATACTGTGTGACGAGTATAAGGATCCGAACATGTTCTTACACAACAAGGGTACTAAGAATCCGTCGATATGCCTCCTCGACATAACTCCCATTGACCATAAAGTGGATATGGATAATTGGGATTATGTAACAAAACAACTGATGGTATTGAAGAAGACACCACTGGAAGATTCCTTAGAATCTTTAGGGCATGGTGCAAGAGAGTATTTTACTGATAAAATTAAAGACACGGAGTACATGAAGAGGTGCCCGTCCTCTTTACTACCAGAAGACTTCATTTTCATCACCAAATTATTTATGCAGTGGCCCTTTAAGCCAGATATTTACTTGGAGCTCTTTGATGTCAATCAAGATGAGTCTAGAAGTTGATGAGAGGTATATTCATCCAGTATATCATGAAAAAGTCGCTTATCCATATGTATAAATAAATTTGGCGTCATTTCAAGCTTTCAAAAGCAAAAAGTAATTTTGAAAAATTTAATTAGGACGGCACCATTCTCTTTTGGGATCTCTTGGATTCTCACTCCTGTGATTTTTATGATGTAGCATCACTGATCTTGTCAACTGACCTTTATAAGAATTAGTCCTGCAAACTGTGATTGAGGACTAACATAATAATAAATGAGACTTTAGTGAAAGTTAAATAATGTACAAAAATATATAGAGTGGTATTTCTAAGTATATTAACTAATAAGATTATTCGGTAATATCTTCCTTAGTTTGAGATGCAACAAATTCAGTAGCCTTGGCCTTGACGTAATCCGTCATCTTTGTGTCATCCTTTGATTCTTCAAATTGTAACCATTTATTGAAGAAAAATTTAGCTTGCTTTCTTGTTATCTTCTTGGTGATAACACGTTCGAATATATCTTCTACCTTCTTCTTCTCATTGGCTTTGACCTCTTGGTCGATGTAAACATTCCATAAATCGATTCTCTTTGGTGCATCTGCTAATAGACCTTCGAATAGTGAACGACCTCTCTCAGCGTCACCCTTGGAGAATTCTAGTTGGGCAAACTTCCTAACAACTTCGATGTGACAGCGCTTAGGTAGGGCTTTTAGTGCATTTGTTAAAATGTTCCGAGCCTCTTCAGTTTTCCCGTGGGTAATCAAAAACTCACCCCAGGAGACCCAAATAGAGACTTTTTCACTACCAAACTTCTTCGCAGTTATCTTGTATAATTCAGCAGCTTGATCCAGCTTCTCACTCATTTGGTAAATCCCCAATAACTTGTTATGTACAGTGAAGGAGTCCATGTATTGACAGGCACGTTTGAAGACTTCATCTAGCGTTTCTGGCGTACCAAATGTATTTTCCAAATTTAGCATTGCAATCCAGATATTCAACTTTTCAGCTTCCTCTCTGAAATTGATTGTTTTCAACGCACGTTCGGCAATTTCACGAGCTTTTTCAATTTCACTTAATTGTAATTGGAAAGCCATGTAATTCATCCAAACAACAGAAGAGTTAGGATTACCCATAATTAAACGTTCAAAGTCGCCAACAGATTCAGGAGCCCTGGTGTTAATATTAAATGTATTGTCTTCAACAATCTTTTCCTTTCTTCTTCTGTGCTTATGTTTTTTATTCTCGATGAAATCTTCAAGACCTTCGTCCTCAGATTCCTCTTCTTGGGCCTGGTTCAAAATGGAAGCTGTCCAGTCGAAGTCTGTGCTCAACGAAAGTCCATCAGTAGATATAGGAACGGTTTTTTTGGTCTCGGTAATATCCTCATTATCGGAATCCTCCTCGTTATCAGAAGCGGCAGCGTCGAAGTTTACTTCGTCCATAGGAATATCACCTTCTTCATCCTTTTGTTCAACCTTAGAAACAACTGGCTCTTCTTCCTCATTATTTTGCTGCTTGCTGAAATGAGAAGCCTTCAAACTCAGAGAAAGTTGTTTCTTGGCAGGATTTGTCTTCAATACAATTGCCTTAACTCTGTCACCTGGACCAAATAATGATGCAATGTCCTTTGGTGCCTTATCAGCTATTTCAGAAATATGTGCCAAACCGGTGACATTTACGGTGTTGTCTAACTTAACAAAGACACCAAAGTCTGTGACATTCTTCACTGAACCATTGAACACCTCACCGACCTTAATATCATCATAGTTTTTCAGAACCTTTATATCACCGTTGATTTCAGACTCTCTCAAAGTGATCAAGATACGTTTATCATCTTCACAGTTGACTACTTTACCGACAACAGCCTGCATTGGCTTGTAGAATTTCTTCCAATCTTTCAAATAGGAATCTGATAATTTGCTGACTGGGACAAATGCCTCAATTTTGCTGCTTAGATAGACAAAAATACCCTTGTCTGAAACATGTTTAACTAATGCATGAACAATATCGCCTTGCTTAATATCGGTATGAGATAAGATGGTCTTTGTTTTAGCAGATTCGGAACGCAACGAAAGAGTGATTTTTTTATTTTCAGAATCAACAGATAACACCTTAGCAGGAACAAACTGGTTAAGCTTTTCACTGAATGTGTCTTTTAGAGAAATAGAGTAGTCATCTAAAGCATCGGTAGCAAAGGATAAACCGGTGATGTTATTTCCCAGATCTAACAAAACGTACTTCTCGAAAATCTTGGAAACACGCACTAGTAATTGTTCACCAACCTTGATGTTGTCAAAATCTTTAGTGACATGAGATTTACCGGTAACGTTGATAGTACCATGTTCATTGTCAATAGAAGTTACCTTAACAGAAATTGCGGAACCTAGTGGGAAGTTTTCTTCAATGTTTTGAGATGATTCAAGTCCATCCTCAGATAGGTCAAATAACGATAGTTTTGCTTTCAACTGTGGGGTGACTGTGAGCCATAGGAAATTGGAAGTGTAGTTGTTGACATAGCCGATCAGTTTATCACCGACGGAGATATCCTTCAACGTTAAAACATTCGTAGTCTTTTTCTTGATTACTGATGGCTTGATAGATAGCTCAAAGACAGAAGACTTGGTAACTTGATGAGTTATTGGCAGAAATTTATGGCTTTTGATATCATGGGTCCCAATAATCATGGCCTCGATGACGGATCCTTTCTTGAATTTACTCAGTGGTGCCTTCTTGTCGATAATGTCGTTGAAGTTATCATACACTTCAGATATATCGATTCTACCATGGACGTTAGAGGCTAGGGTCACATTGATTTGGTTCTTCTTGACAGCATTGATATTGACCTTCAAAACTCTGCCAAATGTTAGATCTGTAATTGTCTTGATGGATTCATCGACTGGTTCCTTTATTTTTTCAGCATCAACATTATTTTTATTAGAATTACCTGGTGCTTTCAATGTTAGCAAGAATCTTTTATTAGTATCATCCTTTCTTAATAAATACGCTGTAACGGATTGATTAATATAGAATCTCTTAGAGATATCAACGTCTCTACTTTCGACAGCATAACTTGGGAGAACTAGACCAACAAAATTACCGTTGAATGCAACAAATAAACCCTTATCTGAGATCGATTTGATATAGCCGTGCACGGCAGTCTCTGTTGATAGATTCTTGATACTATCATAATCAATTGGCAAGGTTTCCTTTTCAGCGTCCTTAATCAATGATTTCTTCATTGTTACATTGAAAACTTGTGTTCTATTTTCTTTGCCAATGACTAAACCTTTCAATTCAGAACCAACGATTATTTTTTTGAAGTCCGCTCTATTTTGTTCAATTCTAGCGTCAGATAGATGACCAACGTGAATGATACCACGTAATCCAAGATCCTTCAACTCCACGATCAAAGAGTCCTTAGTCTTCTCAACAACAGAGACGTCGACCATCGTTCTCCCTTCGACCATCTTTTCAATCATCTGTTTCTTTTCATTAGCTTTATCATTAGAAACTTTACAAGTAGTCAAAATTCTGGAGTTTTCAACATCAACCTGAAGTAATTTTACAACTACTGTTTGGCCCAATCTTAAGTGTTGTTCTGGCTTCTTCACAAATACCTCAGAAATTTCTGCGTTTGGTAGGAAACCTCTAACATTACCGAAAAATGAAACGACACAACCAGAGGGTCTGAAAGCAACAACTGTTGCCAAAGTCTTCTCATTTTGCTGTTTTAGTTCATCTGCCTTCTTATAAGAATCGACGATTGGGATGGATGCTTCCTCTATGTTAACCAAGGACTTCTTCATCGTGGCGAAAAGATGGCCTCTGTTGTCGATATGCAGAATTCTAGCCTTAGTCTTGGAACCAATCTTGAATTTTCTCTCTGGGTATACTAATCGTGTATCTGAAATGTGGATGGATGGTACTGTAGCATTGAATTGGCCATTGAAGATCTTCAATTGGATACCTTTAGCTGAAACGGCTGTAATCTCACAGTTGGCAATTAATTCACCGATTTTAATATCCTTTGTTCTCAAATATTTTAGTTTTAGAGTCTCTGGATCAGTAGCTAATTCGTAAAGGTTGTCAATAGTGTCGAAACCTAAAACTCTTGCTGGTAAATCATCCGTCTTCTCTAGTTCTCCGATCTTCGATTTGTGGACTCTACCGAGACGATCATTATCTAAAGATAGATATAGATAAGAAGTGTCACGTCCTTTCACTTTGGTTGTGTCGAAATTATAGCCAACTGGGAAAGCTTCTAGAGCTTCAATTTCATTTAGCTTTGGGGAGAACTTGGTAATGTGTGGCAACGTGGAAAGTAGGACTGTCTTGTCACCATTTTGATCTATCAGAGAAGCAATAATTCTGCAAGTGATGGTGGAACCCAGGGCATATTTATGCTTTAAATCTTCTTCCTTAAAGATACCTAGCTGGGCAGTGCCGATGAACCCTGGAACTAGGCCAAAACATTTACCAATAATCCCGTTCTCGCTAATTTCCTGAACTAGCAAGTCAACTAGCTGACCTGAAACCACAGCATCAACAGACGATATTTGGGATACTTTGTGTTTCTTGATGGTGAAATCAAAGTTGACATTAACAACCCTTTCAGTTTTCTTTGAAATGTTGGCCATAAAAACAGAACCTGGTAAAAGTTTTTCGAAATTTGGAACATCTTTTTTCGATATGAAGCCTGTAATACCTTCAACACCTATATCTAAAGTAGCACCATGGTCTTCAATCGTCTTAACGGAACATTGAACAGTAGAAGACCGCTGTAAATCCTCTTCGACAAACGTATTAACATGAGATGGTTCAATACTTAGTTCAATCCTCTTCTTCTTATTTTGCTTTGATTTCGGTTCTAAAGCTGAATTTTTCATTACTCTACATCTTAACCATTGGCCGATCTTAAAGTAGTTGTTTAAATCAGGTAATTCGATATTTTCCTTCTTCTTATTCGATTCGTCATCGGAGGCATATTCCTCTTCGTCCTCTTCGTCCTCGCTGTCAGAGTCCATATTTTCATCCAATTCTTCTAGAAGTCTGGTGAATTGTTCAGATATATGTGTTAGATCAACAAAACCAGATAAACCATCGGTAAATGTGACCTTAATATCTTGCTTTGAAATTTCTGAGATTTGGCCAACCAAAGAAGATCCTACTCTCAGGTTTCTGAAATTGATATGTTGAAGAACCGATAATTTCTCGTCATCTTCCTTTTCATCCTCACCTTTAACAGCCCCCGAGGTGCCTTTAGCTTTTGTCTTCTTGACTGTCTTCTTCTTTTTCTTAGGTCTACTGGAATCTTCAGAAGCTGTGTCCTTACCGAACAAGACATCATTGGCAGCTTCGTTGGCCACCTGTTTCAATTCTAAGGGAGTCAATACTGAAGCACCACCTCTTGGAAAAGAAACTTCTTCGGTGGCTTTCATCAGCGAAGAAGTACTTGGTTGTTCTGTGGCATCCTGCCTGGATAACGGCGATTCCTCGCTTCTTTTTCTCTTCGAAGCAGGAGGCATATTTATATCCTGGTGATGTATTTATGTTATCGTACAAGGATAGAAGTAGTGATAAAGCGTATAGATAGAATTCATATATTACGCAAGTTAATTGAAACTATTATAACATATGGTACTCATCTCATCGCAAGATATTTTAGCGGTAAAATTCATTTGAAAAAGAAAGAAAAAAATTTTCATCAGAGATCTGAAATATTATCGTTACTTACGAGCCAAATTACGACTATTCGGTACACCCGTACATTGTACAATTATTTTTCCAGTTTTTTGTTTTTTTTGTTTTTGGCAAGCTGAAAATAATGAATCACCTTTCCCTTTCCTGTTTGGGACGAGTGGGCCTAGAAATTATGGTCCCCCACGAGAGCCTCCGTCTGGGTTTCCCCACTGCCACTGCGGCCTGTCTAATCTCTCGAGGTTGGGAGCCCGCAACCCAACCGCCCGGATAGTGGGGGCTCTGACTGTGTGAGCCTCTCCAGAGGGTAATCTTTCACCCGTTGACCACAGTGCCGGAATTCTTAGAAGATATAGGTAATACCTAAATTATTCAATAGTGGATAAGCTCGTACCATATTTGTTTACATAGCTACCTAAAGAAACTATACATCAAGTTGCCAATATGTTAATTCCAAAGGAAGACAGAACCAAGATCCACAGATACTTGTTCCAAGGTATGTTCCCTGATGATTAAATCGATATTTATTGAGAAAGTAATATGTTTGAGATTCCAAAGTATTCCTGAGGTAAGAATCAGAATTCCAGCGTGGACATGAATAGTGCTAGCAATTCGAAATAATGCTAGGTGATTGTGCGAGATTTTATGATTTATCTACGATGTTGCGACGATACTGGCCGAACAGAATAAAGAAATGTGTGCGTTACTGGGAATGCGGTAGAATGCGATATGATAGATGGAAGCAATTACTTTTGAATATCAATCAATCGAAGAATATTGTTGAGAAATCCAGTTTACTAACAGATTATATCTTAATATTTTTACAATATTAATACATTAATATTTTAAACAGAAGGTGTTGTTGTTGCCAAGAAGGATTTCAACCAACCAAAGCACGAAGAAATTGACACCAGAAACTTGTTTGTCATCAAGGCTTTACAATCTTTGACTTCCAAGGGTTACGTCAAGACTCAGTTCTCATGGCAATACTACTACTACACCTTGACTGAGGAAGGTGTCGAATACTTGAGAGACTACTTGCACTTACCAGAACACATTGTTCCAGGTACTTACATCCAAGACAGATCTCAAACTCAAAGACCACAAAGAAGATACTAAACTGATTAAATTGAATTATTTCATAATTTCTTTAGTCTAATATTTACATTTTATATATAGTTCTCTAAGCCTTTGGGGTGTTTTAACAAAAATAAAATATAATCCATTCTAAGCATTATGTCCTCTCCATCAAAGTAACATAAAGGAGAGTGCGTCGATATTTATTCGTACGTAAAGAATATACGAGTAATAAAATGTCGAAGAAAATGATTTATATGTAGTTGGGAATGTAGAGACTGGATATATTCTGGATGGTACCTCGGGAAGGCTAAGTTTTCGAGGATTTTGTCTTTGAAATATCTTCTTTGGGATCGTTTGGATTGCCTTGCTAGTAGGTGGGGTTAATATAATAACAGGCAGCTTCAAAATTGTGACAGTTGATTGTAAAAGTTCATTTTGAGGAAAGGTATATATTTGTGTATTTTGAATACATATTACGATGCGATACCGACCCAAGAGATTATATATTTACAACCTAAAGAAAGCTGTGCTTTTTAGTAACGGTGAATAATTTGTAATGGTGCATATTATAGTAAGACGTCATGTGTATATAATTGAAAAAATTATTTAAAGTCAGGATTTCTCAATGCAGTTTCCTAACATATGTCTGTATCGTAGCTAAGTAGTAACAGGGACGTTCAGTAGATTATGTTCAACAAATATATGTACTCTGGAAGTTGAAGACTACGGGCAATTGAGTATTGGGAGAAATTTCAAATGTGTTAATAATGAGAAAGATTTCTAAGCTATCCGTTCATAATCATAAATAAGGAGCAAGATGTATTAATTTCTTTCTTAAAGTAACATGTATCCGATTATATGATACATAGGAATCCTCATCCAGTAACTAACCGCTGTTGTATTTAGCTTTTCATATGTCAGGAGTGATCGCAGGAACACCTTAAAAAAATAAAGATAAAGGACCGAAAATCATCATGAAATAATTTATTTTCTTAGAAAATCAAATTATATAAGATTACACTAGATGTAGTTCTATTAAAAAATAGTTATGTATATTCATGCAAGACAATCAATTTGGGAAAACTTGTTTTTTAAAATGTGGTGGGAATATTAATTTTATTTAAAATGGGAAAACGTCTATCATAAGAAAAGACAATACCATATATCGTTGAAACGTCGATATTTCTAACAATCATTAGGTTAGGTCATCTTTTCAACACCAGAAGTATTTCATTTTGGTTAGGAAAGAACCGTTCTTTACCCTCTCCTTATTTTCAATATCTTCTTGTTTCATAATTTCTGGATCATAGACACGTCTATGGTGCTCTAAATCAATCTTATCTAATGGATTTAGGAAAGTATAATCCTTCTTCCAGATCATGTAACCAAAATAGAAGGCGAACCAAATTGGGAATGCTAGATAACTTTGGAAGAACCCTTCGGCGGAGATAGTAGACCTTGGTGGGGCAAGTGCAACCCAGAATTGTGCAATGAACACAAGGATGTTGAAGAAGAATCCGTACACGGACCCCCAGAAACCGGTGTTGGCCAAGTAACCCAATTCATTCAAATCCTTATTTTGCACCTTCATAGCCATTCTGAAACGAATGTGTGACAAGATGATGGCGGACCATGTGAACAATTCGGATAAACCAGCAATGGCTGCCAACCAGGTGAACACCTCTTCCTCCTTGTCGGAACAGGCTGCAAAAGCGATAACACCGAAGACAGCACAGGACAAAAGAGCGTATAATGGTCTCCCCTCCCTGTCGATATAAGTCCAAAACCGTGGAGCGTAACCTTGTTCAGCCAGAGACGCCAATAATCTTGGAGCCGCGTAAAGCGACGAATTGGCCACAGAGATAACAGAGATTAGGATAACTGCGTTGATCAGATGAGGAACGACTTTAACCCCGTGGATAGACGCCGCTAGGACGTAAGGAGACGCGTGTGTAGAAGAACCACCGGCACCCATCAACTGGTCGCTGTCACGAGGGACGTTAAACCCGACCAAGATCATTGTCAGCAAGTAGATGATCAAAATACGGTAGATGGATTGCTTAGCTGCGTTGGGAGTCGATTTTCTTGGGTTTTCTTGTTCGTTAACGGACAGGACGTAGAGTTCGGTACCACCGTACGAGAAATACGCTGTAACCAGCACGTAACAGACATCCTTGAATCTACCGGCGGAGTCGTCGCTACCGAAGGCACCTGGATCGTGCCAGTACTTGCCACCGATGTAGCCATCGTTACCGGCACCACCACAGTTGACGACGATGGAGAATATGATGAACCCCGCCACCATAATAATCTTACAAGAGTTGAAGATAAACTCAGCCTCACCGTAGGCACGAACACCGAAAATGTGGATAAACAGCAAAAAGACGTAAAAGATAACGACAAACACGTCTGCGTTGATGGAGTCATTCCAGTACTGGATGGTCATACTCGATGTGATCAACTCTAGCGGTAGGACGGTCAGCCACTGGATACAGAACAGCCACACTGTCGCAAACCCGAAGGGCTTCGACACGAAGATGGAAGAGTAAGCGTTGAAGTTACCAGGAAGTGTGGGATACGTGACGGCCATTTCACCTGCAGCCTGAATCATGATATACGTGATGAACGAGACCAAAACATAACCGATGACTAAGGACGCTGGTCCACCGAAGGAAAGAGCCTTTGCGTTCGCGACTAATAACCCAGTACCGATACCCGTACCCAGGGACATCATGACGACGTGACGGGACTTCATGGCCTTTTTCAAATGCGTCGTTGTGGCATCCGACGTCCTCGTGGCAGCGTCACTGCCCTCGATATCACTGTCGGACGCGTCGCGCTTCTTCTCTACTGGAGGCTTGAAGGAATCCACAAGCCTGTGGAACATGGAATTACGCTCATTGTCGGCGGCCTCGTATGGGGAATATGACTTTTCGTTGATGTTTTCGACTTCTTTCTTCGAGATGGAATTGGACGAGTCCATCGCACCCGAGGATGATGATACGTTCATTATATTTTTAATGCTCTATTAAAAATTAAACGTATATGTTAAAAGAATATTTCAGCTGTCAGCAATATTAATAGCCTTTGGGAAAGTAATGAGCTTTAATTTATTCTTGCCTTTATACTGATTTACAAAGCCAAGCATTAAAAAAAGAAAAGCTTCAATACATCGAAGAAGAGGAGAGACTCCCCGACAAAGTTGCAATACATTTATATAATACAAGAATGGGCTGGCGGGATATTCGTTGACTCAAAACTTTCTCCACCCGTTACGAACTGTTATCCATGGATAAATCCAAGAATTTACGTGATTGACTAATACAGGGATACGATCGCTATCCATAAAGAAATTTCAAGTGGCAGTGGTTGCAGGCCGTTAAAGGACACATTATTACCAGAGCATTACTCATACGAGCGAGCCCACCCTGTAAAGACACTGGGGGGCGTGGAGGCGCGATGCGAGAGCAGAAGACAAAGAGAGCGGTCCCGGTAATCCTGGAGGAGCCGCAAAAAGGTGCCAGTTTCTTTTTCTGGTCCACTAACTGCCTTTCACGGGAGTATTGTCAACGGATGTGTCGGGTGCCTCCGGGGCCGAGAGACCCATACACCGTAAGCCAAGAAGACAGGAGGAGATCCTCGAGGCAAAGAGAAGATTCCCGTCGCCGGCGTTCCACGATGGCAGAACAAGGGAAAGAAGGGGCCGGGTGTGTGGGCCTTGCCTATCCCTGCGCGTAGTAGTAGTGGTGGATGGCACGGCTTTTACTTTTCTATTGTGCCTGTGACGGCGTGCGGCAACGTAAAAAAAGAAATGAACGGATACGTCACTCATGCTTCCTCTACGCCGTGTTCACTGGAAGAAAATAAAAAGGAGCCGCATTGCTTTTTTACGGTGATCTGCATCAAGGATCAAAAAAAAGAGCCGTTCGGGACTGTACAATGCGGAATAAGTTCGCAAGCTCTAGCTTGAAAAACCCGGTTCTATAACGGTAGCTTAATGGCCCGGTTTTCAGCTAGCATGTTTAATATGGAGGTTAAGTAGTGCGAATGTAACGCGGACAAGTTGTGAATTGTGGCAGGTCTAATATGACTGGTTGTGTAAGAAGTGGCACAACTTTAACATTAATAAGAGTCCTTATCTTGGGAGAAAGTGTCTAACACGTGTAATGCTAATATCGTAAGCCGAAAATTACATTATTTACTGTACATAGAATATATTATTATTTCACGATATTAAATGGATCCTTCGGGCAATAGCCTCTGAAATGCCATTCAGTTTCAAGCCCAAATCTGACCTTGTTGAGGCGAAATTGTAAAGTGGGTGCAGCAGTGGTGGTGGTGCTCGTGGCGCGCTAATGATTAATAATATACCACCTCGATCGAGGCAGCGGTACTCTTGTCTTCAAGGGAGGTGTGCTGAGCGGCTATTAATCTCGTTTAACACCAGAAGTTGTAGACCTTACGTTGCCAAGACACCGGACTTTTTGACCTTTTGGCCGGATTCCGGCCACCCTCTGTCTTGTCCGCTCCGATACCGGAATCTTGCGCATCGTCGTCTACATACCCTTCCTCGTCTTCCTCAGTGATGTAGACGTTTCTGTTTCTGGATAGATCTATCTGGTCGGCTGGAATCAACAGTTGCCAGTCCCTGTTGTATATCTTGTAACCCAAGTACGCTGCAATGACGACGGGGAAAGCTAGATAATTCTGGAAGAAACTTAACGCGCTGACTTTACCGTCGTTGCCCACGGGGGCCAATGCCACCCAGAACTGACACACGAGAATGAATAACGCTAGGATGATTGCGACCCATGATCCCCAGTAGCCCGTTTGCGCCTTAAATCCGATTTCGTTGAGGGAGTGGCCCTGGACACGCATGGCGTCTCTGAATCGGATGTGTGACAGGCAGATCGAGATCCAGATGAAGATCTGCCCCAGCCCCGAGATACTTAATAACCATGTGAAGACGTCCTCTCTCTTGTCACTGGCGGCGACGAAACCCAACATGCCGAATAGGATCACCGCGATGGAGCATCTAACGGGTCTACCGTTTCTGTCGACATAATTTAGGAATTGTGGTACAATTCCCTCTTGGGATAGCGATAGCAACAGTCGGGGGGCGGCATACAACGCTGAATTGGCGACAGAGATCACAGAGATCAAGATCACGGCGTTGATGAAGTGTGGAACGACTTTGACACCGTGGGATGCCACGGCGATGACGAAGGGAGATGAGTGTGAACTCGAGGATGATGATGAACCTAGTAGATCGGGACTGTTATATGGAACCAAGAAACAAACAATGATCAAAGTCAACAGATAAATGAAGAGGATTCTGTAGACAACTTTCTTCGTGGCACTTGGGATCGATTTCAAGGGATTTTCTTGCTCAGCGGCTGTTAGCACCAGGGTCTCTACACCACCGTAACTGAAGGCAGCATAGCAAAACACAGAGCACACCCCTTTGAAGCCGTTGGCAAACAGACCAGGATTCCTCCAGTATTTGGGCCCGATGTAACCTTCTTCCTCGTTTGGAATACCGCCATTGATGATAATGAGACCTAATATGACAAACCCGATGACCATTAATATCTTGCACATGTTGCAAAAAAATTCAGCCTCGACGTAGCCTCTTGCCCCGCCGAGATTCACTAACACCACGACGACGAATGCCGCTAGAACAAATACATCTAAGTTAACGTCAACGTTCCAGTATTCGATTGTCATGGCCGCAGTGACTAGTTGCAGCGGTAGGATGATCATCCATTGCAAAGTGTATAGGATCGATATGGCAAACCCGAACGCCGGATCCACCAGGAAACTTGGGTATCTGGTGAAGTTACCGACAACATTGGAGTAAACAATTCCGAGTTCCCCAGCAGACTGTATGATCAGATAAACCATGATGGAGGCCACCACGTAACCTATTATTAACCCTAGTGGACCGGAACTCG
The DNA here is from genome assembly GCA_003708865.2 of Kazachstania taianensis. Classification (NCBI taxonomy): domain Eukaryota; kingdom Fungi; phylum Ascomycota; class Saccharomycetes; order Saccharomycetales; family Saccharomycetaceae; genus Kazachstania; species Kazachstania taianensis. Next base: position 257,127 of record PPOK02000002.1, on the reverse strand, counting down.
ACAAAACGGAACCAGTACCGACTAGTAAACCTGTACCGATACCTGTCCCCAGGGATATCATCAGTATATGTCTTGGTTTGATTGTTTGATCCAGTTCGTTATCATTGGGAAGATACTCCTCGGATGATGAATTTACCTCTTTTCTCTTGAACGAGTCCCAGAACCTCCCGAGGACGTTATCACTCTTGGTCTTCAAGGTGTTATTATTACTCTCGCATGTTTGCGCTGCATTTAAATTGGTGATGTGGTATTCAGACTTTGAATCCTTTTGAGAAACAGTCATATGAGAGCTGGAACCAGTATCAAGCATGGCTCTTTGACCTTGTAGGAATGAAACACGACTTGATCCGACTTGACACAGTTAAAGACCTTTTATAAAAGCTGAGCTCCGCAGATGGTTTCAGTGTAGTTCACTTACGTCGATATTTATATGATTTTAATAATCGACAAACTAACCTCTTCAGCATCGAAAAGAAGAGAAAGCAAAGGTGATGGAAAAATTCCCTTTTCTCACTACGGCTCTATCAAATATTACTCATGTTAGCAATCCAGAAACAAGCTGCAAAAGGAAGTGCGAAAAAACACCCATAGAAATGAGGAGGAATGCTCCATTAGACTTTCTCCCCAGAAGGGAACGTCGAAGATATGCATGCAACTTCATGCTGGAAAATGAGGGTTTGCCCCACCAATGCAGCGAAGGGAACACGGGAGGAAAGGCTTCAAAATTAGAACATCATGTAAGCATTTAGCCGTACCAAGAAATGGGGGGTGAACATCTGAATGGTCGAATGAGTCAGGAAATCATCTCCAGCCATTTGCTGGGTGTCTGAATGGAAAAAAGTCGAAGAGTGGTGACACATTTTTTCTGTTTCCCATTCGGCATTTTTCTTTTTTTGCCGTGTCCGAGAGGGGGAGGGCCAAAATTTGTTTTCTTTTTTGAAGATTTGACCCACCTCCATTTTTGTCCCTAGTGTTGGGAAAGGACAGGTGAGCAAATTGCGTTCCTTTTTGATCGGAAGAATGTCCATGTGGAGATCTCGCAGGCAAGATTCTCCGGTAAGTATGTGAATATGATAAACCCTTTTTTATCGGATCTTGTCCCTGTTTGAGTTCCCGTCTATCCGCATTTTCCTTTGAAATTCTCTCCACTTGTATGTGTATCTGAATTTCATAGTCTTTGTTACTATGGGAATAAAACTGGACCTGGACACAAGACTTTCATCCTTCTGTTACGTATTGCATTCGGACTTATTTTACAGCATGGTGGTATACCGTGAAAAGTTGCATTTTCGCTCGCTGACACTATGGTAGATGATCGGGTTAACGCCGAAAGAAAGCCGAAACTGATAATACTGGTTAGGCATGGAGAGAGTGAATCAAATGGAGACGAAGGTGTCATTACAGAAAAGCCCACCCATTTGATTGGGTTGACGGATAAGGGCTGGAGACAATCTTATCTAATCGGGGTTAATTTGTTGAAGATGTTAAACCTTCCGGGGCTGGAAAAGATCTCTACTAAGGAATACGATAGGGAGCAAGAGGAGCGTGATTTAAATATACAGAAATGTGATTTCTCAACTCGAGATAGACTGAATATTGTCTTTTATGTATCCCCGTTTCTTTCTACAAGGGAGACTTTGAAGGCTATGTTGCATGTCGTTAAACAGTATAATGATATAGACAGATCAACAACCGACACACAGCTTGACGAAGATTTTTTCGATCCCTGTGACAAGAGAAAACATGCATACTGGCCTACAAGTCTCGCTAATGCCAATGAGGTAAATCCAAATAAGATGCTAAATTTTATGGTTAGAGAAGACCCCAGGTTAAGGGAACAGGACTTCGGAAATTTCTCCGATATAGAAAATATGAACGATGTCATGCATATCAGAAAGCACTATGGTCAGTTCTTCTTTAGATTCTTGCAAGGGGAAAGTGCTTCTGATGTCTACAATAGAGTGGCTAACTTTCAAGATTCCTTATTCAGAACTTTTAAACCAAACGTTTGGGGACATGGGGAAGTATACAGCGATGTTACAGTTATCGTGACCCATGAAATATTCTCAAAAGTGTTTCTAATGAAATGGTTTAGATGGACTTACGAGGAGTTCGACACACTTGAGAGCATTCCAAATGGTAGTTTAGTCATTATGGAGTTGGATGAAACGACAGATAGATATACGCTGAGGACTGTTATCCCAGAAATGAAGGAATAAACTACTGTCATGTTTTTTCCTACTGTTACTACGCTTGTCACAATTGTTTTGGGGTTGCATATATAGAGAGTTTTGATGGTTAGTCAAGTTACGTGCATCTGCGTTCATGATGTGCCTTTATAATATACATGTATTCTTATAACTTACTTATGATCTGATGAAATCAAAAATTTACTCGAGAGAGTTAAGATTTTTAACCGCTATTAAAATATTTCAAAAAAATATCAACTTCACAAGTCCAAAACGAATAAGAGTATCCATTACAGTTAAGACTAGGAGTCAACCGTGTGGTATCGGGCACCACTTTAGTAGAACCATTGAGCAATATCATGCAGTTGCCCAAGTATGAAAACAAGCCTTTTAGACCACCAAGAAAACTGGGATCAAAAGGTACCGCAGTGAATAATGACAAAGTATTAAGACAAGTGAATAGCACTATTAGACCTCCAAAGAAACCTAAGCTTGCCTCGGTGCCAGGGTCGGGTAAAGAATTGTCTCAACCTTCTATAAAGACAGTACAACATGGTCATAATGATTCGGAGTATTTTGTTATGATGTATAGAAAACCAAGTAATAAGAAAAACAAGACCTGGGCAGGAGATGGATATGCTATACTTAGAGCATCCAGTCAGAAACTAATTTTCTATGGAGATTCTGGGCAAGTATTGGGTAGTACAGCATCTACCGCTCAAGATGAAAACAATATCTTTGACAAAATCTTTCGAGTAGGTGGATGGGAAATTCAGATTGATTCTAAGCTAACGAGTCCCGATGAACTACAGCAAATATTACATCTAATTAAACCGGCAGGTTCTACGGAAGATTTGCAAATAACAAAACATTCAGTTGTCACAAAACCTACAGAAACAAAATCGCAGATACCCGTCTCGCAATTATTTTCAAAAAAGACTGTTTCTAGATTCAAATCTGTTGTTACTAAATCAGCTGCATTTACTCCTCTTTCACTAAAGAATGGTGAGAATAGAGTGAGTGGGAGAAAATATCTTCCAATTTTCGATATCAATAACATAGAAAACCCAATCATCATGAATAAGTCATCAGATGCCGAAGTTGATGTAATAATTGACCCACTTATTGGTAAGTGTTTGAGATCACATCAAAGAGAGGGTGTTAAGTTTATTTATGACTGTGTCATGGGGTTCGCAAGGCCTGAACACTCCGAAAAGATACCGACAGATAAAAGTTTGTTGTTGGAAAAGGATTCAGATATTACAGGATGCCTTCTAGCAGACGATATGGGTCTGGGCAAGACTCTGATGACCATAGCATTGATTTGGACATTGTTAAAACAGACACCCTATGCTTCAAAGGTTGAATGCTCCCAGAGTGGTGTCCCTCTCATGGGTCTTTGTAAGAAGATCTTAGTTGTATGCCCAGTAACTCTCATAGGGAATTGGAATAGGGAATTTAATAAGTGGTTGGGCCTATCGAGAATTGGTGTGCTGACACTGCATGCGACTAATACGCCAGATATGGATAAGGCGGCGGTGAGGAATTTTTTGAAGGTTACGAGAACCTATCAAGTTTTAATTGTCGGCTACGAAAAATTGTTGAGTTTATCTGATGAGCTTAATAATAAAGTAGCAACAGCTAATTCCATCGATCTGTTGATATGTGATGAAGGTCATCGTTTGAAAAACAGTTCATCAAAAATTCTGAATATTTTGAAGAGTCTGGAAATCCCCAGAAAAGTCCTTTTATCAGGTACCCCAATTCAAAATGATCTGACTGAGTTTTATACAATTGTCGACTTTATCAATCCAGGTATTCTTGGTGGATTTTCGAACTTCAAGAGAAAATTTATAACACCGATTACAAGGGCTAGGGATACGGATAATCGTTATAATGAAGAAATTCAGGAAATCGGTGAAGAACAATCTAAAGAAATAATTACAATCACTAAAAGATTTGTGCTACGGCGAACCAATGAGGTTTTGACTAAATATCTTCCACCAAAGACAGATCTCATTGTATTTTGCAGACCCTCAAAGACTCAGCTGTATGCCTTTTCTGATATATTACACCAACCTCAATTAGACTTTCAACATATGACACCAACATCATCATTAGGATTGATTACTTTGATGAAAAAGATCTGTAACTCGCCATCATTGCTTGAGAGTGACAGCTATTATGCGTCAAATATCAACAACAGACAACTTGCAGATAAGTATAAGAATCAACTAGATTCCGGAAAATTACAAGTACTAATATCCTTACTAGAAAATATAAAGAGAACAGCACCTGATGAAAAAGTAGTTATTGTGTCTAACTATACCCAAACATTAGATATTATCCAAAATTTGTTACATTCGAGGCAGATGACATTATGTCGTCTTGATGGATCTACACCACAGAATAAACGAGATGGTATAGTTAATTTGTTCAATAAGAATAGAACAATATTTGCATTTTTGCTGAGCGCTAAATCAGGCGGAGTCGGGTTAAATCTTATTGGTGCTTCTCGACTCATACTGTTCGATAATGATTGGAATCCCTCGGTTGATTTGCAGGCTATGTCAAGAATCCATCGGCAAGGTCAGAAACGGCCTTGCTATATATACAGACTTGTGAGCACCGGTTGCATTGACGAGAAGATTTTACAAAGACAACTGATGAAACATAGTCTAAGTCGCACATTCTTAGATGGTTCTTCGAAACAAAGTGATGACTTATTCAGGAAGGAGGATTTGAAAGATTTATTTACTGTCCTTGCAAAAACAAAAAGTAATACCCACGATTTGATATGCACCTGTAAAGGCCTTGGAGAATTACATGGCGGTATGTCCAATCAAATAGAGATGAGAAATGAGAAAGAAAATCACAAGCAGCAGCCACTCAGTCAGTGGACCAACGGTCTAAAAGCGAAAGAAATATTGGAAGAGCAGATAATAAAAGAAGAGATGGATAAAAATAGGTCTATCAAAGAATGTCTAGAAGGTTACAAGCATATCGATCCACAAAATGCTAACTGTATGGATGACGATGTAGTGTTTCAGACGATTGTGCAAATGAAAGAAGCAATCACGTTCCTACTTGTGAAACCGATGAGTCTCCCCTAAATCCGGATATTTCTTAGCTACATATATATATGTCGATACATACATAATATGGGGGATTCACACAGTTGGTAGCGACCTTGTTTCAGAAAGCTGTGGATAAAAACGAGATATAGTTCTTTATTTACCAGATTTTGCCAATAGTATCACATTTAAATGGCATAATTAAAATGGGGTATATACGTACTCTTAATACGTGTCTCAATAGTGACACTATTTCCTGAAGGGGTCGTTATTTATTCAAGAGATGCGTCAGAAACAACAAATTTTGGACTACTTTCCGGGTAAAGGCAATAATTTTAATATGAAGGAATTTGTCAATTTCCAATCCCAAAGGGCCCCTAGTGTAACAGGAGAGACTATACGATAAAACTAGATAATAATAAGCTTGTCGCGGGGGTACCAGCATATTACATTCCCCGCCATGCAAATTACAAGTTTTTTTAGGTCCATCTTCCGATACCGTAAGACCAATGTTACTCTATTCTTTTTGGTTGCGTACATATTGATCGGATTTCTTTATGTATGGGATCAAATACGATACGAGTATAATGTTCCGATTGAAGAGGGCGATATTCCTATTAGGAGGTTTTTGGATAATTCGTGGGATCACCTTCAGAATATTACTTTCTCGTATCATCCATATACATCAAGGGACAATGATAGAGTTCATGACTATATTTCAGAACGGGTAAAGGACATTGTCAGTGACTCGACATTTGTAGAGGTATCTGATGATATGAAGACTAAGAGTTCCACATTATTCAGACAACAAGACGTGTTCAATGCTAGTTCTACAAAATCAAGAGTTATCTATTTCGAATCTTCCAATATCGTCGTAAAGATTACTGGGAGTGATGTAGATTTACCAGGTTTACTTCTTTCTGCACATTTTGACTCAGTCCCCACTTCTTATGGTGCGACTGATGACGGTAAAGGTATTGCATCCATGCTTGGCCTGTTGGAATACTATTCTAGACGTCAACCAAAGAGAACAATTGTGTTCAACTTCAATAATAATGAAGAGTTTGGGCTATTAGGAGCTTCTCATTTTATCAACCATAAATGGTATCCCTCGCTTAAATATGTACTGAATTTAGAAGGTGCAGGGGCTGGTGGGAAAGCGGTTCTTCTCAGAACTACTGATTCCTCTACAGGAGAGATATACAAAAGGGCTGTTAAGACAGAGCCTTTTGGTAATTCAATATTCCAAGATGGTTTTAATAGAAGGGTTATACATAGTGAAACAGATTATAAGGTTTATGAAGAAAATGGTTTGCGTGGGTGGGATATTGCTTTTTACAAACCCAGAGATTTGTATCATACAAAAAGAGATGATATACAACACACTTCTAGGGAGGCATTATGGAATATGCTGTTTACTTCCTGGCAGATTTGTAATTTCGTGACAGGGTCTAAAATTCTCCCTGAAAACGGTACGCTTCCTTCTGTATACTTTGATTTCATGGGACTTAGGTTTTTTACTTGCAGTACTCATTTCCTCTTAGTGATGAATTGTATTCTGATTGTTTCTGCCCCAATTATTCTTTCATTGCTACATATTTTCACCAGAAAGAAAGTTTTCCTGCGATCATCAGAATGGGTTACATGGATTAGGTTGCCATGCTCTTTGACCCTCAGTGTTTGTGCTATAAAGATGCTAGAATTGGCTTTAAGAAAAATTAATAAATTCATTGTTTTTGCTAATGTCTATTCTTCCTTCTTTACCCTATTTACTGGTCTTTTATTGACTCACTATCTTATTGACTCCATGTTTGAATATTTTTCGACTGATGACATGGTAAAAGATATCAGCTTGATTGAACTAACGATAGTGTTTTGGGTAACTTTGGTTTTCGCAACATATGATATATACATTCACGATTTTAAAACCACAGGCAGTTACATTATCACATTACTTTTTGTTACTATCTGTGCATCTGTGCTTATTAAGTTTTGCGCCGTAATAATGTGGGGCACTAATATTAAAATGGTACATGGCAATAAAACTATGGATACAAATACTACATCCAATTATGGAAGCATACACAGTGTTAATATCGATGAGGAAGCGGGGTCTGAGACAAGGACGTCAGAAAATATTCAAGTAGGGGATGACGAGAGGGCTCCTCTTATAGATAGCACTCTAAACACATCAGAGGATCCTAATCTGAGTGACACACCATCTTTGGATGTGAGTATTGTTGAACCCCAATATGAATGGATTATGCAGCTGCTTATTTTTATTCCTATAATTGCATTATTGTACCAAAATATATTCGAAGTTTTGGGTGCCATATCACAGACTATATCAGAATCAGATGAAGCAATGAAACGAGCATGGAATATTCTTTTCCTTTCCTCGATTGTTGTATATTCGTTGCATCTTCCATTTTTTAGATTTAATTTCCAGATTATAGTTTTGATCTTTTTTCTGTTTATGGGTTTGGTTTCACGTTGCCTGTTATCTTCGCCATTTACCGAAACAGCCCCGTTGAAGGTCAGATTTAGACAAAATATTAATGGTACCGTAGAATTAAGTGGGGTGGGTAATAACCTCGGTTATTTAAAAGACTTGATTTTGGATTTACCTAGTTTCAAGAATGGACCAGGTTGGATGGACTGTGATGATAAAGGTCAAGCGTGTTCCTATGACAGTTATATACCAAACTTGGTTGATCAAAACGTTTTGACCAAAGCTGGAATGATGAACGTTACTATTATAAGTAATGATCGGGAAGATGACAATCGCTCAAAATATGCTCCTATCAATGCCGAATTGTCGGTTAACGTCCTTGAGAATAGAGCATGTAGTCTCTTTTTTAATACTTCACTAGATGATGATGATGATGCAGTTTCAAATGTCAAACAGATCACGGTTTACCATGACGATAATACTACTGGATATCAAAAAATCAGATGGGGTGCTGGCATTAACGAGTTACAATTACATAAACTTGATTTTGATCAGCCAACCTATCATCTTGGAATTCAGTGGTTCCCCAAGACACTTTTATCTCGCGACGATGGCTATTCAGACGATTTTGCCGATGATAAGAACGATAAATTAGGAATATCCCTTGTTTGCTATTGGGGTGAGTTCGATTCTGAATCAGTTATTGATGGTGTACGTAAAAGAAAAATTCCTGCGTACGATGAGCTTTTGTCGTATTCGCCAATAAACTATTCCTTCACTAACAAGGAAAAAGGTCTCGCGTATTCGAGACAATACATTGAATTGTGAATATATAGTGTTATACATATGTAAATACATGATCTTTCAAAAAGAAATATGGAAAGCAGTGTTTGGCTTTTATGTATTATCAAACCATACGGGATATGTAAATTTTATACTTATTACACAGTTTTGCTGTATGACGTCTGCGTTACAATCGACTTTTAATTAAATCAAAAATTGGATAAGAATATAGTCACAAGTTGTGCGCTCAAGACTTTGTACCAAAGTTAAGCATGCAACATTTTATTAAATGGCTTGTGGGCCGTGGTAATTCAGTAGTATAAAAATACATTTTTTCACTACCAAACTTTACATCGATTCTCATATGATCTTTCTTTGGAGGGTATCAAAAAAAAGGCTTATCTTTAAATCAGCTTGAAGATGTATATTTTTCATTGTTCAGTAGAAGTTGATAATCTCGAAGTGTTTACACTAGTGGCTGAACTGTCTTCGAAACTTTCAACAAGGGCAGGATTTTTAGTAATTATGTGCAAGGGATAGGTGACAGGATTAAAAACGGTCGACATGGGTTATCCTAAACGTGTTTTTGATGACGGTAGATCATTATTCTATTATACTGATGTCTATTCCCCATGATCCTCTATCCAGTGTTCTGTTCTTTCCTCAATAAGCTCTTGCCGGGTATCTGCGTTTCTATAGGAATTTCATTAATTAGTATTTGATCTAATTCATATTCAACCCTAAAAACGTTTCTATCCTTATAAGTCTGGAAATCGATTAACATTTCTAATGGAACATCAGGAATCTTATATTCTAATTTGATTTCCTTTGTATCCTTACCATCATCAGATTCTGTTGTTTGGTAGTCATTCACTTTACTATTGAGAAATATACCTTGTTTACCTGCATCTCCCTTTTGTCGCCTCCTTAATTCTTTTAGTCTCCTTGACTTTGATTGACTAACTAACAAGTTTGAATGGATGAAAACTAATTCTTTGACATAAGTGGTATCGTTTTCCACCTTAAATATTCTTATTGCTTCATTGATAGCATCGATGGCATTTATGAATTGGCCTGAAGCTGTGTAAACTTGTGAAATTCCAAACCAAGCTAATGCCGTAAAGGTATTGTAAAATTTGACTTCGAATAAGGGGATCTTTTGCAAAGTCTGGCTCGGCAATGATAAATTGATCGCTTGAGAGTAGGTTGATAGCGCATCCTCCAACTGTCCCAACTCAAAATACAGTGCCGCTAGAGATATCCAAATTACAGGATTTTCGGCTGTTATACTTAGGGCTTCTTCATAGAAGTTGAATGCCTTTCTAGCTCTATCTATTGCATTGTCCTTTAGTGACAGTCTACCTAAGAAATACAAAATTTCTGAATGATTAGATCTATCTGTGGAAGATAGTTCCACCTCTAGCATTTTGATGCATTTTTTCAGTTCTCGCCTATCGTTTAGACAACTGAATCCTGCCTGTAAGATTAATAGTTGTTGGGTTTCCAATGTTGTTAGTTGAAACTTTGCCCTTACCTCTGTAAGAAGATCAAATGCTATAGTCGAGTTCTTGTAAATAATGAACTCAATTGATGACAAAAACTGATAGCAATACAAAGATTTTCCTATTATATGCTTTCTCGGTATTTTATCAGCGTAAAGATTCAGCATCCGGATTGAATTCATTAAGTCATCCTTACATCTACCAAAAAGGTTATATTTTCTGAATAATTGGGCTCTGGTGATCAGAATTTCAACGTAGTCGAGACCGTTTTCATACCCTAAAATATTCAGAGTCTCCTCGTATTGTGGGAGAAAAGATTCAATAGGGTATGTTTTAATTGGTGCCAGTAATGATATCCTACAATTTAAAACATGTATTTCATTTTTGATTACATCATCCACGATTCTTTGATTTCTCCCAACGGCTATGCTGTCATTAGAGTGCTGAATATTTCTCAAGACATTTAAAGCCTGGATTATAGCATGGTTGGCATCGTCATACCTGTTAAGGTGATAATAGCAAAACGCCATTTGTTTCCAGATTCTATAGTCATTCACGATATTTTCGGATCTTGAGTTTATCGCATCAATAAGTAAGTGAATTACATTAATATACCCTTTATCCAGAATATATGCATTGCTTAGAAGCAAAAGACATTTAACATCCAACGGGTTCAAGGCCAGGACCTTTGAAAACAAACTACAAGCCAATGGAATAATCTCCATATCTAATGCTATTTTCCCACATACTCTCAAAATATCAGTAGTTATTCTTTCAAATTCATCTGTGGACATATCTCTACTGGAATGGATAGTCTTTCAATTCGTCTTGTTTCCAGGAGTGTAGAACTCTTTTTTTTCGTCTTTATCCCAAAATATAATTGGCCTTTTGTCTTTCTCCTTCTTTTGTTTATAATGATAATTAAGGTAGTGATATCTGCTAAAAACTGGTTGACATTTATTTGTGTAGCTATTAATGGAGTTGAAAGAGAAAGGAACGGATCGTTCAAAAACAAAAAGAAAAATATTTATGATCTCAAATCAATTCTAATGATTCTATAAATATGTCTTCTTTATTTGTATTCTAGCTGGTGGGAAAATAATCGAACTATGGGCACCAAATGTTGTTTCGTTATTAGAAGCGCCGTGGATGCAATTACGTTGTCTGTCGTAGGATCAAAGGGAAGAATCTGAGGCAAAATAGAAGCCGGCTATTTTAAATGAAATATTCCAATAAATAAAGAGGATGGAAGGAAATGAGTCTTTTTTTTCTTTTTCCTGTCGAAGAATACACTGCAGAGAAATAATAACGAATACGGACGTAAAAGTTAGATTATACTAATAAAGTTTCTCGATTTTGGAAAAAAAAAATTCTTCGAAGATATTTCGCACGGAAAAAAAAAAAAATGAATTGGCATTTGAAAAATTACTACACAACAGACATTGTCCAATACGAAGGTCGTAGTGCTGACATTCTTGTACAGACATCTCCCACTCAGATCTCCTAAGATATAGCTGCATCGAAATTTCCTCGCCGCGCTCGTGATGACAAATTTTGTACTTCGTAATGAAAACTTTTCAAATAACAAAGACTTATTATACAAGTATATTGGAAATTCACTTGCAAACCCCTCGTAACTTGATTTCTGACTTCGTTCAAGTCAGCAATATCGTGAGGTCGGTACGTATTCAAGAGGCTCCAAAGGAGTTTGATCGTTTGCGAATTTACGCTTCGGAATACGAAGGACGGATATCTATTTAATCCGTTTTTAATAATATCTAAACTTAATTACAAATACGAAATATACCCTCAGTGAAAATAACTGCCACGTTGAGGCAAGGAAGAAGGCTGTAGTTCCTACGGAATGTGCTCTGTAGGAACTATTTTTTGATGGAAGGTGTTATTTCCAAATTGGGTCAATTTTGAGTGGCACATGAGACACAGGGTGGCACATCATTTCCCTAAACGGTAATTTCATCGAAAAAATAAATATCTTCTACCGCCTCCTTCTAGTCTGAATAAAACGTGATGTTTTTACGTTCTTTTTGGACTATTTCTCTCACTAAAGATTTTTCTCTCCGGTAATTTTTCAAAGTTTCGTACCGAGATTACTTAAGCGGGAGCACCTAGTATACTTCTGTAGATTATCTCTGTACAACTTGTAGGGTACAACAAGAAACAGTGGCCATTGTTTTCTAGGCGTTCCTTTCCTCCGAGTAAAATATCTTACAAGTTACTGCAGTGTTTTTTTCGTTACACTAGGGGGCATTAATTTAGTCCCGATGCTTGAATCGGGTATTCCCGCGAACAACCTGCTTACCGTCTCTGATTTGACAATTGTTCACTTCAAAGAAAAAGACAGGGCCTTTTCATAGCATAAGGAAACCAATGACAACTAATTCTTGCTAAACCCTAGTGGCTTCCTTATTCCCGCTTCAAAAATTTAAATACATATACCAAACTATGTGTTTGTGCCCCATGCAAGCGCCAACTAAGCGTTACTAAATTGTTTGGAGTAATAATTGTAGTTCCTTTACATTTTACTGTTAGATATTTTGCCCGAGGTTACTCAAGTTTTTTCTATTGGTTATGATAAATGTCCTGTTTCCTGGAGACTTTTAAAACGATCAAATAATAATGCTTGTCTTTCACCTAACTTCCTTATATTATTCCTGTCATTGATAATTTGACTTTGAACATCCGCTTATGACCCTTTATCCTTTATTCGCACCTGTCATTAATACTAGCAGTCCTTTTTTAACCCAAAGTTTTGTCAACCCAAACAAAACTTTTCTATGAGATTATTCAGATATCATTGGCTTCTCGAAAGAGAACTGCGTTTGATATGTTTAAGGGTAGCGGTTATCCATGCGGAATGGGAAATGAACTGTCTATTAAGAAGCGCCTGGAAAAGTTGACGTGCTGGAAAACTTTTAATGAAGAATTTCTTGCTTAGATATCTCGACATTCCTTCCCTCAACAGATATTAATAAATTTAAGATGCTACGGTATATAAGCATGTAATGCTGATAGGTTTTACGGTATATTGCAGAAATCCTTCCGTATTGAAAACGTAACAATGGCCAATTTTCTGATCTGGGCATATTATCATTTCTTCCGCGAACTTAGAGACCGGTAATAAGAAATGGGGTAAAGCTATATTTTTGGAAGTAGATATGAGTTTATACTTCATATAGCCACACTAAGGGCCTTTTTCTATGAGTAAACAGTTACTGGTTGTAGAATACACAAGACTTTCCTGGAACTTTCTTTAAACCGCCTATCTCTCAAGAAAGTTTTAGTCCTTTTTATATCAGTTTGCACTACTTTGCTTTAGACCGTAGAGGGATTAATTCAACTTCATTGCCTTCCCTGGTGCTTACATGTGTGATTTAATGTATAGTTCCTCTTCTAAATTTGTCTATAGCGATATGCTGAAGATATATCCAACTGTGTAACATATCTACCGTTGCCCAATGCATCTGCCATACTTGCCATCAGTGCTTGATGATGTACCGTACTTGCCGTCCTATCTTTTCATAAGTGTCGACATTTCGTTGACCACATCTAGCGATAAACGTACATTTCTTGGTCCCATCCCTTTCGTTGGAAAGACAAACATAGTGTTGATTATGCAATCCTTATAGACTTCATTTTCATTTAAGAACTGATCCTCGGACTGTCTATCCATGATTACACGCTGATTTATTTCTTATTGTAAGTATCCCTGAATAGCATTTTCTACTTTGGTTCTTGGACATGGCTTCATGGTAATTAAGTGATAGCTTATAATAATCTTTTCCTCGGCCATTCGTTCGAAATCACAAACGAACGGCAACTGAAACTTTTGCGGAAAAGCTGAGCAACCCTTCCTGATCTAGTATACGACCATCTGGTTTATAAAGAGTAGGGTGCAATTCTAATGGAGGTAGTCCTTCCATCTCTAGCATGTTTTGCAACGTATTCACACGTCCCAGATTAAGACATTTTGGCTTCGCTGTCTTTGTAACACCGTTCGAACTAACTTGGAGTTTTTTTTGTACATCAGGATTTGTGCAAACAAGTGCTTCAGTGGTTGACATATATGTCTGTTGTTTGGGTCAGAGGTCAACTTTAAAAGCAACTGTTTCTTCTATCTTCCGTTGGTGCTAACTCTGGGGCTGAACTTTCTGGTGGTGGGTTCGTAGATTGTGGGTTAGTAACTTCTTCTGAATCTGCAGCCGAGATTTCTTGTGGATTAGGCTGCTGAGACTACGGGATTGTAGTGTTGTGTTTGAATTCATCAACGTAAGCCTGTTCGGGTCTAGTTACTTCATCATATTCCCTGTAATTAATAAGATTATCAAACGTAGTATCGTAGATTTCTTTTTTATCTTTTTCGTTCCGTATCGAGCAAGAGCTCCTCAAGTTTTGTCAACAGGGCTTCAGCCGTCTTGTTAACTTCACTTTTGTTTTTATTGCTGACATAACCGATTGGTGATCCATCCTGGGAGGGGCATGGTTTTGGACATATTAAATATACGGAAGTTTGAGATAAGTAGTGACAAACCACTCGAATAGGAACCGCCTAATATATTCTATTTTATCCTAATTTACATTCCGAGCAATATACCAATTGGCAAAATGTGAAACACCGATAAATGTGTATTGAGTTGTTTTGTTTATTTTTTGGACTAGGTTTGCTGCAATTTAATTCTTTTTCTATAGACTTCAACAAAACAAATTATAAATTTTTTAAATGGATAAATTGGCCAAACTCGACCGTACCCTAGTCTGATATGATAAAGAAAAGGGCAGTGCCGGCCAATAAAACGTTTGAGTAGCATATTATCCTTTTAACAAAACTATAAAACTAAAGAGTTATCAGAGTTACAAACTACTTGGCTAATTCAGTGAAATCAGGCTTTCAACGAAGGATAACGACGACGATAAGGTGAAAAAAAGACTAGCTTATTCTCCTACAAACATCTGAAACACTAACAAAATATTGAGAGTATCTAAAGGACAGTGTTTTTTTCACGACAATAATCAACTACTAGGTCTCTCAAGGCACAGTAACTTCCAAAACAGTTTTGAAACATGAATGTAAGTTTTGGAACGATAATCCTACTCCTCTCTCTACATTGCTTGGTGACTAATATCTGAACCTACTTCTGCACTTATTGATTGAAGTCATACTAAAATTGTTTCAGAATACTTTGGTAATAATAAATATAGGTTAATTGCCCTCACATATGTAAGGAGTTTGATTGCTCTCTTAGAATAACGGAGGTCCTCAGTTAACTGATATATATAAGAGGTAATGAGAAGAGAGATGACAGATTTTCATCTTTCATATTGTAGATAAATATAATATTGCACGAAAACATAGAAGTGCAATTCCACCAAAAGAACTATCATCTCTCAAAGGAAGACTCCCTTGCGATACTTGCTTTAGAAGCTACATTAGGTGTACTACTTTTACCCTTGTCATCCCTGTGTCACAGCTAGATACATCGTTATAATAACTATCTTTTTGTCAGACCCTAACATTACATTTTATTTCTTTAAACATATTTGATTATATCTATTGCAAAATAACTCTGAATGCAACTAAAAGAAATGTGCATAGGAGAAAAATGCTTAACATACGAACATGTGTGTTTGCTGACTTGTGAGAGAATCCTCTATAGTTACTCCCCATCATACTCTTTAAACCGGAACTTTCTTTTTCCAATATTTAACTCGAAATGAAGTTCGAAGTACCAAGGACAAAAGCCACTCTTACTTTTTACCACATCAAATTAGAGCAAACTACCTTAAAGGAAACTAGTGTAACAAAGATAGATCTTCAATCTCGAAACTCCACGAAGTTATATTGATCTTGTACAGATCGCAAATCATAATAATCTAAGCTCACATTGAGAGAAAGTTAAGGTTAACTGACAATCAAATCCTGAGTTTACGGGCTTGATTGTCAGAGCTTTTAGAGAATAAATCTATCGGCATATATCGAGGAAATTCAAATGGTAGTCTAGAGTTCCCAGTACTTACAACCGGAAATTGAAAGGTTGGTTAATTCGGAATATTAGGTGAGGGGTAATTTTTTGCGGCCTCGTTCAGTACATATTGGGTTAAGAATGTGACAAACTCCACTTTGTATCAGTTGGAATAGCCGCGAATTAAAGAATAAGCTAGCCATATTCCTTGCATCGAAAAAGAATTCCCCAGATCTTGAAAGGTGATGAAGAAGCAACCCAAAATATCGGTCTTGAATAACTCTTTATTTCTTGAGGCAATATTATGAGCGAGAATAATAGTACTCCCCAGTTATTAAGCCTTTGTAATGATCTGAGAATCTTTCCCCTCTTTATCGTGAAGAATGCCCCATCAAATGTATCTATTTCGAGTAGTAACCTGTAAGTGAAAACTCTAACGTAATAAGTAGAATAAATGCAGACAAAATATGTGTCTCTGATGAATTGGTGATAGGTAAGAACACTATCCCTATTTTGTGTAACACTCCGTGACCGCTCCTTGAAATAATTTTTATCCCCACTTTTTGTTCCAAAAGAAAATTTGTAGAAGACCTTCTCGAAGACCCTTTTGGAAGCCCCTTTCACAAAAAACTGGCTTTTGAAAGCCTGCTAAAGGTTTACTTCTGAAATTTCACATGGCCAGTTCTTCGAGGAAATTGAAATCTGTTCTTTCTTCACCTCGACGCTTTACTGCTGAAGAAAAACAGTAGTAGCGAAAAATAAACAACAAACTTTAATTTTTTATTTTCAAAATCCCCTAATTTTAGGTTCAGAAATTCCTTATTTGGATTTGTTTAAAATGCCCTACCATGTGGTGATGCTAAAATAAACTTTATAGTACATTAATATCGAAGTAGTTTCTTGAATCTAGAACATTGATGTATTCTTCGACACTGATCAAAATTCGATGATGGAATAACACACGTGTGCGGTATTGTTTGAACATAACCCCCAAGCCAAGCATGCGATGGCACTCACAATTTCATCTCATATCAGAATATTCTTCTTCATCTACGAACATGTTTAGAAAATAGGTATAGGGACAATATACCAGACTGATAAGGATAGGAATATTGGTTAGCCTAGATGCCCGAGATTTGTCAAATACTATAACACAGCTTTCTTCCTATAAAATCTTATGACACCATGTCTGGTTGAATATGGCCTTGCTTGAATATACCGGAGCCAATAATATTAGGAGGATGTCAAGCCAAGAAGGTAACTAACAATATACATCACAAACTGACGCATCCACAGTCCGATAATATTATTACGGAGAAATTAGAAAGAACCAATTGCCCCAAGAAACAAGACTGGATGCACTCCATATTATGACCCCTCCACTCATAAGATTCATATTCCTACAGAAAGGAAGGTCCTACGTAAAACACTCCAGTTTCAAATTCCGATAAATATATTCCCCTTTACCCAAGTTCCACGCTAAAAGACCCCAAACTCTAAACAGACCCCTCTTTGCTTTAATTGTAGATAAAATATCAAAGCCCCGCAATGCTTGTCAATCAAGAGAGAAGGAATAGAAACATGTTCATGTATAGAATATGTAGGATGACATCTCGGGGTCCTTTGCTTAACAATCGTCTGTAGAGATATAATTCTCGCTTAGATGAGAGAGACATAACTTGGCATCATGTTCCAGCTTTCACTATGTCATCGTTACTTTAGATTCTTTTTTCAAAATATTCTTTTTTCAAAGTTATGCTTTGGGGGAAAAGGCTACTCTAGTTACGGGGATCGTTCAGAGCCTCGAAGGGTTGACAAACCTTATTTACTTTATTCGGAATAGAGAGTAAGGAAAAGAGCCGTATGGAATGTTCCATTCTCTGGTAATCCGGTTTAGCCCCACTCTTTCATTCCCCTTAGTCTTCGATATAGGTTCCTTCGAGGAATAAGCTTTTTCACAGATCCGGTGTTTTCCTTTTTCTCTCTGAAGTAATCCTAACGTCATAGTTTTCCTTTCTTCTTTCTCCTATTGTTAGTTTGAAAAACAAAAAAACTGTAATTATCTCGAAAGAAAAAAGAGAAAATATCCGCAGAAGGTTCCACTTTCAAAAGTCTCTATTGTTAGTGATTTATTTTTTAACTTCGAGTGAGATCTCACTATTAAATCTCGCAGGAATGTTTTCCCCTTACGTTTCCACGTACAACTGCTCAACCCTGTGATCAGGTTTAATCTATTGGATTGTACAGTCGTTTCTTAGGGTTTTTTCACGGAGATCCCTGGAGTAGGATCCCATATCAAATTCATTATACTTTCAGAGGATTCTATAACTAAGGAGGATGCAGTTTAAGAAATCCGATGAACAGCCTTTCCCTCTTTGGTATTTTCCTTGGTTGTTTGGAGAGCACAGTGTTATTGCTCGAGAGGCTCTCCCTGCTTACAAGATAATACATCATGCATCTCGAATCTTAGAGTTTTTACTGGGATCTCCATTCAGCTAGTCTAAATAATATGCGGACAATAAAGGTTTAGCCTTATTCCCAATTTGGCCACCACTCTCTCGTTGAGCATTCTACTCGTTTCACCTGAATGCGCCCGTATCTTCATCTTCTCTGCTTTGTTTTCTTTGTCCGCTTCTGCTGGTGCATTCTTGCTATTCTTAGTATTCTCTTACACATCAATCTTATTATGTTGGGAGTAACAGGCATGGTATAAGCTTCCTCAACCTAACCTTATTCGAAGGTTCGAGCTTTGGGCAAGCATATGCATATCAACTTACTGCATATTCCCTTCAGTGCCATTTTGTAACTGTTCACATATATAAGGATGTGCTGTAAGCCAACACATCTATTTTCCGAAGGGAATATTAATTATATTTTAAACAATAATTATTACAATATACCGACAATACTAATAGTTTTAACATTCAAACCAGTGTTAGTGTAAAATTCAAATATATTAACATTTCATTTCACAATTAATAAAAAGACTCCAATGAATTCAAACAATTCATACGATACAAATTTACAAATATCCGAGATAGAAGATCTTCTATTTCCAAAGGAGATGAGTCTATCAATGAAGCCGGTGTCGGGCTTCCAACAAGAACAATATTCAACACAAACGAGCGTAGATTCGTTCACACCTGATATGAGTTCCAACGTGCTAAACTCTCAGCAAGCAAATACCAACGACTATACGTCCTTTAAGGGGTTGCCAACAGGTTCAGAGGCATATCCAAGACTTTACCAAGGCATTCAAAATGATACCAGTGTTAGCACACTGAACACTCCAATATCCACACCATTCAATATTAATGATATAAGTACAGATTGGTTACCAAGTAATGACGTTGATGGCCCCGTGGCTTTTAATGATAATACGCCTGATCTTTCAAGTTTTCTAGACGCCACGCCAAATGATTTTACCAGTTTGTCATCGTCATTCATAAGCGAACCAGTTAGAGGAACACCAACTAGAACTGAAAGTTCAGTACAGTCTACACCAGCAAAAAAGCATCCAAAGACATTGAGAAGATGTGTATCAGAGAATAGTACCTCTAGGTCGTCACCTTTAAAGTATATTTGCTCTGTGTGTGGTAAGGCGTTTAGACGTCCATCCTCTTTACGTACTCACACGAATATCCATACAGGTTTCAAGCCATATGGATGTCCATACCATGATTGTAATAAGTCATTCAATGCAAGGTCTAATATGTTAAGGCATTACAGGCTTCATTTCAAGTTAACATCAGGAAGTTACATGCTCCCTAATGGTGCGATTATTCCAACCAAGCCAACGACAAAGCAGTTGTTTTGCTCTAGTGAAGATGGTACAAATTTCGATAATAATCAGAAGATAGAAAACGTGTGTTGGTAATTATATAATATAGGGAAAATATCCTAATTTCCATTGAGATAGACTGTATTTATACATATTCTTTGACAGCTGGCTGTTTCGGTCTGTATGTATCATTAATAAACAATTACAAGATAAAATTTAATATTTTATATATTATTCGTCAATAAACATGATACTCTCAAGCATTTAGTATTTGTTAGAAAACTTGTGTCAAAAGGGAGCTTTATCTCTTTATCCATTCCCTCTACGAGTTCATGCTATTATCGTGTTTGATTTGCATAATAAGTTGATCAATATTAACAAAATGAGAATCATCATTGGCAAATTTGATATGCGACTCTGTGGTAACGTGAACATTTAATGCATCGTACTTCGTATGACAGCCCTGACAGTAGTTTCGGACATAATTACTTTTACCTTCAGCTGGCTGTATACTTGCATTAATGTTAACAAGAAGCTCAGTTCGTGGTTCGAAGTCTCCTAGGGAGGATAGGTTCTCGTCGCTGGCAACTTCAGTCTCTAACGTGTCATGGCTGGAGGGATTATCATCTACCACACCATCTTCATTCAACTCGGCCAATTCAATTTCTGGTGTGACATTAAATTGTTGGAAAAACTCTCCCCTCTTATCGAGTTCGTTAAAACTCATGAACTTGAAATTAGTATTGGTCCTTTTCAATTTTAATTTCTCCATTTTATCAAACATCTTCTTAGAATCAGAACAAATATGTGGATATATCATCAGCTCTTGGCCGTCATCTGCTCCTATCTTTGACTGTATCCGCTGGAGTGTGGAATGTGGATGGTATAACTTTTTCAACTTCAATGCATATTTTCTGTTTAGTTCATCCCGAAAGTAACGTTTTTTTATTCGATCTGTTGATAGTTCATCGTGTCTCTTGAGTTTCGCAAATGGACAGCTTCCATAAAGTCCTAAATCGAGGACGGGAAATGGAAGATTCTTCCCCATATTGTTAAGCTCTATTCGGCTCCAACTTTTGCATATTATTGGTCTATACTCCTGCATAATATCATACAGATAAATATGTGGATCATCATCAAAATATACTACATTTTGGTCTCTAGTGCCGATTTGATCCTTCTCAGGATCTACTAACTTCAATGCATCAACCTCTAATCTATGGAAGAAAGCTATTGTCTTATTCAAATCCCAAACCTTGATATTGTGCGCCTTACACGATGTTAAAATGCTGTTATCCACATTGTAAAGATTATCCGCAATAACAATTTTGACCTCATCCTTGAACACAGGCACTATTGTACTGCCGAAATTCTGGAATTTTCTCTTGAAGACCAATTTCTGTCTATTAAAATTCTTTTTGGCTGTCATGGTAGCATTTCTTGGTAAATCACTAAAATAAACGGAGGTACCATTCTTCAATTTCGATTTCCACTCATTCTGCCAGTCAATCAGTTCATCCCATTTCGTCCTTAGCTTACTAGAGTTATTGTAGATAGAGCCACATAACACTGGCCCATTCACCATAATCCGACAAGCAGCCTCTGATTGTATGAATTTTTCTACGATTCCATTGTTCCTTATTCCTTCATGAACCTTCTCACCAGTCGCGGCGTCCATTATATGATCGATTGTGAAGCTAGAAAGATATGTCTCTACCCATATGTGAAGCAACGTCCGTTGAAAGATATGTACCTCTCTATACACGAAGCAACGTCTGTTGAAGACCTCGAAATATATGCCTCCGAGGGAAAGTACTGAAGGATATGCAAGTGCTGAACCAAATGCTTACATACTCTTTATTCTCTGTAGAAAGTTTCAAGCTTAACAATAGGGCAGGTGAAAAAAAAATAACTGAAATAGAAAGGGAAAATAAATGAGGAATTAACCAAGTTTATAACTATAAAGACTTTCAAACGAAGGCAATACATACTTCATCTTCATCACAAGCAACCCATACGGGTAGTTCTGGTCGGCAGTGAAGAGTAAAATGAGGTCGCTGCCTGGTAACTGGGCCAACGACACATGCAACTCCTCTACCTCGTAAGTGTATATCCTTGTCTCATAAGGGGTGTCGTCTGCCCCTTGCCATTTGTACCGATAACAACTTTTTGTCGATTGTTGACCAGATTCTGCTTCATCCTCAGCCCATTTCTCTTTACATAATAAAGACACCATCTTCAAATTGTTCATCGAACTTCCCCCCTCGTCAACACTCGAATACGATATTATAGACCCATTGATACTAGAGATCAAAATAGCAGATTGTAAGGGAGGCGATTGAAAGGAAATCGATTCCAGCGACACAGGGGCCAGTAGTTCACTCAGCAGAGTCTCTATACCCTTAGAGTTTAGCATTGATGCCCTTGGCCGTCTGTCCTTCCAGAGGACAAGATGGTATTTTCAATTTTTTCCCCTGTCTAAATATTTCAGATTGGCTGCAAGGGAAGATCGTAGCAATCTATACAGATCGAACACATAACAGTTACCTTCATTCAACAGGCGTTTCTACTCACCGCATCGCGACTGAGATCACCTCTTCTGCCTTCTGACGGGGTACTAAACCCTTCAAAAACCAGGACATCCAAGCAAGTAGTAGATCCGTGCATATCTTATACACCGAAATTGTTCTGGCCAGACAGAACGCCCCTTGCACGCCAGGAACAGAATCCGGCCGAGATCAAAATCACAAGATATTTTGACATGCTGATATGTAGCGACCCTGACTAAAGGAGCCAAATGGGGGAATCAGGCGATTTCAAGGACTGCAGAAATCCGATTAAGACCCTAGTGGCCTGTGTTCTCCGAGAGAGTGGCCCTTTGCGCGAACCCCCCAACTTCCAGGGGAGACTGCCACTCGAACGATAGCGAATGGCCCTGAATCAATGGGCGAATGAAGGGAAACGGAGCGAAAAAAAGAAACTCTTCCAGAGATCCAGATTTCGCGTTCGAGGAAAAAATTTGGCATTTCTGCCCGGGATGGAGAAACTGCCGCAGAGGAAGGAAGCCCCACAGATCTCAGATCTCGCGTTCGGTCCCCCAGAACTCCCCGCAGGGAAAATGACAACAAGAATGCATTTTTTTTTGGCGTTTCTTTGTTGACAAAATGATGTTTTTTTTTTCTTTCCATCTGCACCTTCTCTGTTTCCCTGCTAATTTCCTCAGAATATCAACACGAAGAGCATGGGCTCGCTAGTGGGTGTTTCTTGGTCCGTCCCCCGGCCTGTGTATTCCACACTTCCCTCCGTTTCGTTCATATATATTGGTTCGATTGGTTGATTTCTCGTTTTAGTGTACTTCTTCGTCTTGTCCACTCTTGTCCCTCGAAGGAAACCCATCTTTTTGTCTACCGTCTACTAGTACATATAGCTCTATATATACAAGAGAGTAGGAAATAGCTTCACTAGAGGAAAAATAAATAAAACTTTGTCACTCGTTATATCATCCAAGTTATATTTCTCTGAGATTCTCATTTCTAAACAAACACAACAACAGGACAACAAGAAACATCTACACACTGCCAAAAATGCAATTCAAACATACTCTAGCCTCGGTTGCCCTCTTCGGTGCTTCTGCTCTTGCGGCTTCCAACTCCACTAACACAAGGGTCCCATCCTCTTGTAGCATCGGTTCAAGTGCTACTGCCACTGCTCAGGCTGATCTAGACGAGATTGCCAGCTGTCAAACCATTGTCGGTAACTTGACAATCACCGGTGATTTGGGTAACGCTGCCTTAGCCAACGTCGAGGAAATCAGAGGTTCGTTGACAATCAACAATGCGACCTCTTTGAACTCCTTCGCTGCTGACAGTTTGAAGACCATTACTGGTGCTTTGACCATGAGGGATTTGACCATATTAACGTCTGCATCCTTCGGCTCCCTAGAAGAGGTCGACTCCATCGACATGTTGACCCTACCGGCCATCTCTACCTTCGCCTCTAATTTGCAAAGTGCTAACAACATTCAAGTCTCTGACACTACTCTGGAGACCGTTGACGGGTTCTCCACTTTGAAGAAGGTTAACGTCCTAAACATCAACAACAACAGATTCTTAACCTCCTTCAACTCCGACTTGGAAACCGTCTCTGATGCTTTACAATTCTCCTTCAACGGTGAAGAAGCCGCTGTCTCCTTCGACAGCTTGTTGTGGGCCAACAACATCACCCTTAGAGATGTCGAGTCCGCCTCTTTCAAGAACCTACAAACTGTCAACGCCTCCTTCGGTCTAATCAACAACTCCATCTCCAACATTTCTTTGTCCGAATTGACTAAAGTCGGTCAAACCTTCTCCGTCACCTCCAACAACTTGCTAACCACCTTGCAATGTTCCAACTTGACCACCATCGGTGGTGGGTTTGTTGTCGCTAACAACACCCAATTGAGACACATTGACGGTTTCAAGAAGGTCGCCACCGTTGGTGGTGCTTTGATCATCACCGGGAACTTCACCGAATTGGATCTACCTGTCCTAAAGTCTGTCAGAGGTGATGCCGACATCGAAACCTCCTCTGGTAACTTCTCCTGTACTGCTCTAAAGAAGCTACAAAGTAAAGGTGCCATCCAAGGTGACTCGTTCGTCTGCAAGAACGGTGCCAAGTCCTCCTCTAAGAAGTCCAGTATCACCACTAAGGTTAAGAACCATTCCTCTACCGAATCTTCATCCTCTTCTGACGCCTCCAGCACTACCACCTCTGGCGATGACTCTTCCTCTTCTGCCACCTCCAGCTCCTCCGGTCTTGCCGTCGCTGCCGTCGCTCCAGTCTCCTCCTTCATGAGTGCGCTAGCTGCCGTCGCCTTTGCTTTATTGTAATGGACGCAATAGCCTTACCGCTCATCAGAAAAGATACATATCTGAAGCAATGAAGTATACGTGTAACTGTTTTTCATGTCAACATTCAATACCCAGCCGGACATCAACTATTTGCAATGCCAAATAGTATATTATTATTATATTTTTTGTATATTTCCAGTTTGTATTTCCCTATTTAATGTATAAGTTAATCTTCAAAAAAAAATTGAATTAGTTTACCCTTGCATAAGGGAGTGTTACTATATACCCTATTCATATTCTCTGATTTGTCTTAAAGCATCACGACGGAACTATCAAAGTATCATAGTGTAAACTTAATCTTATCTTGGGGGTTTTATATAAAATATTTCTATATACAATCATGTATTAATGCACAACGTTCTTATTTGCCTTGCTGTTGTCTTCTCAATCTCATCTTCTCAGCAAAACTTAATGGCTTATTAGAACCAGCATCCGCTGCAGCAGGAGCAGCAGCAGGAGCGGCGGCAGGAGCGGCTGTGGATGCAGACGACTTACCGGACAGCTTACTTTCAATGGCAGCTTCAATCTCTCTTTGCTTACGGGCGATTTCATCAAAGTCGGCCTTACTCTTGTGGGAGACTGGCGCAGTCGCTGGAGCACGCGTAACACGGTTGACAGCAAGAGCAGGGGCAGCGGCAGGAGATGCCTTTCTTTCCAAGGCTTCTTCAATCTCCCTCTGTTTACGAGCAATCTCATCTAGGTCTGCTTTACTCTTTTGAACAACTGGTGCAGCGGTGGGAATACGGGTAGCAACTCTGGAAGTAGCCGATTTTCTCTCTAGAGATTCCTCAACCTCTCTTTGCTTACGGGCAATCGCTTCTTGTTGTTCCATACGCCTCATTCTAGCTTCAGTTGCAATAGCTTGTTTCTGCTTAGCAACAGCCACTTCGTAACGTTCTTGGCGAATCTTATCAATTCTGGCTTGCTTTGCAGCTTCGAAGGCCTCCTTTTTGGCACGACGTTCCTTACCAACTTCAGCCTCATTTTCTTCAAGAAGACGTTCCTTCAATTTCTTGTAATCAGCATAGACAGCATTCAAACGAGCACGGTCCTCCATTTTACTATCATGTTCAACCTTGGCAGCTGCAATAATCTTATCTTTCATAACATTGTATTCAGCAAGGTCAGCTTCCCTCATGGAATCAGCTTCCTTTTGGAAGATAGGTAATTCAACCTTTCTTAAAGCTCTTTCGGTGTGATCCAACTTCTTGATAGCGAAACTCATACGTTCACCTAATTCTTCCTTGTCCTTAGAGACCTGATCAATAATCATCTTTCTTAGATCCTTTAGATCAACTCTCTTTGCTTCAGCAGGATCAATGTAAACGCGACCCTTGGCATTAACTTCTTCAATCAGCTTTGCAGCTTCTGCCTGTTTCATGGTTTCCAATTCACGCTTCTTCTTTTCAATTAAACGACGATGAGCATCTTCAGCCATCTTGGCTTCCATCGCAGCCTTTTCTTCTAGGACACGTTGCTGTCTCACTTCAGCATCTTGCTCAGCATGGAAAGCAGACTCTTGCATGTGCTTTTGCTTTTGCTCTTGTGATCTCTTGGCACGTTCTTCAGCCTTTTCCTTAGTTTTTTCGATAGCTGCTTTGTTTTGTTCGATTAATTTCTCCCGGGCAATTCTCACCTTTTCCATGTAAGAGATAGAGTTGAATGATTCTGTTTCGTGTAGAGCTTGAGACAATTCGCTCAACTTAGAACGGATGTAACTGTTACGGGTAACAATAACTTCTGGCTCAACGTTCTCTTCTTCATCGCCTTGGACAGGTTCTCCCTCTTCACGTTCCTCCTCTTCCTCCTCTTCCTCCTCTTCCTCTTCCTCTTCTCCTTCTACAGCAGCAGGAGCCTGAATGAATGGTTCAAATGGATCACTGACAAATGAGACGGTTTTGGCCTCATGATCGATATTGAAAGAGACATAATCTTCAACAGCAGCCTGTAACAATGCCTTTTCAATGCTCCAGTTGCCTAAGTTCATTGGCTCAGGAAGAGAAGCTAGCTTAAATAGCTCAGAGATACCAATAGTTTGATACTTACTTGAAGCGGCGACGAAAATCTTTCTAATAATAACATCTCTGATCTGTTCAGTGTATTGTGAGAAATAAGATTTTGAGGCTAACTTTGGTAACAAAGTTTTTAGACTTGACTCAATAGTCTCAAGGGAAAAATCAGTCTCCATCAATTTATACAACTCTTTGACATCTTCGTCAACTTTTGAGAAAAAATCATCCCTTAGTAATTGATCAAAGATTGCCTTTCTGGTTGGCTTAGCTTCTAAGTTTAGGAAACGACATAAACGTAGTTGAGGGTCATAGCCAACAGTAGGCAAAGTGTCTAGCTTAATGGCTAATGCTGAAACGAAGATTGTCGAAGCATATGTAGAGAACTGTTCTTCAGTGGCCTTTGGATTTGTGGTATACAAATCGTAGAATTTGTTCCAGACTGTGGTATGTAGTAATTGATCACCAGAAACAAAAAAGATTTTTGCCAAGTTAGCGTAATAGGCAGCCAAAGTGGAGGCCTTTGGAGTAGTCTTGGACATCTTCATCAAGTGGAAAACATCCTCAACCGCTCTGAAAGCTTCATGCCATAGTTCTAACTTAACGGAGAAACTAACCAATTGGAAACGTTGATCTAAATAACGTTGTAAAGTATCAGCATCACTCAAATCAACGATGTTGGTACCACTCTTACTTTGTTGGTAGTTGGCAGCATCCAAATGTTGACGTAACATATCAGCCAATCTTTTGAATTCATTCTTACGGTTATGTCTTAAGCAGAATTGCATAGTCCTGCTGACAACACCGGAGTAAGTGATTTCCAGTTGAGAGTTATTTCTTAATAAGTCTAATGCGGAACGGTAGGATTCCCAAGTAAATCTCATCCATGAAGTGATAGCCTCATCATTGAAACCAGCGACAGATTGGTCCTCTTCATAGACGGAGGTCAATAGATTTTCAGGAGTAACACCACCTTCCAAATCGTCCTCTTCCAACTTTTGCTTTTGATCTTCCTTGGTCTGTTCACCGGCCATCTTAATTTCCACCACATCGATGAATTTACGGACGACAGCACCAACGGAAATCAAACCTTCTGGGGAACCTTGAACCAATTTCTTATACTGGTGCAGACAGTCTTTGATTTGTCTACCCTTCTTAAGCTCAACACCAAGCTCTAGGAATCTAAAGACGATTGGTTCAACGCTAGATGGTGGGACGAAACGGATTCTTCTAGCCGTAACAAAATCATGCAGGGATTGCAGAGCAGCTTGTTTGTTGCCCACTGAGATAAGCTCATCAGCCCTCTTAATGGCATTTTCCGGACGGAATGGTGGTGGGGCCATGATCTCGACTGTTACTGTTTTAAGGTCTTTGAGCACTGATATTAATTCCTTCTCGACACCAAGGACCAGAAATGCTCTTTGAAGACATCTTGGCTCCATGAGGAAAAATTTTCCAATCAAAAAATATTTCAATTTACCCGGAATACAAGGAAAATTCACCCATCGATAATTGATCATGGGCGTATACACCGCCATTTTATTCAATCGAACATGCCAATGCATCTCTCAAGACCATTACTAGCCGCAGCTGTAAAGGTACTGTGCGATAACATCTTGTCTAATCCTGTAAATTTATCTTTTGAAGGGGTGAAAGTGTATAATAATATGTAGAATGTTTTTTAGTGGAAAAATACAGATATATAAGATATATGAAATCTTGCAGGGTAGACATCAGTGCAGCACGGAATACTATGCGGATTGGGTCATTAACTCAACTATCTCACCTACAGGATCATCGTCATGTCTTGCGGTCTCAATATTAGTCAATGTCTTTTTGATGCCCACATTCAAATTACCTCCCAGCTGTCCAAGTTCATTAAGTACCTTAACACGTTTAGCATCATCCAAGAATCCAGTCTCGATCATGACATTGTTGAACTCGTCAAGATTTGTAATATTTGGAACTGCAATTTCGTTATCAAAACAACTTAGAATATCCATTTGTTGCAGAACCGAGTAAGCAGATGTTGTGGTCATGATTAGTAAACGACGTCCCTCTGGCGGTTTATGCTTCAAAGCCACTTTTAACACTTGTAAAATGTTATTAGAGAATCTTGGACCGATTGGCACCCAATCAACTAACGTTTCAATCGAGTCAATAACAAGGATGTTCAGTGGTGATTTGTAGGCATCCCTGAATGTATTGTCAATGTACGCGATCTTGGCACTTTCAGACATACCGGATATTTCATTTGGAGAAATCAATCTGATGAAAGGAAACTCTGATTTCAATGCTATGGCAGCGGCAAGTGCTGTCTTACCAGAACCAGGTGGACCATGAATCAATAAGGAGACTAATCTGGATTTCTCACTCTGGCGGACTTGACGAACATAACGCGCACCATTCTTCAAAATGGAATCAACCCTTTCAGAGTATGTGAGCATACCACCTTCTACACATGACTTCAAATCCTCCTCGCTGATACCGAATGCTGGAGTAACCTCATTCAGAGCATTCATAAAATCTTCCCTTTTCACCTTTAACTTGGCAATATCTTTTTGGTTCAGTTGTGTGGCACCTTTTCCAATATTAATACTTTTATTAATAGCGAAAGAACTTGCACTTTTAACTAGACCTTCTATTTCGGCACCTGAAAAGTTCTTCGTTAATGCAGCTAATTCAGCTAAACTGACATCTGAGTCCATCATGTTATTTTCTCTCATTTTTTTAGTTTGAATCTCAAAAATTTGGAGTCTACCTGGTTCGTCTGGTAAGTGGATCTCAACTTGAACTTCAAATCTACCAGGACG
The DNA here is from genome assembly GCA_003708865.2 of Kazachstania taianensis. NCBI lineage: Eukaryota > Fungi > Ascomycota > Saccharomycetes > Saccharomycetales > Saccharomycetaceae > Kazachstania > Kazachstania taianensis. Next base: position 227,657 of record PPOK02000002.1, on the reverse strand, counting down.
TAACAACGCACTATCTATTAGATCCTTACGATTCGTCATACCTATAACTAGAATATTGTTCAGCTGATCAACACCATCCATCTTAGCCAAGAGTTGATTGACAACATTATCGCCCACTCCTGTACCATCACCTCTTGACCCTCTTTGTTTGAAGACAGAGTCAAGTTCATCAAAGATAATGATATGTAAAGAGGAATCTTCACCTTTAGCCTTATACTCAGCTTCTGCGTCCTTGAATAGATTACGAATATTCTCTTCTGAAGAACCAACATATTTACTTAAAATTTCAGGACCATTAACAATTTTAGGCTCCCTAGCATTTAACATCATACCGATCTTTCTGGCTATAAGAGTTTTACCAGTACCCGGTGGCCCATACAATAATAAACCTTTCACATGGGTTATACCTAACTTCTCTATGACAGAGGCTGGAAATATTCTACTTGCAAATGCTCTTCTGAATATCCTTGTGAATTCTTTGTCTAGACCACCGACACCTAGATCCTCAAATTTAAAATCGGGCCGAATAACCGCGTCTGACCTCGGTCTCAATGAATTACTGGATTTAAGGTTGACCAGTCCATCTCTCGCCTTGAAAAAATTTATCTGCGTCTGCTTTGTTAAGATACCCTTTGTCTCAATATTCGAGGAAATTTGACCGCTCATCTCAACGTCTACTAAATCAATTGCTTGGATATCTCTAACCTTTAAATCGAAATAGTGGCCTTTGAAATCCATAATTAAATACTGAGTTGGTGAGAATATTTGTGATTCGAAGTTTTGGATAAATACTTTCGCTAACTCATCCTGATCAAAAGGTGTATTGACGGCCTTTCCACGAGACCTAAAAGATATTTCAACATCTAGGGTCCCCAGATATGACTGTTTCTTAGAATATTTAAGCAAATCGAATGCTCGTGCTTGCACTTCTTGATTTAACGACCAACCACCCCATGTACGTTGATTACCGTTAAAACCGATTGTGCCGGGGGCAACATCGTTGGATTGCTTGGTAGTAAAGACAAATAAGTTATCAACAATAATATAAATACTCTCTGGGAAATCCTTTGGGGACACAGCCGCCACGTTGGCTAGTGCGTACTTATTGTTGGGACAATTGGCGACGGCCAAATGGCGAGGTCTTTGATCAACATTCGCCATATCCGGGACAGAGGGGTGAGTACCCCCTGGCTTTACGAAAGCTGGCAGTTTGAATCTATCCATCTTGGTTTATCAATGCCCTATTGAACTAGTAGATAAGGTTTATCTGAGCTTGATTAAACCAGTATATCATTTAAATTACTACTAGTCAAAAATGGTTTAGAAATTTGAGCACTGTTTACCCGGTCCCTCCTCTAAAAACTTCCATACTAAAGTCGATAAAGCTTGACATATGGTGGTACGCGACATCTCGGACTGCTACAACTATAATAGTCGTAATGAATGTCTAGTCATATACGCAGGCTGAATTAATTTAGAACATCCTACGAAGTGACAATAATACAGAAAAATAAGAACTCACATAATATTCTATCTATAAATAATGTACCCTATTCCGTAATCCAGACGGAACTCTACTGTTCAATTTTTGGCAGACTTAATTTAAACGAGCTATTAAGTGGATTTTCTAGATGTTGTTCTAAATTATCTACTACTTCATTTGTTTTTAATACAGGTGTGTGTATCAATAAAGTACTTTCAGAATGTACATCGTTTTCACTTTTGCTTTTTTCAATCAATTGGTCTGATACACCACTCTCAGGAGTATAATCTCTTGTCCTATCATTCTCCTCAGGTAAGAAGAATGCTCCGTTAATCGGTCTTTTTTTATAAGATATGCTGATTTTACCTGTGGGAGGCAATCTTAGTTTAGAGGAGCCCTTCTTCAATACCATTTCTTCATCTTCCAAAATAACGTATGATGAAGCCTCAGTAGTCTCGTTTAGATGCTTCATGTCCTGAGAAATACCTTTTTGTGGTCTTGTTGCATACATTTTTGATCTTTCGTATGCTTTCTTCAGCAAGGAAACAAATGGTGCCCATAGGTCCTCAGAAGATACGTCTTTCTTTGTAAGTTTTGGATACACAATTCCATCTATTTCTTCTGGTTGAATTTTATTGATCTGTATCTTTTTTTCGCTGTCTACTGCTTGAAATTGTGACGTCAACAATTGTAACGGCACTGATGAGCTTAAAATACCAAATTCTTTTTCTAGACCCAGTTCCTTAAAGCCAAAAAAGTCTTCGCCCGTTAATTCGGATGCAAAGGTACCTGTGACAAAATTCTCACTTTCATCCTCAAAATTTCTTTCCGATAATTCTTGTAGGGTCGGCCGCAACAGATCTTTTAAGAAAGTCTCCAGTTTTGATTTAATATCTTTTAGTTTCTTGGTTTTTTTGACAAACTCTGATCCCATGTATGAATATAAGGCATCTGGACGATGTATACCATTTTCTAATAGTGATAAATCTATGATATTTTTTGGGGATTTGACATTTACTGTGTTTGACTCGTGATGCATTTTCATTGTCATTATGAGGTTGGACAAATAGTTCCCTCCAATTTCCGTCAACATATTAATAGCAGAAGGTTGTGTGGTTTCAAACCCATTGGCCATTGCAATTTTGGAAATATTCCTGTGCATAACTCTCCATATTAACTCTTTATTATTTTTATGATCATGCGTATTAAGCTGAGATACTGGATCCAGGTCTAAAGAGTCATCTATTTCAACATCTTGATATTTGTGATTAATCAAATTTGAGGTATTTTTGGAACTCTGAATATATTGCGGATTTTGGAGTAGTCTGATTAGTGAGATTTTATGACAAAGATGTCTAATCTGCTGTATCAGGTCAATGTTGGTATTCATTTTTGGGGTCATACCACCCTTTCTATTCTCCAAGTACGGACTCTCCTTTACGTATGTATCCCCGGATTCCATAATATTTTTGACATATGTGTTTTCCTGTTCATCCAGTGACTCGGATGTGACCCCCTCATATTTTAGAGAAGGTAGATTATTTATGGAGTCGTATTCTTGCAAAAACACATTATTATCATAGTCGAGTTCTTTGAACGCTTTGTTGATTTCTGGTTCTTTATTTAACACATTTGAAGTATCTTCGGGAACTGTGCTTATATCTTCTTGCTTTTCCTCTTTTTGGACTGCACCAAACCCATTCTTCATAATAGAATCTTGTTCCAATTTCTGTTGGTAGACCTCTACCTCTTTTTGTTCTTTATATTCTTGAAACATCTTTGAGAGTGGTTTCATCTTCCGTGGATCTCTTAAAAGGGCTTCTGACATGATATTCAAATGACCACCTATAAAGAATGTTTTTCTTTTCGAACATAACTCAGCTCTGATCTTTGCTGTAGCAGATTTCCATAGTGTAAGTTCGATATCGTCCCTATCATCGTCTCTTTCATTGAAATAGGATGGCGATTCTCCATCCTCGTCATCATCCTCGTCCTCGTCTTCCTCTTCATCAACATCACCATCGGCATCGTTATCATTAACATTACCTCCGTTTTCTATTCCTTTATCATTTGCAGGATTTTGTGATTTCTCATTCTCATTCCCATCAAAGGTATTTAGGTTTTTTGCCGTAGAAGAGGTTTCTTCCTCACCTTCCACCTTCACTACCTCATCTAGAGCCGATGCAGAAGCGTTTCCTGCTTGTGAAGGTGCATCAGAGAAAGTGCTATTTTTTATATTTGTACCACTGACCTTATCCTCATCTTTGCTTATACCATCATTAGTTAATATGCTATTAGAGATCTCTTTAACATCATTAGATGCCTTCTCATCCTTGTCTTCAGTTTGATCATTATCATCATTTACCAGGTTTGTTTGATCACTTTGGATGGCAGGTTTATGAGCCCCCATATTCAGTCCCTTTCTACCGGAGCCTGTCACTTCTTCCTCTTCCCCTGCATCATCCTCATATTCTTTATCCTTTTCAATCTCGATCAATTCTCGCTCAATATCTGCTCTATTTCTTATAACTATGTCAGGGATGAGAGGTATTAACTGCAGTGATTTTTTTTGCATAGCAATTGCGTGAGCCCTAAGAAAGTGGGATGGATCAGAGTTGTAAGTCAGACAATTTCTCCAAATAAGCATTATATCATCCACAACTTCCTGTTTCGAATCGTATTGAAATGTTTTTAGCTTTTTCAATACCGTATTGAGGTCCATTGATTTTTTGATAATTAGATGATAGTTAGGCGCCTCTCTTTTGCTTACTTTGTTCAAAAAAGGAGTAGAATGTTCAGTATAGTTTCTCAATTCTAAAACAACCTTTTCACATGCTTCGTATAATTCTTCCTGACCAATTCTATCATCAGATGCCCATTTCGATCTATTTTTCCTGACATCTTGAATCAAATTCTTCAGCTCATAGTCGGAAATATTCAGTTGGGATTTATTGGCCTGAATAGAATTCAACAAGTGCTTTAAAGATAAATTGGCAATTCCCAGGTTTACCGGTATGCTTACACTGTCTCTTTTGGGCCTTTTGCCATCTTGTCTTGGGATAGAATCAGAAGCATTACCTTGATATTCTTTTTCTCTTTTTTCATCAGCTAAAACTGCAGTATCATCAGAGTCGTCTTCTACTTCACTACGATTTCTTTTCTTCTCCTGAGAGCCTTCTAAGAGTTCATTATTCTCCTGCAGTTTCAAACGTTTAAGTAAAGTATCTTGATCATGCTCGAAATTATGGTAGATCTTGGACCAGTTTTCCATGATCGCCTCAAAATTGTTTGGTCGTAGTTTTGATAGTGTTGCCTTGGAAATTTGCAATGTTAGAACCAACTTGTTACCAGATTCCCTAAAATATGTAATATCCTCATCTGTGGCATCGATTTTCTCATTAGCTGACACAGCATTGCCATTGTTTTCTTCCTCGTCATAATCATCCTCATCATAGTCATTTACTTCTTTCGTATCAGTACTACCGATAGTACGATCATTTAGATCATCTGCTATTCTTTCACCACTGTTCGGATCTCTTCCTAGCAATTCGTCTTCGTTTTCATCTAAAAGAACATAATCAAAATGGCTTGTTGCATCTTCACCATCTATTAATTCTAGCTTACGAGGCTGTTCATAAGCTACATCTATAGCACACTGCCAAAGTACGTATCGGACCTTCATGGATAAATTACCAATAAAATCAGCAGCTGTGATATGCTGATTTAGATCATCAAGGTCGAGCTGACTTAAATCAGCAGCTGTTTCATCATACTGATTTTCTAATACATCTTTCGCCTCATCTTTAGTGGTTTCACCCTCTGCAACTGACGATGCTGCTTCATGTTGTTCCTCTCCATCATCTGTATTATTGTCTTCCACCTTTTTAACCTGCAATTCAATATTAGCATCCATTAGCGCTCCCCAGATTGCTCGCTTAGTGTCTTCCACAGGAATGGAAAGGATATACTCTAGAACTATCAATTGTTGTGGGGTAAGATATGCTTCAAATACATTTTGCTTAAACAATTTCTCAGCGAGAGTCAACAAGCTTAATAGCTGTGTTTTTTGATAGTTAACAATTGGTATGTTCTCAAACATGGAATGCATATCGTTAATCGAGTGGAGCAGTGCTTTCCCCAAACTCTCCAGTGTACTTCTTCCACACTCTGTTAGCCTGGATTGCAACTAGTTAATGATTAAGGCAATCGACACTTTTTAGCTTTTTTTCAAAATTGACAATATATTTTCAAAAAACGTAAGGACACAGATGCTAACAAAAAGCTCTAGCACCACATACCCAGGCTTGGGTGATCATTCCAGCATTGTCTCTTAGTTTTAAGAAGATTGTAAAAGCGATTCTAAATTGCCGAGAAAGTGCATCGATGGACGAGAAATTTAAGATCATTTAGACACAAATATGTCGTAACACTCATCCGATGCCCTCATTCATTTCTCAATTGTCCTAATGATATTTTTAAGCAAGCATCATATTCACTGACCTAAATTATGGTTCACTTGCTGATTAGCTCTTATTTCAGTCAGAAAAGGGGAATTCAATGAAAAGATTCACAATTTTCTATTTGCCAATATCGATGACTAGAAGCTCTTATCCGATTAAATCGAAATTTTTTCTGCATAAACCAAACCTAATGGGGTGTGACTGATTAGTTACTGCCCCTAACTTGAAAATTACACCGTATGTATGCATATATGAAATACCTCATGGTTCTCCAATTTCAAATAAAACAACGTTCTTGGTTCTTTTTTCTTTTTAGGGTATAAAAAAGCAATGTCGACAAAGTTGTGGCAACTACGTTTATGGGTGAAACATTTTTAATTGTTTAGGAGTTAGTTTACAAAAACCATTTTGATTAATACATGTTAACCAATTTTAGCATTATCCTCATCTTATTGATACTTCTCTATTTTTACCATTTCTAATGAGGTTAATCCAAAAGTAGTGTTTTTGAGTTCTATTAATGGTAGAATCTTTCTAAACTGGAGAGATTCTACCATTAATAAATCCATTTAAAGACAACCATGTGTGATAGTACTAGTGCAATAAAAGGGCAACCAAAACTTTCAAAAAACAAGAATTGGAGCTCGCGTGGCGTAATGGCAACGCGTCTGACTTCTAATCAGAAGATTCTGGGTTCGACCCCCAGCGTGAGTGCTCTCTTTCCCAATCCGTGATAGTTTAATGGTCAGAATGGGCGCTTGTCGCGTGCCAGATCGGGGTTCAATTCCCCGTCGCGGAGATAACTTTTTTATTTCCGAGAATTTGTGGATCACGTGATCTTTCAACATCTCGTAATACCGCGATCGGTTAGTGACCAGAATGTCCTGTTCATCCGGTGTGTGAATACTATCACATAATCGTACTACAGTTATAGGCATTTTCAAGCTTGCAACACTAGTATACAGTTTTTTAAGCCTAAGTAAGAATGCCAGTAAGATATGCATCTCTGTACAAAGCTACGATTTGTTCAGCAATCAAACACTGCGAAACACCAAGAATGATGATTTTACTAGAATATTTTGAAGAGAGTAACACTATAATAGAAAACTTCATCTATTAATATCTAGCTTAAAAGTCGGTTTCCTGCTTTCGTCACGGAGTTATCCCGGATCGAATAAGCAAAAAGAGACAAAATATCTCACGTGGATTCGTAGTGCCATCAACACGAAATCATCATTTGTTTCCGAATCTATACGTAAAAATAGTTATATAATAAGTGTAGGAGAAGTTAAAAGGACTCTATCTCTTATTTATTACTTTATTCTATTATGTAGAAAAAAGACGTGACACCTTAAACAGCAAACTTCTTGGTCCATTCTCTAGCGGTGGCTTCATACTTTGCCCTATCGGTCTTGTAGATGTGAGCAATCTCTGGAACCAGAGGATCATCTGGGTTAGCATCGGTCAACAACGAACAGATGGAAAGTAGAACCTTCGCCAGTGTTAGGGCTGGAGACCACTGGTCCTTTAGAATATCTAAACAGATGTTACCGTTGGCATTGATATTTGGGTGATATATCTTGGTGGTGAAGGAGATCTTTGGTGGCTTGAATGGGTAGTCTGTTGGGAAATGAATAGAAAGGAAAAAGACACCGCCTGCATATGGAGAGTCAGCTGGGCCCATGATGGACGCTTGCCAGTGGTATAGATCATCTCCGACTGGGCCGGCAGAGAAAGATGTGATTGGATCCCTGTTGATAAAGACAAAAAAGAGTTGAATGATTGTTAGTATGAAATATTCTTGCTTTGTGGACAACCCAGGATTTACCAAAAGGTTCTTCCAGTTCGTGACGTCTGTCACCTAATATGCAACATACTTTGCTAAATCGTTTAGTTCCTTTGAAATACGTTTCGTAGACATGGTAGGCGGTTAGTGGTTGCTGTGTTCTACCGGTAGAGTCTATCTCTTACTCAGCAAACAGGCTATCTGACGCTAAAGAAAATATTTGAATGATTATGTTTATATACAAATACGCCTCAGTGTTCACTTTTTTGGGAAGAAGCTCTGGATTTCTGTGGCCGGCAATTTTTTTCTTTTTTTCTCCTGCCAAAAAACACACCGGCCGATCATGTGACTTCTGCCACCCGGGAGGCATTCACGGTGTGGTGTCTGGGTGGTAGCTATTTCCCGCTAAGGAAAAGTTGATGGGAAACAATATACGAAGGAATCGAGGATTTGAGTGAATTATTTATTTTCGTCTGTGTCAAAAAGGGGGGCAATGAAATACAATACGTGTGGGTATGATGGAGCATACACTTGGCCCTTGAAAGTGATCTGAAACTGTTTTTTTAGTCTGTTATATGTGGAAAGAACCAGGTGTCCGACTGTTTGGATCTTGATTATAAGTATGCTTGGGTCGCATGAGCGTGTGTCTCGAGTAGGAGCGTCTTGAAATCCCATCTATTATTCTCATTATCAGGATATTACCAGGGCAGCTACATAATTAACCGAAACATGTCTTGGATTGGTGAGTATTTCTGAGCTGAATTTTCGCTGCTGGAAATGACATCTATCAAAAAATCTAATATTTTTGAAAAAATATTCTAAAGTCCGCCATCTATCAATGTTACAGAGAAGAGGAATCAGGATACATTTTGGTATACTTCGGACGTCGTGGTATCTTATGATACGTTTATATTTGATGAATTCTAATCACAACCATATCCATCAGCCTTAGAACGCTTGTAAATTAAACGCAAACCATGTCGATCCCATATCTATACTTGACAAAAAGATATGCATAACCCCTTGTCCTAAAAACAAACATCTCACTACTCTATTTCAAATGTAGTATTGCCATTACACTAGTGTCACTAAGTGACAAGGACTATTCCAATGTTAGATTACCCGGAATATTTGAAAAAATTTTCCTTCTGAAATAAATCCATTCGAAAAAAAAAAAAGAAGCGATGAGATGAGCTTGGATATAACAATTACATAGATACTATAGAGTGACTCTCAAAATATTCCTAGACATACAAGGATCAATCTGCTACGTTTCTCGAAATAATGAGTAAGAAGTCAGGTAACTTGTTGAGTTCCATCAAGGAAAAGATCTCTTCGAAATTGCAAAATGAAAATGAGAACAATACCAAAAAGAAACAAAAAAAGAAGCATGGCTCAAAACCAATTGATGAAACTTTAAGACAAGAAGCCCTCTCTCTTGGAGCGGCTGAAGAGGACTTAGAATTAATTAAGGACCTAAGTGAGGATGAAAATGTCAGTGAACAAGAATTTGGTGGCGATGGAGAAGTTGAATCTGGGCTTACTACCGATTTACAAGATTTTATGAAGAACATAGGGTTTGATAAACATACGGTCGAGGATATTGAGACTGTCGATGATCCTGAAATTGATGATGAAAATACAGCTGAATCAATCGAAGATAAAGTAGTAGAAGAAGAAGATGTCACTGGCGAAGATGACGTAGAGGAGGATAAGAAGGCTGACACAATTACCGAAGAAAAGCTTAGTTCTAGCTCAGAGGAAGAGACTGCAACCGAACCAGAAGCAAACAAAAAAGACAAAAAAGGTGAAGACAGCGGTTTAGTTACTGATCTCCATTTACTATCTTCTGACAAACTACTCATCCCAAACACTACTGTCTGGTATGAAGTTCCATTAGATCCTCAAGTTCAAGAAAGTTTGAAAGAAGATAAAATTGAAATGTCTAAGGAGCAAATAGAAAGGCTTTACGAAAGAGGTAAGGAAGCCTTAGAGGCTGATAATGAAACCTACAACCAAGAATTTAACAAGGATTCATCCCAGAAAAAGTTTATGTCTCAAATCCTGACTGGTGGTACTTTAAGTGATAAAATATCAGCCTTAACTTTGTTAGTACAGGACTCTCCCATCCATAATATCAAATCATTGGATACCCTGTTAGGCTTTTGCAACAAAAAGTCCAGAAATTCTCAACTTCAGAGTTTGGACGCCCTTAAGGATCTCTTCCTCAACGGGATCTTGCCTGATAGAAAACTGAGATACTTTAAGAATCAACCAGGCCTGTCAATGATGTTGAATAAAAGAACATTAGCTATTTTCTATTTTGAAGATTACTTGAAGAAACTCTTCTTTAAGATTTTAGAAACATTAGAGAAGCTTTCGCATGATCCAATTATTCACGTTAGAATGAGAACATTGTCTCATGTTTTTGATCTATTATCAAGTAAGCCAGAACAAGAATTCAATTTGTTGAAATTAGGTGTTAATAAAATTGGTGACATCGACTCCACTGTCGCATCAAAGGCGTCATACCAATTGCTAAAGTTACAACAAGCACACCCTAATATGAAGAGCATTATCATCGATGCTATCGTGGATACTGCTCTAAGAGCCAACGCCGACTATCACACTACTTATTATTCGGTTATTACTTTGAACCAAACAATCTTAAAGAGATCAGAGGATGATGTCGCCAATAAATTGGTCAAGACTTATTTCACTCTATTTGAAAAATTCTTAATTAACACCGACAAGGATAATCAAAGTGAGGTGCCTCAAAAGACCAATGCCAAGGGTTACGAAAACAAGAGAAAGAAGAATTTCAAGAGGGGTAAGAATGGTGGTAAGTCTGTCAAGGATGATAAGACCGAAGCTGAAAAGGTTAGTGAGAAGAATTCTAAACTGTTCAGTTCTCTATTGACTGGTATCAATCGTGCCTTCCCATTTGCTCAAATTCCCGCTTCGGTATATGAGATGCATATGGAGACTCTATTCAAAATCACACATTCTGCTAACTTTAACACATCCATCCAAGCGTTGGTTCTGATCAACCAGGTCACTGTCAAGGCTGAACTTAACAACGATAGATACTACAGAACACTGTACGAATCCCTATTAGATCCAAGACTTATCAGCTCGTCTAAACAAGGTATATATTTGAACCTTCTTTACAAGTCTTTGAAGCAGGACGTTAAGAATGTGGAACGTGTTGAAGCCTTTGTCAAGAGAATATTACAGGTTGCAATTCACTGGTTGAATATAGGTACTATTACCGGTTTCTTTTTCCTCCTGTTGCAATTAGTGAAGATCATACCGCAGATCAAGAATCTACTGATCAACTCTCCAATGGATGCCGAATACGAGTCTGATACCGAGGGTAAGGAAAAGGTAGCACCACAAAAGTACGACGGCCGTAAACGTGATCCTAGATTTGCCAACGCCGACAAATCGTCTCTATGGGAAATTACCCATTTCTTGCATCACTTCCATCCATCAGTGCAGGCTTATGCACAAATGTTTGTTGATGGCAATACGGAAGATTTAAAGAAGCCTGATTTAGGTTTGTTTACATTGGCACACTTTTTGGATAGATTCGTGTACAGAAATGCTAAACAGAAGGCTGTCGTAAGAGGTTCATCTATTATGCAGCCTTTAGTCGGGGGCTCTCAAGTTAGTTCCTCGCTATTAGTGAAGGCGTCCGATGTTATCCTGAACCAAACTCCTGTAAATACCGAGGACTGGTTACATAAAAAGGTTGAGGATATCAAACCAGAAGACAAGTTTTTCCACCAATATTTCGCTGGTAAGAAGAACTCTATCAGAGTGAGCGGCAAGGACTCTACAGAAAAGGGTTTCGATGAAGGCGAGGAAATGAATGAAGATGAAATTTGGGACGCTTTAGTCAAGTCGAAACCTGATGTCGAAGATGAAAGTGAAGATGAATTAGATTTTGGTGATGAAGATTTCGGCGAATCCAGTGATGAGGAGATAGACGCGGAAGCCATGGAATCTTCTGAGGATGAAGAGGCATTAGAGGCTATTATGGAAGGCAGCGATATCGAGGACGAAGAAACAGGGGAATTCTACAATGCTGCAGAGGATGCCGAACTGAACGAAAGTGATGCTGAGAGTAAAAAGAGATCCCTAGAAGATGCTGAGTCTGCATCTGAGGCTGAGGGTGAAGCTGATGAAGCCACCAAGAGGAAGAAGGCAAGGAAGGAAAGGAAAAAGAAGTTAAAGGAACTGCCTGTATTCGCCTCAGCAGACTCCTATGCTGAATACCTGAACAGTGACTGAGGAGAATTGTATTGTCTACTGCCATGAATCCACATAGACTAGCTTCATAGATTGTATATTATATTAATTATTGTATTCCTTCCGTTTGGGTATTTCGTATGTATTCGAAACGTAATATAATCAGATAGATAATTGTTATCCGTCAATATATATTTCATGGATAACTTAGGAAATCCCATGCGTCGCCCAGCTGTTTCTTAAGATTCAGCGATTCTAAAATTCTAAGATTGCAAACTTCAGAGCACCTGCCTAACAAAGAAATACAAAAATTCACTCCTATCAAAACCTGTGAAACAACGATAACAAATATATTAATTCGTTTACAGGAGTTTGGAGAAGTTTTCACAACGATTTTATGGAAGAGTGTATTCAAGAAGACAACATTGCAGCAAGGGAGTTGTGAATATTGCTTGGAGGATATGGAAAGCTTAAATATTAAACCGGCGAGTAACAACTTTTGAAGTTGTGTGTCGCTTTCTTCATCGGTAATCTTGCCACAGATAGAAACGATTCAGTATCGCTTCATTTGCAAAGATCAACGCCCCTATTCAAGATATTCAGGCGATGTTGTAAAACAGAAATACGCAGACGTTTTGAGGACTACTTGAGATACGTTTATGAAAATCTTTTTTCGGATCCGAAATAGATCTACTACTCTATGACATGTATCTGTACTATCATATATCTGATGTCAGAATGGTCGATGCCCCTTTAGCGCTCCAGATATGCAAATAGATTTGCGGCGTCACGATCACTGCCCCATCTCCGGTTTACTAACAGTACAAGGGATGTTTCAACCGTGCTGGATCCCTGAAAATCGCGCCTGAGGGGTTAGATAAGGAAGCGCAAAGATGAACAGCCCCACACTTTTCGAATGACGCATCCCAAAGAAACGAGGACCCTCGCGTTCACCGCGGTCGAGAAAGCTTGAATTCCCCACACGGATCTGGATATCGGAATAAACGAGGGCACGCTTTGTCTCAAGTGGGAAGAATGCAGAAACTGACAATAATGCCCAGTAGTTAGGAGTCGAGAACGGTAAGGAGAGCAGCAACGAAGAATACTCTGTCGTTCCTCTGCGCACCAGAAACTTTTGCCACGTCGTTTCTTGGTAAAACTTTAAAACGTTTTATTGCTTATTTTTTTCACAACGCTTTGTTTACTAGTACGATTGTTTTTTCAGTGCATGTAATTCTTGGTATTCTTCTTCAGAAATTGCCGTAGATGCTTTACCTCGAGGATAATGACGGCATTTCTGAGGTGCATTTCCCCTATACCTAACAACATTAACGCACAATAGTTTTTGGGAATTACCGGTAATATGTGTGGGATGGCCTCCACGATGATCGTTAAGAGCATTTTTGTTCAAAAGTACTCCTTACTTTCTCTGTAATTATATTTCCTTCCTCTCTGCGAAATATTCTTCGACACAAAAAAAAAAGAAACACCCAGACGGAAATGCTGCACAGCCAACATCTTTGCCACGTTTTACAGAAACAATAGGAAGATTAAGTAAACATTGGTTTTCTCGGATCAAATAGTACGTACAATGAAGCCGATGTCCACGTCTCTTCCATTCCAGTATTTATTGTCGATCCCAAGAAATTAGATATATGAGAGGCGCATGCAGTATTCCAGTATGACCATTGTTAACGGGAATATATAAAAGAATTTACCTCTGTACACACAGGAAACGAGGTTTATCATATTGTTAAGCACATCAGATTGACTCAAGAATTAACTATCTTCCTACACAGTAAACACTAGACGTACGTTTCTATCCAAATTAAAGCATCTCTAATGGATCCATCTACATACACAACATCACTAGGCGATGCGCATACACTAGCTCATGATACAATAATGCAAGGTGCAGATAGAAACAGTAATTTAAGAAAGATAGAGCTGGACAGTAATCTCGAACATCAGGAGAATCCAGTAACAATTAAGACAGAAAACACATTAAATGGAGGTATGTCTCGCCCAAATCCAAATACAAATCTTGCGACTGCAAACCTTCTACCCAATGACACGAGAATATTTGATGTATACAGGAACAATGACGCCACAAGCCAGATGATGTTTCTCGACATATTTTCACAACAGTTTCAAACAAAGCCACCGGACATTTTGAAGTCTCACTCATTAAATATAAACACCAAGGACGTCCCCAACTCTTCGACACCTATCCCTGATGGGTTTGAGAGGATTCCTGCCAGTAGGCAAGTTTCTGATATTACATCGATAAACCCAGTCTCACAACTTGAGTTGCCAAGTGGTGACTATAAGCAACCATCTCAGATAAAGACTCCTCAAGAAGTTGTCACTAATTGGAATGATGCTAACCAAGTAAAGGTTAATGATGCAAAATCGCCATCTGTAGAACAAGATACACTATCGAATAGGGATAATAACGATAAGTGGGCGCCCGAAGTGGAACAAGCATTTCTTGCATCTCTTAGGTTGATAATGAAGAATGGTACATCCAAGATTAAGTTAAGAGATAGGAATTATGGCAGAAATGAATTAATATCCCTATTTATTCTCTATCACACGAAGGAATACAGAACTAAAAAACAAATATCATCACATATTCAGGTTTGGAAGAAATCAATACTTAATAAGAGATCTGAAAATCAGCCATTGTCGGATCTGGAAAAAGAATTATTAGTGCTAATTGAACAAGGTGCTGAACAAACAGAAGCAAATAGTACTAGATTTTGGGATAATTTCGCAGACATTGTGGGTCAGTTCGAAAAGCAAAATAGGGAGAATGCTTATGATAACTTGGAGGATTTTTCTGGTAGTTCCAAGAATATTACCGCCAGAGAGAGGACTGCTAAGATTATGAAACAGAGGAGTATGCAGGGACAAATAATAACACCAAATAGTGCAAATTATATGAAGGCAGTTAGGGAGGGTAGTAGTCATAATAATCTACATACTTACCCCATAACGCCTGTCGAGTATGCAAGATCCATCTATGAAAACATTCCAAACTACGTTTGTGTTCCAGTGAATGTTGACAACAAGACTGTATACTCCCCTTGTAAAATTTCAAAGACTTCTGTAGATAAGAAATCACAAGGCCAAGGCCAATCCAACAATAGAATACTACCAAAGATTGATCATGATTTAGCTTTGAAGAAAGCGAAAGAAATAGAGTTAAAACAACGTCGTGTGATTGATAATGTGAATAAACAGTTGCACAGTACGGATAATAAGACCTATCCCACCAATTCATATGCCTCCATAAAGGATAAAAGTGCATCAGCCAATCAAGAAATGAAGATGAGAGTCGGCTCCACATACAATAACCAAGGAATGCATGCAAACATGATGCCCATCAATAGAATGGAATCCCAAGGTGGACAAACCCGTCCAACGCCATACCTGAACTCGCCAATTTTCCCACATAGCATGGCATCATCACAAGGGGCGGCCTTGCAACAATTCCCAATGTATATTCAGCAAAATTTACACCCATCGTTTGCCCAACAATCAAAACGTCTCCCTAATCCAACTAGCTCAGTACCCTATGAGTTTTCACCAAATGATCCCCAGGGACCAACACCAAATTATACGAATAACATAACAGCCCAATGGATGGCACAAGCTATGCAACATCCACAACTCCCACCACAACAGCAAACACAGGGACGTTACTCTTATCCATCTCAAGTATTTGTACCAGCAGGATTTTCCCCTCAATCTGAAACATATGTGGCTGCTAATAGAGACAACGGTCAGTACATGGAGAACTACCAAAATGGACAAAACGCCAATTATAACAGTAATAATATCAATGGGAATATTAATCAGGGTTAACCTGTGCACTTTTCATTATATAGCTTAGCTATTTTCAAAACTAATAACGTTTGTAATATTTCAATATTCTATAATATCAACATCTCTATCTCTTAAACAAATAACTGAGGGAGTATTTCTATCATCATTAGCTCCCCATACCTATTGGAAATATACTGCATTAGACCAGAAAAATAATACTTTCATGTTGAGAAATGGGAAGGTGAAGTGACTGTGCTGTTCATATAGTATTGTTAATTGAACAAATTTAACACAAATAATGTGAATTAAACATCGCAATATTTGATATTATATTATCCTAACAATTTATTTTGATCTTTTCCAGTTCCCTATTGTCCAAAACATATGACATATTTCGATAACTGTTTGAAGAGCTTTACTAGGCTTTGCTTCACAACTATTTACTTTTTTCTTTTTTTTCAATAGATTACCAGAATAAAAAATTAGCAAGTGTCGAGTACGATACACTACAGATCTGAACGTACAGTATTAGTGGTTCACTCCCTATATTCATGAATAATAGCAGGGGTTAAGAATAAATTCCAGCTTGAGATATGTTGAGCAGCGGGAGATTGACCAAGAGGTCAGTTTTGAATCTGTCTCGCTTGAGCCTGTTTTATCACACAATCTCTGGCAATAAACTCGCGAAATCGATTAAAGAACATATCAAAGATGATATTGACATAATTAAGCAAAGCAATCCCACATTTGCCCCAAATTTGAGAATAATCCAAGTGGGGGATAGGCCAGATTCTTCTACATATGTTAGAATGAAGGAGAAAGCTGTTGCTGCTTGTTTAATGGTTTCTGAGACAGATCATCTCTCTAAAGATATTACTCAAGATGCTTTAATCCAGCGTATCAAAGACATTAATTCTGATCCATCTATCCATGGTTTGATGATTCAATTACCATTGCCACCTCACTTAGACGAACAAGTTATTACTGATACCATTGCTCCGAATAAGGATGTTGACGGGTTGACTACAGTCAATGTTGGACAGCTAACAAAGAAAACTGGTAATCCAAACTTCTTTCCCTGTACACCGTATGGGATCATCAAGTTATTGAAATCCGAAGGTATTCCCCTAAAAGGGAAGGTAGCTGTCGTGTTAGGAAGGTCAGATATTGTTGGCGTTCCAATCGCAACAATGTTAAGGAACGAAGATGCAACGGTTATCTCCTGTCATAGGTCAACTGTTGATGTTGAAAAGTTGATTGGTTTGGGTGATATTGTTATTGCAGCATGTGGTGTTCCAAACTTTGTCAAAGGAGATTGGTTAAAGCCAGGAGCTGCTGTTATAGATGTTGGGATTAACTACATCAAGGATCCGAGCAAAAAATCGGGATTAAGATTAGTGGGTGACGTTGATTTTGAGTCTGCAAAGCAGAAGGCTTCCTTTATAACGCCTGTTCCAGGTGGTGTTGGTCCCATGACCGTAGCAATGTTAATGAATAATGTCCATATAGCAGCAAAGAAAATGTTGAAAAAGATGAACACAATCAAAATCGAGCCGCTACGACTGATTACAAAATCACCGGTCCCATCCGATTTTGAAATCTCCAAAAACCAAACTCCAAAGCCAATTAGTAAGGTCGGTGCAGAATTAAATATCAGTCCGAACGAACTTGAGCTATATGGGGAATACAAGGCCAAAATATCTACCTCAATTTTGGAAAGACTGAATTCTAGAGAAAATGGGAAGTATATTCTAGTTGCGGGCATTACGCCAACACCTTTGGGAGAAGGTAAATCCACAACGACTGTTGGTTTAGTACAAGCCCTAACTGCTCATTTGAATAAACCGACCATTGCCACTCTTCGTCAGCCTTCCATGGGTCCAACGTTTGGTGTAAAAGGGGGTGCTGCAGGTGGTGGCTACTCACAGGTTATTCCAATGGACGAATTTAATTTGCATCTAACGGGGGATATACATGCCATTGGTGCCGCGAATAATTTATTAGCAGCCGCTGTCGATACAAGAATGTTTCATGAGGTTACACAAAAAAACGATGCCACATTTTACAAACGATTAGTTCCCGCTAAAAGTGGCGTAAGAAAGTTTACACCTTCAATGCTAAAGAGATTAGAGAGGCTTGGGATTCAGAAAACTGACCCAGATAGTCTAACCGCCGACGAAATTCGGACTTTTGCAAGACTTAATATTGATCCTGACCAAATCGTTGTTAAGAGAGTCGTTGATGTTAATGATCGTATGTTGAGAAAAATTACAATAGGTCAGGCGCCAACTGAAAAGGGTATCACGCGTACTACTGGATTTGATATTACTGTTGCATCTGAACTAATGGCTATCCTAGCATTATCCAGAGATCTAAAAGATATGAGGAATAGGATTGGCAGAATGGTTGTTGCTTTCGATAAGATAGGGTCTGCTATTACAGCAGATGATATTGGGTGTGCAGGTGCTTTGACGGCTTTATTAAAGGATGCCATAAAGCCAAACCTGATGCAAACATTGGAAGGTACGCCAGTTCTTGTCCATGCAGGCCCATTCGCCAATATTTCTATCGGTGCGTCCTCTGTAATTGCTGATCGTATTGCTTTGAAATTGGTTGGTAAAGATAAAAACTCAAATACGGAACCTGGTTATGTGGTTACAGAAGCAGGATTCGATTTCACAATGGGTGGTGAACGTTTTTTGAATATCAAGTGTCGCTCCTCTGAATTAAGTCCAGATGCAGTCGTATTAGTTGCAACAGTAAGGGCAATCAAATCTCATGGTGGTGCTAGTAATGTGAAGCCAGGTCAACAACTTCCTGCAGAATACCTTACTGAGGATATTGGTCTGGTTTCAAATGGTGTTGCAAATTTAGTGAAACAAATTGAGAATGTAAAGCAGTATGGTATTCCTGTTGTGGTTGCCATTAATAAGTTTGCGACAGACACTGAACGGGAAATTGCTGTCATCAAGGAAGCCTCTTTGAAAGCAGGTGCATTAGACGCAGTCGTTTCGACGCACTTCACTGATGGTGGGAAGGGATCCATTGATCTAGCCCATTCTGTGATTAAGGCCGCTGAACAACCTTCTTTTTTCAAGCCTTTATACGATGTGTCTTTTCCTATTGCTAATAAGATTAAGACTGTGGTTAAAAAGATGTACGGTGGTGCAGCGATTAGTATCTCGCCTGAAGCCCAAAAGAAGATTACTCTTTATGAAAGACAAGGTTACGGTAATTTACCAATATGTGTCGCCAAGACCCAATATTCCTTATCCCACGACGCGACGTTGAAGGGTGTTCCAACTGGTTTCACATTCCCAATCACAGATGTTAGGATATCTGCAGGTGCCGGTTATCTCCAGGTTCTAGCAAATGAAATTCAAACTATTCCAGGTCTATCGACATATGCCGGTTATATGAATGTAGAAGTTAATGATGAAGGTGATATCGAGGGCTTGTTTTAAAAGCTCCTATAAATTTATCATTAACATTTCCTGATTTTGTGTCCTTATCTGATTATATAAAAGAGAGCCGTCACATCTTAAAACATTGAATTTTTGTTATATATTAATAATTGTACTATATACGTATATCATATCAAATCAAAGGATTATAACTTAATCGGTAATGTCGCGGGGAAGGGCTCTCTGTCTTTGAAAGTCTATCATATCACCCAAATATTACCGACATTCAACACGTTGATAATATATAATAATCGAGTTTTATATGTTAATGTAATATATTATTATAATTTTCTAAAAAGGTTTAAAAACTAAACAATTATATGAACATTTAAGCATCCTCCTTCAATAAAGCTTCTCTCTTTTCGTTGATTCTTTGAGATCTTCTTTCACGGGCAGCTCTGTTCTTCAATCTTCTAGCTTCGGCTTCTTCAGATAGGGCCTTTTCACGTTGAGCGTCAGCCTTGGCTTGGATAATGTGTTCAACTAGAGCTCTCTTGTGCTTGAAAGCGTTACCCTTGGCCTCCTTGTATAGGACGTGGTATAGGTGCTTGTCGATCTTACCGGCGTCACGGTACTTAGCCAATAATCTTCTCAAGACTCTTAATCTTCTGATCCAGACGACTTGGGATGGTAATCTGGCTTCCTTGGTACCCTTTCTCTTACCGTAACCAGTGTGACGACCAGATCTCTTGGATAGAAGGTAAGCTCTGGTTCTGGATCTAGAGTGGACGGTAGCAGCCTTCTTGACGATGGTACCGTTCTTAACCAACTTTCTGATGGCGTTTCTAGAGTTAGCTTGAGCCAATTCGGTGGTTTCGTTAGGGTCTAACCAGACCTTTCTCTTACCAACACCGATGACAGAAGCGGCAAGTCTCTTTTGAGTACGTAAGTTAGCCCTATATTGAATATCACAATCATAGATTGTTTGAAAAAACTGTTAGTATATCTTCAATTGATACCATGTCTTCCTCGTTGACGTTTAAGTTGGGGATTATCGATGATGTTTATTACCATTTATGATCTTGTACTTCATTTTTCAATTACTCTGCAGATTAATCCTTCTGTATCTGGCCATCTCCTGTCCTAGACATATCGCAATTCGGCCATTCTTGCTAAATAGTGTTTTAGTTTGCAATGTTCGTTTCTTTTTGTGTTGACCTCCAACATGATCCGCCTCAAATCTTCCTAAAAGTTCATATTTTTACAGTTCCCGTTCATTCATTCCCCCATCCAGCTGATCCGGTCATTCTAGATCCCACTATAACAGTCATTTAAGGTACTATATCCACACTGTTTACATACATTTTTGCTTTGGTTTCTTTAAATCGCTAATCTTTGATCAACGAACAAAATTGTATAGTAATATACCACGTTGGTAATAACCTTAGCTAAAATTTCCAGTTCCCCCTTCCACGAGGCGGCCACTACAGTCTCGGTGCAGAAGGAGACATCCCACAAGCCCTGTGGAACACAGGCAGAACCCGCCTCCCGGCACCACGCCCCATCGGAACTCTGGGCGGACGTTTCCCACAACGGCATACGCTGGATACTTGTTTTCCCGAACCGGTCTGTAAAGGTTTTTTGGACTCACAAAGTTCCGTTTTTCAGACCACAAATAAGGGTATGGGTGTTATATGATCAGAAAATGTCTGGGTGCATAGAACAGTCCTCCATTACTTCCACTCCCGTATTCATAGGGGAATACTTGGCATCGTGGCAAGTAACAAGATATCATATAGAGCCCATGTGTGTAGTCTACTGTGTGTGTTGCACGGGAGCCTCACGGTGACTTTACCTCTCGTAAGAGGGCGGTCACTATAATAATATAAATATATTCATATATGTATATGCTACAAGAATCTCTGTATCGAAGACATACTTGGTTTTCAATAACATCGCCTGCAAAGGGCGTTCGATGATGTATCCAACGGTCGTAACCGTGTGTGGAGAGAAAGGGCATCGGCTCTCTATTGACACGCTAACGCAAACCGACAAATCAGAGGCGAGTAAATGGCTGCCGATTCGAGAAAATCGAGGCGTGTCTCAATTTCGGACAATTTTCTCTTCCATTGGAGAGACACCACGAAATTGAGGCCTTCTATTGGTGAACAGGTGGCCGTTTTCGGCAATTGTGTGCAATCCATCGCTTTTTATTGTATTCACTCGATTTTGTGTATATATAAAAAAGAGGATATCACTACGTTCCATCGTTTCCCCTCCCACTGTCGTTAGTTGCCAGACTCTCTGTATCACATTACATCTAGGTTGTTGTAATATAGCATACTAGAGTAGCCTGCATAACCACTACAAGGACTTCCCTAACAGACTCCCATCTAGTGTCCCCTTTATTCTACATCGACTCTGTGTAAATACTCAAATACTACTCTACTGAATTAACAATGACCGAAAAGGCTCAATCTAACTTCGCCATTGATTTCTTAATGGGCGGTGTCTCTGCCGCCGTGGCGAAGACCGCTGCATCCCCCATCGAAAGAGTCAAATTACTAATCCAAAACCAAGATGAAATGATCAAGCAAGGGTCCTTGGATAAGAGATACCGTGGTATCGTCGACTGTTTCAAGAGGACAGCGCAACAAGAGGGTATCATCGCCTTCTGGAGAGGCAACACCGCCAATGTCATCAGATACTTCCCAACACAGGCGTTGAACTTCGCCTTCAAGGACAAGATCAAGTTGATGTTCGGTTTCAAGAAGGAGGAAGGTTACGCGAAGTGGTTTGCTGGTAACTTGGCCTCTGGTGGTGCTGCAGGTGCCATGTCCTTACTGTTTGTTTACTCTCTAGATTACGCAAGAACCAGACTCGCTGCCGATGCCAAGTCCTCAAAGAAGGGCGGTGCGAGACAATTTAACGGTTTGATCGATGTCTACAAGAAGACCTTGAAGACCGATGGTATTAGTGGGTTGTACAGAGGTTTCACTCCCTCCGTTGTCGGGATCATCGTCTACAGAGGTCTGTACTTCGGTATGTACGATTCCCTAAAGCCTCTGCTGTTGACTGGTTCTTTGGACGGTTCTTTCCTAGCCTCGTTCTTGTTGGGTTGGGCTGTTACTACTGGTGCCTCCACTTGTTCTTACCCATTGGACACTGTCAGAAGAAGAATGATGATGACTTCAGGCCAAGCCGTCAAGTACAAGGGTGCATTCGACTGTTTCACCAAGATTGTCGCAGCTGAGGGTGTCGGTTCCTTGTTCAAGGGCTGTGGTGCCAACATCCTGAGAGGTGTCGCTGGTGCCGGTGTCATTTCCATGTATGACCAATTGCAAATGATCATGTTTGGTAAGAAGTTCAAATAAGCGGAGTGATATGGTAGATTATTACAATGATTAGCTCCAACAACAAATATCTCCTCCACCTCTATAAATTACAAAATACCAGCTATTGCATGTCCCATTCTCAACATGCACGATATTCAAACTAAGATTTGGATATTTTTTCTATCGCAACTGTCCATATGTTCTATATTAACCTTAAGTATATACTAAATTTAGTGAAAACATTCTTTTACTTCAGCAGTTTGACTCTATTTAATGTCTAGGGATTGAGATTCAACAGATACTTGTAGCTGAGTATGCTCCTCCTAATGAGATCATTGTTCGTCAGGGTATTATCGTTGCGATTATTTTTTGACTATGATGATGAAATATATCATATTCACCACGCAAAGTGACAACTTGAAAGAGGGAAATGACGGAACTACATCGTAAACATATTATGCATATTTACACAGTAATGTTGCGCTCCCGTTCTTTTTCAGAATAGTATCTGAGGGTCGCACAGGTAGCCTCAATCGTCAGTATGTTGCAAAGTCCCAGTTAAAACTACAAAAAAGAGGTAATATGGGTATATGCCTACTCAGGGTAAATTGAGTAAGGAACAGTTATCAATGGGTAATGAGGAATATTAGTGACACCACTAATCGGCATATCTAGTCAATTATACCACTTTCCAAACTCTTTGTACACATCAGTGTAATGTATGGGTTTTGCTGTCTCTCTGATGACAAAAATAATGAAGGATGCGAGGTTCGAACTCGCGCGGACACCGTCCAACAGATCTTAAGTCTGCCGCCTTAGACCACTCGGCCAACCCTCCAGACTAATTTATTTTTTTGTAAAACTTTTGTCTCTTTTGAATACAAACATTTAAATTTTCTATTGATCTAAGTTTGATACCAGAAATGCTAGAAACCCAACATTTCCTATATAGGAAACAACAACAGATAAATATCGTAAAACAGAAAGGATGCAATAAAATAAGTGGTAGAACAGCGTTAAAAGACTTATTTGGACTAAATTGAGAATGATCATAGACATGATAAAGAATCCAGATGAACAATACAGGGCATAATGACTAGCCAAAACAAGAATACGTCAGAAAGCCAATGATATACGTCATAAAATGACTTTGTTAGACACACTAACAACCCTAATCATGACAGTGACACATATCATGGAACACACCCAAACACCCAAGGAAAGTTTGCTTTCAGATGCAAGCTCTTCCTATCTAAAAAAACGATAAGCTACAAGTTCATTCTTTCTTATCACCACTTTGTTGTATCATAGGTCTTATATCTCTACTATAGTCATTGTTGCCTAAGTTACCCCTAAATTTAACGTCAGACACGTGGCATTTGTTTGAAATTTGTTTAAAAGCTAAGGTCTTTAGCCTAAAGAAACGTTACACGTTGGTTGCTATAACAACACCTACCCGCCGACAGGTCTCAAGTCAAAGTCAATTGGGGTACATCGTCAATTCCTCTTTAGGTCATAAATGTTACCAAGGAATAAACAGTCCACGAGTTTGTTATTATTAGCGGACATATTCAGCGGATGCCCACGTTCAGACTCAGTTTTTGTTAGTGGACATCTTTAGCGGACGTATGTGTTCCTCACAAGTTATTATCAAAGGACAAGTCAGTGAGTGCTTGCGTTCCAAGTGAGGCATCACTGATGGAATCAAGAATAATGTCTAGAAATGTTTCATGTTGAAAAGACACTCTTAGGGAAAGTGTGATGACGGTCCCATGTAAGGGACTTATGATTGCAACAGGTTGGCGGATGTCGAGGTTGGCATCGTTTACAAGGGTTGAGTTAGTAATATTGACAACTAGGAATTGTACTTTTTAAGAATTGGGATAATTGGGTTAAGAGTTTCGGTGGTTTTAAATTATTTATAATTATATTTTATGCATAGAAGACCATCAAATATATATCTGATTTATGTACTCTTATCTTTCAATTTAATTAGCTTACTCGAATTTCATTTTTATATTTATGTCAGGACCTTTATGTAACATTTTTCTGTATGATACTATTTTTACATTAGTACCATGCTATATCATGCCCCATGGTTTTCAATTAGAGGTACGTCTTTATTAATTCAAGACAAACAATAAACGGGGGGTTGAGGCGTCGACGACACCAAATCCCTAAGGCATATGAAAAAAGCCGACTTGTTTGTGTAATTTACATGTTTGTATGTAAGGTTCAAACTGAGAATCCTGGTTTAATTGTATTGACCAAAGATTCCCCCAGGAGATTCCTAGTTGTATAAGAAGTCTTTCTCTATTAAATTTTTATTGAATTTACTGCTTTCCATATATAGCATCAATCTGGTAGAATTGCTGAAGGTTTGAAAAACATTTTAGAATCCCTATGTTCTTAACAAAGATAGACATAGGCTATTAAAAATTATAGTTTTAAAAATACTCTAAATTAATCAAAGATTGATGTATTCCAAATCAGATATCAGACAATACCATGGGCAATACTAAGCCCAAGACAAATTATATTAATAGGCTGTTGCCTTTACATACTAGTTTATTTAGATGCAGATAGATATTTGCTCTCTACAATTTCAAATATGTCCTTCACAGCCCTAAATATCCTTTTAGAAGTTGTTTATTCTCTGGTTGAGCAGTAGTGTCCTACATATGCCCCTAAGTGGAATACAGAGATTTTAAGTTTATTTTTTGTGTTTCTTAGGTGACATGAAGTAGGTGTCATCCTTAAAAACTACATTTCACTATGTGGAGAGAAGGGTTGTAATTAAGTAGTCAATGGGGTGTTAGTGGTCAGACATACCCTGTCTAATTCCAAACAAGTATATCAGGAAATTGCTATCCTTCAGCCCAAAAGAGATAAGGTAACTATGCAGTCTTGTTGTGAATTTAGAGCTTATGGACACTTTATCTTTGGTAATGTTATATATATATTCTTAACTACTGCTCATAATTGAATAAAAAGAAGATTTTGTTTTGAGAAGTCGTATATACTATATCCTATATAGCTAGCAAGAAACCAAAATTAATAAGGGAATATTTTTCTTTATAAGTACAATTTTAGGCAGAAGTGTTGCCCATCAGCAGAGAATAGCTAGATATACAAATAGGCAAATATGAACTCTCAAAGGAAGCTTAAAGGTGCTTACTAAAAAGGTTGACCCTTCTTATAAGCTTATTGTAGCAATTACAGTAATATTTACGGAATACTGTTCACAACCGATAAAAATATTGTATATATCGAATACTTGGCACAAGTTGACAAAGTAAAGAGGGTTATGTATTGGAGTAACATGACATGATAATATATTAATATATATATAAACCCTCCATTTTCAACTGCGGAGCTATATTTTTGGGGATGATACCTTCATTAATTGTCAGTCAGTGCTTTCAACGGGTTGCTGGTAAAGAGTAAGGTTTTAAAACTTGAAATCCTTGTAGATTTAACCTGATCTTTATAAGATGCAAATATTCAATGCAAAAACAAAAGCTATAAGATATAGTGACAAAGCTACGGTTATTCTTTATTCAATTCGAAATTTAGATTGTTCCTTAGAATAGCCACAGCCTTTTTAACATTGGATTTATTTTTACTCTTGATGATAAATCTAGCTTCCAGATTAGCTGTCATCTCATCATGATATCGTTCCAAAATTATTTTGGTTTTTGTTAAATTTTTCAGATTTGCAATTCTATTCCCATGAATACCCATCATAGCACCAACTAGCTTCTCAGGAAAATTTACAACTGAGGAGTAGGTCTTAATTTCCCTAATGTCATCATTACTTTTATTAGATGCGGTAGTTAGCTCTTGGGGAAACGATGATATATTTGCTTTGGAGAGATCCCTAGGAGTTCCGTCCACAGATCCACTCTTTGAGTATCCAACCAAAGGACTTTTACTTCTCTTCACCTTAGATTTCAACATATCCTGGGTACTCTTATTACTTGATCTGGGATGATGACTATTTTTTGTTTGTTCCTTTTGTTCAGTATGATGCGGATAGTAACATTTCTCGCCAAAACACCAAATATTTTCATTATGCTGCGATGTCAGTTCACTAATATCAATTATTGAATCAGATATTATAGAAGAACTTCCCTGTATTTCTAAAGTGCGTTCATTACTATCTGGTAAAAACATTTTTGAGGCTACCATTTTAACTTTATGTTTCTTTATCAAGGACTTTATTGTGCGACCATGCTTCCCAATCATACAGGACAATTGTTTATTGCTTATTATAATTCTTATACTGTAAACTTCCTGTATATCTCTGACTCCGGGAAATTCTGATGGTTTGGGTTTGGGTATAAATGATCTCAAAAATGGAAACGGGTACATTTTCTCTCGTAATGACAAAGTCATATCCCTAGTTAATATGTCAACAATAGCTTTCACTGCATTAGCAACGTTGCAAGTGGTTCCCCAACAGTACAATATACGATCCAAACAATTATGTACTTGTTTAGAGACATATATTTCAACCTGGTAGGTAGCTCTTATCTTGGAGAGTGTTACGGCTTTGTACCCTATGATTCGACCTGCTTCATCGTTAGAGATTAGTAACCGTAGATTAAGTAATTTCAAATTGTCTTCTGGGACACTTTGATTATTCTTAATTGGATGATGAATGGTTTCAGTAGCATGTTTTAATGCTAGAAAGTTAAGTCTTGTCTGAATATCCTCCTCTTCAAATGTATCAGGTTGTTGAGTATTATATTTGTCTTTGTGATTCGTTTGAACATCTGTAAGGTCTTCATTTCCATTGTTGGTTGGAAAGAAAGATTGTCTAGATTCGGAACTGGACGCCAAGCTTGAGTTTTCCTTGAAATTGAGGTGACCTTCTTGCTTTGTCTGAAGAAAGTATGGATATTGTTCACTAAATCTTGGGTGAGTGAATAAGTTTTGAGAAACGGTTGAATTAGGCATAATTTTGCTCGAAGAAATTTTTTGTTATTTGGACGAATATATCAGCAGTCTGTCAATATGGCTATTTCAATGAGAATAGATTGCTGAAATGTTGCTTAACAAATGAAAACAAGCAGAGGAGATTTTTATCATCCGAGTTGATTTATGGTACTTTGATGCTATTATTTAGAAAAGATATCCTTTTCCTGGCGTTGCGTGGTTTACCAATGTTAATATATATAATGTTAAGAGGTCTTTTCAGTTATAAAATTGGAAAATTTTTGCAATTGAAAGCTCAGAGTAAACGATTAAATGTCGGAGAATAAAGAGGGTCCCAAGGCATGCAGTCGTAATAAAGCCAAGTTTCGTTTGTTTCCAGCTTGAACAGTTATTTCATTATTTGATCAGATGATGAACTTTTATTGTTTTCCCGGGCGAAAGCGCTCCTTGAGGAATTGGCACAGAGACATCTGAAGAATTGACGGATCGCGGACACATTTGAAAGCGCTGGTAGTAAACGTCCGTCTGGTGTATTTTTTCAGCTGAGGTATACTCAAAATCCGCAGAGAAACACGTGCACTGTTGATAAATAGATAAATTGGCACCTATTGTGTGTAAATACTACAAAGAAAAGACGTGGGATTATTTAAAAATACGAGATGTGAACTTGAATATCGTCCAGTTTTCCGAATAATGAGAAAGGAAACCTAACTTTTTTGCCGCAGGATGTTCGGGATACAGATATAATGTGTAACAGTAACAGAGTTTTTGCGTCATGATAAAAACAGCAGGTAGCTAGAAATAGCCGCCTCTTATGAAATGTTCTACATAGGTTCGTACAAGAGGTTAAGAGCTGCAGTATGGTGCTGAGAGGTCCAAATTCCACAGTAACAATGGCTTAAATTACTGCACTTTATTCCTCCTTCTCCTTGAGAGTATTAGACAATATATTTGGCCAATTAATAATGAATGACTTGACGACAGTCCTCTGAAAGTAAAACTTGAGAGAAATAAGGTTTGCCAATAAATGCCAGTAGAGATTGGAACATTCTCGTTTAGTACAGTTTTTTTTCAAAGCCATGAGGATACCGCAGAGAGCTTATTTTTCGCTAGGACTAACGTCTGCAAGAAAATAAAAAATATTTGAAGATTTATGCATAAACCGGAAATGTGCTCTGTCAAATTTATCTAAGGGCTGACCCAAGTGGGAGAGTGGGGCAAAGCTGATTATTCCACATGTCGGAACAGTATTTCTATGTTTTTATTAAATATTACATTAATCTACGCTATAAAAGAGGAAAACTATTATTTGCTTTATACTATATATAACTGAGGGCCTCCATGATATAATATGGAGCAAACAGACTCCTTACATGGGTAAAGACATCTACCCATTTATCATTACTAAATTATCAACAGTAGTTCTGCTACGACTTCAATCGAGAATAACACAATGCTTATATCCAAGAATAATGATGCTACCGAACACCATTATGAAAGGTAAATATGGATAAGCTGGGCAGTCAAAACTCCTTCACAACTAGTTCAACAAACACAAGTTATTTAAACATGTTTCATCTGTAGTGATTCGGCATTTGAGCTGGACAGATCTGGAATATAGTAATTTGACCGAATTCGCTCTTTTTGGAACATTTCAAAGCGATCTTTTATTTAAAAGGTTATGGCAACACTAATTGGAGTCTATGAATGACATACATTTCATGCTGTTGTCGAAAATATGCTTCAAAATTTTCTTTTGAGCAAATCTGGTCATAATGGACTAAAATATGTTGGAATTGAAGCCAACACACTTCAGACGGAGAACAATTGATATATGAAACCAAACCAATCAAAGGCATATATTATAAAAACATCTGTGATGAGTTCGATTTAAAGTATGAAGAGTGAAAGGGAAGGTTTCGCTATTGTCAGTTAAAATCAATATAGCTAATTATAAAAGCATCCATCCACTAAACACTGAATACATTGTCAGTGAGGATGAAACCCTCGAGCTGTTATGTGATGTTTTAACAAAGACGATGTGATGCAAGAACGAAGTGCCACAAAAACAGGTTACACAAAAGCCACGTTACACACAGATGACTTTACACAATAATGATGGCGACACGAACGCATCGTTCCATAAAGACGATATTACACGAAGGTGACGCTACACACGATTACATATGCTTCAAGGAATAGCGGTGCAGAGTATTAGGCTTGATTGTCATATAATATTATATGAATATACTACTTTAATGTTCGATTGCATCATTATTCTTGGATATAATCATCATGTTATCGATTGAGAACATACCAGAAGTAATTATGAGTATATAGTCATAAACACAAGAGGTTAAGCACCATTATTTTGATTGTACTACACTATACCATAAGTTATATTAAGTATATAAGAAATAATGAATGGAGATATAAGACTCACTCTTTTATATCATGGTTTAAGGCCGTACTTATCAGAAATACATTTTGACATTTAGAAGTTAAAAATTGAGGAATGACTGCTATTGTTGTATATTTATATATATTGGAAATGGAATCCTTCCCCTTCTGCAATGAGTTACAATGGTTTTTTTCTCTCAAAACGAATACTGCAATTTGTTTTTCTTTCTTTATTGGTTTATCTTGCTAGCCAATATATGGGAACAAGACAAACCCCTATCGATCGTAAGCCTTATCAATCAGATACTTCTTGGCATCGCCTTTGATAGACGCAACAATATCTCCGTCTCTTAGGATAAATCCCTCAGAAAGGTCTTCTTTCAACATTGTTGTGTAACTCTTGTGTTTCCTAGCTGCATCCTTCATGAAATCCAGGTATCCTGATACGCTAGTCAACTCCACAGGCGTATCGAAGACAATGGAATGTGAGGAATGAGACTGAGGCGCGTTTAAACTGTACAAAGCACTATTACTCATGGTTATATTTGCTTGTCTAGTTGTTGGTGTGAGGTAGTGAACTCCTTGATATTGGTTTAGACCGTGAGGACCAAAGACTTTATATATAAAAGAGATAGATATTGAACAATAAACAGAAGCTCATCGCCTTAGTAATAATAAAGAAACAAACCTTCACTATGATTTGCCACATTTCCGTAATCATCTCCCCGCATTATAATAGGAGGTGGCCACAAAGGGAAAAAATTACAATACGATTTTTAAATTTTGCCGCCGATGGAGTGGGAATATAGGGGAAGGGGATCGTTTATTTTAATTTAGTAATAATAACCGTAGATCATAAAGTTCTTTCTCGGAGATATCAAAGTTTATGTTTTAACTTACCTAATAAGCTTCTCTTCTTCTTTTTCTTGTGATCGTCCGGAGCAGCGGTAGAAGGCGGCGAGTTGACAGTGTTGACACTCTTGCGTGGCTGTTGTACCCTGTTCGATTGGGCTGATGAGATGACAGACTTGTGTTTTGAATGTAGTGATGGCGTCTCCGATTTTGTCTTGATAGACCCGGACATTCTGACTTGGCCGTTATTCTTGCCTGGCTTGGTACTGGTATTCTCCCTGGGTGCTGATTTCTGAGAATTGCTGGAGTTCAAGGATACCTGGGACTTCTTCTGACTTGACGAGGGTTTGTTAGAGGGAGATGGTTCAAGGTTGATTACCGGTACTGGTGTGGAGGTTTTATCGTCATTGGTTGTTATCGCCGGGGGTAATGCAGTTTTCTTGGGTGTTACAGACGTCGAGGACTGTGAGGAGATTTCGTTACCAAATTCATCGAAACGGGTGTCGTAATTTCTGGATGTTGGGATAACTAGCGGCAAAGTAGCACCAGCTATATTGGAATCGGAAACACCCAAATTATTCCCGAATTCTGTGAGCAAGTCCTTGGTTGGGTTATGAGTAGGTGTTGTAGAATTGATGCTGATTGCAGACTTGGTCCTTGGTATTTCGTTCAATCTAGAGGTAGACGTGTTTAATTTATCAGGGATTTGGGAAGAAAGGTCTTCAGTTTCCTTTTGATTATCAGCCTTCTTCGTTTCTCTCACATCAGTTATTCCGTAACTTTGGTTAGTTTCGAGTCCGGTCGTCTTGATTTTCAAAGGAATAATAGTCTCCATTTCATCCATTTTGTGCTTCGTACTATTTTTGATCGTTAGTTTGACATGTGGAGTGAAATGTGGAATTATACCGGTACGACTTGAAATTTGAGACGCCTTGAAATAATATCTCAAAGCAAGGTATAAGCATACACCAATATGTTCGGCAAGGACGGCAAATAATAAAACTGTCGACCAACTTTTGGTCAAGGGATTGTAAGTATTCCAAAGTGCCCGCTTTTCCAGATTAGTGTGTAAACCGACACCTGGTAAGGAGCAATCCCTATACATAAATGTTATAGTGGGACCAACGACAGTCGAAATCCAACAAATAACTGTTAAAATAGTATCCCAGGGAGCCATCGTGACCCTATTCTCAGTATCGCAATTCTTATTCATTTCAGTATTAGTGTCAAGTGGTACTACAGTGAGTCTTGATCTCTTGAAGAATACCCACAGATCAGTCTTCAGTTTCAATTGGTTGATCAGAAGCACGATTAATGGTGCAAGTGGCCATATTGTGGAGAAGATAGATATGAATCCAAACTGTAAGATTAATTGTTGGTAGTTAGAGTTGACATCAAATTCATTTGTTGCATACGCATTGTATTTTTGAGCCTTTTTCCAAAATATGTAATCGACAGGATGTTCGTTCTGGATAGTCAATTGCAGGTTAGAGCGCTTCTTGTTATCAGCCTCGGTCCTCTTCTTTTGTATCCTTAACAATACGAGTGGAAGGATGTATTGTACACCATATGCGATCAGTTGATTTGTAAACACGAAATAAAAGAATTGTTTCTGATGACGCCCTGTGTCTATCATTAAATGCCCAGCCTGTACAGGAACACCATATTTTGCGATCGCTTCAACAGTTTCGGAATTGATTAAGTAGCCAAATGGTAGATAAAAGAATAGAGTGATGAGTAATGGCATATAGTTGGTGAAGAATAGGAGAATGAAGTTCTTTTCAAACTTTGATTTAACTGGATCATCTCCCCCTTCCATAGCAACAAACCTGTCGACAAATACTTTATTATAGATAAGTGTTAGGATTGGAACAAACACTGTGAGCATTCCTGTAGGAATCAGAGAGAGTATAGGTTTCAATGGACCAGAATAGATTTGGGTGAAAAATATTTCTATAAAGAAGCATAAAAATTGGAAGGCGACCAAAATTGTAACAAACGTTACAGCGATTGGAGTAAATAGTAGTTTTCTGAGAAATACAAGCGGTTGAGGATTGGTAGAGCCAGATCTTGTTAATTGTCTCTGGGTACTCAAATTAAATGTGCATGCTGCATCTGATATGAAGGATGGTTCTGCGGAATACACCCAGGAAGTGACAAATCGAAGCGACATTATAACAGAGATACATGAGAACAAACGATTATATTCTAGGGGATTTGAATTCGAACATAAGAAATAAAAGTACAATCCGACAATTGAGAGACACTTCAGATATTTGTTATAATGATTGAAAAATGTAAAATATAATGGAACCTTGGAATCCTTCGTTAATTCGGCAATGTTGGTCAATTGATAATCCTTCGGTGTGATAAAGGAGAACTTACCTTTATTCAATGAACCATATAGAGAATCGAATTTAGAATTCATCTTCTTATCTAATAATGGGAATGAATCCTCAATAAAGTCAAGTTTTGGTAGTAAAGAAATAATTTCTGAGTATTGTACCCTGTTGTTGACCCTTATAAATGCAAAATGGTTAGATATCTTGTCACCAGGCTTTATTATTGCATCGAAGCTGATACGTCTTAAGGATGCTATTAAAACAGACTCATTGTCCCCAGCATTCAAGAAGCTGATGACATAATTAGGGTCTAATTCGTCGAGAGTCTTCATCATTGAAATAGGGTCTCGTTTTCCAATTTCACTATACCCGTATCCTCAATTATAATTGCTTTCGCCTGTAGCCGAGAGAATGAAGGTGAATATCAGATAGCAATGTTATGGGTATCAAAGTATTATAATAAATAACTGTTTTGATGAAACCGCAATTGAAGTGGAAAGCAGGTGAATTCGTAAAACACACGTCTTAAGGCATTTACAAAGAGAAAACTCGAGCGAAGATAAAGACAATGGTCCAGTTAAAAGAACGGACAAAGGCAGTATCTATTCTGGTCGAAAAATTTCTCGACCATAAACAAAAACAGTGGACAAAATTCTGAAAATAAACAAAGAATATAGGAGAAAGAGGTGAAAAGAGTCAGCTTGAAACGTGACCAGCATTCATTGAAACCCTCTGATTGCTTTTCAAAACATTAGAACAATTGTCAGATTGGTACAACTAACTGAGCATTGTATGCAGATCTAAACAAGTGTTATCTTTTTTCGTCTTCTTGAATTGAAATGACTATTTTATAATCAACTACACCGTTGATTCGAAGCTATGGGCTTTATTACAAGCGTGTTGTATCTTTATGTTGTACCATAGAATATAACTAAGCGATTGCTCAAACAAGAACTTTAGATTGTATATCCTTGAATACTCCTTGCAATCCTCACATTCCTCTCAGCATTTTTAACATGGGATCGAACTTTTCTCACCATGAGAAATTATAAGGAAATAAAAATTTGAAAAATTATGAAAGATGCGCAATCTTGAATTTATTTTGGGTGCTCCCTAAATGAAATTTTACTATTATAAAGGCTTGTATAGGTGTTAAAGATAGATATACCCCTAGAAAACACATTGCCAAGAAATTCTAATGCCAGAAATTACTTATGAAGAAGATAGAAAGGTAGCCTTGATCTCTCAGTACGATGAGGTGAAGGAGATGATTGATGCAGAGCATTCAAAAGAACCTGTCTTATTATTAGCAGTCTCCAAATTAAAGCCTGCAAGCGATATTAAGATTCTATATGACCATGGTGTTAGAGAATTTGGTGAAAACTATGTTCAAGAATTGATTGAAAAGGCCAGTTTATTGCCAGCTGATATCAAATGGCATTTTATCGGTGGGTTACAAACTAACAAATGTAAGGATCTGGCCAAGATCCCAAACTTGTATTACGTTGAGACTGTTGACTCTTTAAAGAAGGCTAAGAAGTTGAATGAAGCAAGGGGTAAATATCAACCGAACGAAGATCCAGTTCTCTTTAACATTCAGATTAATACCTCCCATGAAGATCAAAAATCTGGTCTAACTGATGAAAATGAGATCTTCCAAATAATTGAATTCTGCCAGTCCCCTGAAAGTAAGTTCATTAAACTGAATGGGTTGATGACAATCGGTTCATGGAATACATCGCATGAGGACAATGTCGAAAATAGGGATTTTGCAACCTTATCTGACTGGAAAAAGAAGATTGACGCCAAGTTCGGTACAAATCTAAGATTATCTATGGGTATGAGTGCCGACTATAAACAAGCTATCAAGCAAGGATCTTCCGAAGTTAGGATCGGTACTGATATCTTCGGTACGAGACCACCTAAAAATGAGGCTAAGATCTTGTAATAGTATTACTTGTTAAAGACAACTACATAGGTATATACCATAATTAACTAGACAGTATATTCTAATACATTATTTGATCTTTTTTATTCTTGGTGGAGCTCAAATTTGCAAGTTGACGTGTACGTTTGTCCTCCAACCATCTGATTATCGTATTTTTTTATTCTTTTTATCCATACTGAGCAAAGCAAGTAGTTAGTCTTATGTTTTTATATTTTAGGAGAAAATAGGCAAGGGTATTTAGTTGTTCTTCAAAGAAAGTTTACAATTTCTTATGCTTCTGTCATTTTTTTACTATTCAGTTTGTTTATTTTTTCCAAGTAAGTTTTTTGTTCTGAAGGTCGATTCAGAATGACTAAATGTCATATTCTCAAAAAATTCCTTATATACCAGAATTATTGTAAAAGAAGAAGCTACTTTGTAAGCAATTAGTCAAGGATATAAAATATAACTACTTGTTTTGAGACTATTAGAACAAGATCTGTAACTTTTTTCCTTGAACGGAAGCACCTTATTACCTTCACAGTGGGCATTCTCAAGTCGAAAGAGCTCATGATATTCACCCGATATATTGCCCCGTGACATCTTACTCAAGTGCCTTTAGAGTACACAGTAAACAGCATATCCACGAGACCTTCTTCAAAGAATTCAGTGCAAGGGTTGTGCAATATGTCTTTAAATTAATAAGCAGAAAACTGTGAGATGAAAAAAAAAAAATGGAAAAATGGATTTTAGTGTCAAGTCTTCAATAATGCAAGTGTGATCTATAAAGGCAGGTGCTTTCGGTATTCTTCATTGTTACTTCATGTCCCTAAACCTTCTGTCGAAGTAGCAGATATCAACGAATACGACTAAAATGTCTACAAACAAAATCGCTGTCCTATACGGTTCTGAGACCGGTAATGCCCAGGATTTTGCTACTATTCTATCTCATAAGCTGCAGAGGCTAAGGTTTGCCAACACACTAGCTCCTTTAGGTGACTTCGACCCTGCTGCTATTTTGAAAGCCAGATACGTCTTTATTTTGGTATCTACCACAGGGCAAGGTGAGCTTCCAAGGAATGTTCATGAGTCATCCACTGGGAAGGATGCAATGAGAAAGAAGACTTTATGGAGTTTATTGAAGAAGAAAAATCTGCCAGACACATTTTTGGATCATTTAAACGTTGCATACTTTGGACTAGGTGATTCATCATACCCAAAGTTCAACCATGCCGTTAGAAAATTGCATAACAGAATGGTTTCCCAATTAGGCGCCCATGAGATTTTTGACAGATTAGAAGCGGATGAACAAGGTATGGCAGGAAGTAACAAGGGCACTGGTGCTGGCGTGGAGGCAGTGTACTTTGAATATGAGAAGCAAGTCATCAAGTATCTAATGGAGAAGTTCCCAACGTATAGGGATGCCGACGGTCACAGAGTAGAGAGAACTGAGATTGATCCTTCTATTTATTTAGAACCAAAGTCATACTTAAAGCTTTCAGATGAAGTCTCGACAAATGAGGTTAATAAAAAGGATGATATTTCGTTTATCGGAGATGAATCCGTTAAATTTGGGAGAGTAGTTAAAAATGAGCGAATCACGGCTAAGGACCATTTCCAGGATGTCAGAGATTTTGTATTTACCAACGTGGATGAAGCTGCAAATGATAAATACTATGTCGGTGACACGGCTGCCATATACCCACAAAATTCTGATCGAGACGTTCAGCTATTTTTGGAGAACCAAAACCAGTGGCTACCTTTTGCAGATAAACCACTGGTCTTCACAAATGGTGTTCCAGATTCCCTGAAGAGTATAGGAGGCGGGATTGTTCAGCCGTTAACTTTAAGAAATTTATTGACGTATCATATTGATATTTCGAGTATTCCACGTACCAGTTTTTTCATGAAGATATGGACCTTTGCCACTGACGTAACGAGAATGGAAAGAGGCGAGGAGCAACTAACTGATCAAAGAGATAAATTAAAAGAGTTTGCCTACGATGAGGATATGCAGGAGCTATACGATTATTGTAACAGGCCAAGAAGGTCTGTGTTGGAGATCCTAGATGATTTCCTTTCCGTAAGGTTACCTTGGAAATATTGTTTAGATTATCTTCCATTGATAAAGCCTCGTTCATATTCTATATCGAGTGGGCCATGTGATAAGAATATCCAATTAACGATGGCTATTGTTAAGTATAGGACCATCTTGAGGAAAATCAGGCAAGGTGTTTGCACCACATACGTTGGACACCTCGAGAATAACGACATACTACGTTACAAACTGCAGACCAATGATCTAATAAGGAGAGAATACAACGGTAGACCCATGTTGCTGGTAAGTCCTGGTGTCGGGTTGGCGCCCCTCATGTCTGTCATCAGATGCGAGCCTCCATTATCTGATAACATGCATCTCTTCTTTGGTTGTAGATTTAAGGATAAGGATTATTTGTACGAGGATATCTTGGAAGGTTGGGATAAGGAAGGTAGAATCCACTTACATCCTGTATTCTCTAGAGATCGTGAGAACTCCCCGGATACCAAATATGTTCAGGACGTCCTTTGGAAGATGGGTCCTGAAATGACAGATTTGATAGTCAACCATGGTGCCATTTTCTTTCTTTGTGGTGCATCTGGTAGGATGCCTTTGCAAGTCAGATTGACCGTTATTGAAATGTTCAAGAAATGGGGTGGTTTCCCAGACGAGAGTTCTGCCAAGGACTTTTTGAAGGAGATGGAGAAGGATGGCAGATACATCCAAGAAACTTGGTGATCAGAATTTCCCAGACGAGAGTTCTGCCAAGGACTTTTTGAAGGAGATGGAGAAGGATGGAAGATACATCCAAGAAACTTGGTGATCAGAATTTCCCAGACGAGAGTTCTGCCAAGGACTTTTTGAAGGAGATGGAGAAGGATGGAAGATACATCCAAGAAACTTGGTGATCAGAATTTCCCAGACGAGAGTTCTGCCAAGGACTTTTTGAAGGAGATGGAGAAGGATGGAAGATACATCCAAGAAACTTGGTAATCAGCATTTCCCATATAAGATTGGTATTTCCTGATTGGATATAGTTTGTTAACGAATTATATTTTGTAATTTACAGTAAATATTATATGTTTATATATTTATAAATTTAGTAAAATGATAGAAATTAATATTATTAAATGTAGTTTCTTTCGAAAGCCTTCATAAATGCTTAAAGTATAGAGGGATAGACAAGCATGGGGGGACCCCTCCCTTATCCCTCTCCTTTGCCGATGGTAATATTGATGATTTTCCCCCGGATACTTACTCCTCTTCGTTAAACTTTGGAGCTAAGAAGAACTGTAGGAACCCACTCGACAAATCGAATTGGAATAAAGCAGGCGCCTCACTCGACAATCTGATGCCTACTCTGTCAGATAAGGACGTACCCTTGACGATGTCTAGTAGGTACTTGGCCCCGAAAGTGAGGTCGACCGGCTGGTCCATTTCCAACTTGATGCTCTCGTTTGGCTTGTCCATGTCGACGTGTGGCTTCAAGATGACGGAGCCTGTCCCGATCTCACCCTCGGCGACAAACTTGATGGTCTCCTTGGTGACCATGATGTTGATGGAGTCTGTCAGTTGCGATAGGTCGCGGACAACCTTCGAGAACTCCACAGATGGCATCATCAGGGTCGTGTCGTATTGTAATTCTTCGATCTTTAAGAAGTCGGCGTCGATGTCCATCAGTTTCAGCGAGTACTCGGCTATGCGGTCCTTCGAGGTGTCCTCGAACAGAAGCAAGATGGAGTCTGGGGTGTCGTCCGCAATCAGGGTCAATGTGTCGGAGTTGTTCCCGCAACGCAGGATCTTGCTGAGAGAGTTCAGGTCCATGCCCAAGGTGACTGGATGGTCACATCTGTACTCCTGGAATGCCTCGATACCGATTTCCAGGGAGACGAGAAGGACACGGGAGTCGTCCACCGCCTGGGCGATGATGCCGTCCTCCTTACATTGGAAGTTCACCAGTTGGACACAGTCCTTGAACCCGTCGATAATTCTCTTGAACAGAGATGCTTCTGCGAATTTAGCCTCTAACATCGTTTATTTATTTATTTATTTTTGGTGTCTTGATCAACTTGCCAGTGGCAGCAGTGAGAAGAATGTGTTATTGTAGAGGTACGAGGAAGAAGAAACAAGCGAGAGAAAAGTGTATTGCATCTTATATTTATATATTGCAAAAAAGAACGCGAAACACTTTACGCGTTTACGCGTCACCTCTGATTTTTTTTCTCCAGTTTTATCAGACAAAAATATACTGTATCGACCGTCAGAGCGCAGTTATAGATACCGATGGTAGCATAGGGGCGAGTAACGCATCAATCACTCTATATCATGAAATGTTCATGTTTCGAAGTAATAGATATTTAATAATACAGTTATTGCATGTAACCCTAATGATACATAATAAATATGTGATACGGTAAGAATAGAAAAAGAGGGAGCAGTCTGTTAGAGACGCTCATAGAAGAAAAACCCAAAACTGGGTGATAAGAATACAATCACCATTTGTTATATTATCAATAGGGTGCAGTAGTTAGCAATATGTTTTGTTGTAGCATAAACAAAATAAAGGTAGAGAGAGAGAGAGAGAGAGAGAGAGAGAGGGAGAGAGGGAGAGAGAGAGAGAGAGAGAGAGAGGGGGGAAGAGAATCAGAATCAGATCTTTGCATTCGTAGCGTTATACAACTCCTTTTCGGACTCGTACCTCTTCTTATCAGCAGCAGCCTTCGCCTCGTAGGGCTCCTTATCCTCGGACGTCAGGGACTTCCATCTCTCGCCCAGCAGCTTCCCTATCTGACCGAAAGTGACGTCTGGATGCTCGGACCTGACGATGTCTCTGTTATCGTTAGCAAAATACATGTACGCACTCAGCGCCCTCTTCGGAGCGTTCGGGTCCTTCTTCCTCCTCGTGGCTCTCTTCTTTGGTTCTCTGGGGGCGGCCATCCTTTGTCTTTTGACTGAATTGTCGAATAAAGTTAGTCTCCCTTTTCCGAAAAATGAAAAATCAACAAAGCTTATACAACGAAAGGGAGTGCAATAACAAGCTAAACTAAAGGGGACTGAGACAGACTAAACTACACGATACTAATATACCCATAATAAAGATAACACCCTATATACCGCGTCTCCACAGACTATGGTGTGGTTTTTCCACGGTGGTAAAATGGGGGGGGAGATAAGCGAATTTACAGTGGTGCGAGTGGCTTTCGCACAGAGGCATCGCGGTGGCACCCGTGCATCGCACAGTGGGGGGCAGAAGGAAAAGGAGGGGTTGGCTCTGTGAATAGTACAATAAATAATAACGAAGGGGAATGCGCAGATCCCTTTTCCCTTTTGGGTTCCGTTGTTGTGCGCCGTTCTGGGAACTGCCTTTCGCTGTCTTCCACAGCGGGGTGTCTGGGTGGTGGGCGTGCATTCGAGTCCCAAAGGCGGCGAATCACTGTTTCAAGGAATGAATGACTGACTGTGGAAGACCTCGACTGTTGGCTGGGGTTGACAGTGGATGGTGTCTCAGGATATGCTTGTGCTGTGATTGTCTATTATACTTGTGTTGCAACTGTCTATTATACTCGCTGTTATATACATGGGTTTCACGGTTGCGTCTTGTGTCTTGTGGGATAAATTACTGTGCGTCTCTGCATCGTGAGGTGATTACCGGTCTGTGCCCTTGTCGTCCTCTCGTATGGCCTGTTGGAATTTCTCGTAATGGGGCAGGTGTGTCGACGGTCCAAAGCCTCTCGACTGCACAAACCCTCCGATCAGCCGGTTGCTGTAGTGCATCTTGCTGACACACCGGTCCACGCAGGACATCTCTCCCTTCGTCAGCTCGCCCTCGCTGTACCCTTCGTGCGATATGCATTTCTCCAGGCAGGACTTCAGGATGTTGTTGAACGTGGTGCACATCGCGTCGAACTGGACCTCGGCCATGTCGATCTTCTCCTGTGAGACATCCTGGTTGGGTGAGCCAAAACTGTTTAGAAATAGAGACATTTGTATACACCGTTGTTATATTGTGAGAGTACAATAACGTATCATTAAGAAGTCAGCCCTCCAGAACCGTGTACAACAACGTTTGTCTGTTCCACCGGTTTTCATCTATTCTTTCCACTCTCAAATTTTTTCAAAGGATTATTTGAAGCTCATCTCATCGTCTATCACTGCTTTTAAGGCTGCACACGTACATCCCCCGTTGCATAAATAAGAGAAGGCATACGAAAAGATGCGCGTTCTCATTACAAACGATGACGGTCCGCTCAATGACGAATTCTCTCCCTACATTAGACCCTTCATACAGAACCTGAAAAGGGTGCACCCCGACTGGCACATCACCGTGTGCTTGCCCCACGTACAGAGATCATGGACGTCAAAGGCGCATCTGGCGGGGAAGAACCTCAAGATGCAGTTTCTGTACTCCTCGATGGACGCAAACGATAACAGTTTCCTGGGACCCTACGTCCAACCGCAGCGAGCCTGTCACGGGGGCAGTCTGCCGCATGTGGTAAATAGCGAGATCCCAAGTGACTACATAGAGTGGAACCTAGTCGACGGGACACCGGCGTCGTGTGTCGATATCGGTCTGTTCCATTTGAGAAGCGAGAGGTTCGACCTGGTGATCTCGGGGCCCAACGTCGGCAGAAACACCTCTGCCGCGTACATCACCTCCAGCGCCACGGTCGGGGCCGCCATGGAGGCCGTGATCACGGCGGGGACCAGGGCCGTCGCGCTGTCCTGGGCGTATTTCAACGGGAAGAAGTACGTGAACGACAGGGAGGTGCTCGATGTCGCCGCGGGGAGGTCCATAGACGTGATCGACCACCTGTGGGGCGCCTGGGACCCGCGCACGGACCTGTACAGCGTTAATGTGCCCTTATTGGAGACTCTGTCCGCGGAGACTGAAGTCTACTACGCGCCCGTGTGGGAGAACAGGTGGTCCTCGGCGTTCGAGGGGCCTCTTATCAGGGGGGCCGATCTGGATGCAGAGATCGAGGATGGGATGGAGTCGCATATGATCTCGTTCGATTGGAGGCCCGATTTCAAGAACCATAGGGACTCGCAGCATGTGGAATCGAAGGTCAAGTATGACATGCAAGTGATTGAAAACGGGGACATCTCGGTCACCCCGCTCAGGGCCACTTTCCAAGCGGTGGACCATCTCGTGGGCCAGCTGACTTTGAAGGCGAAGAACGAGTATACCGTCGCAATCACAATTGGTCACTCGGAATACATTTACGCACCCTTGAAAGACGCTATACAGAAGTATATGCCCGGTGCGAACATCAGAGACTCCATTAAGGATACACAGGACACCAAGATCCTTCAGTATGGTGACTATGAACAACTAGATATGGACAGGCTGAATACAGATCAAGGAAATTACTTCGCAAACTCTTATATTTACAGAAAGGCCCTAATCAGAAAACATTATCTGTCACATACTGTTCACAGCTATGTCGTCAAGCATCCAGAGTCGATACTGAACAAGGCATACATGGAGTCGTATACAATTGATTTGGATTACGCAGAGTTTCTCGATGATTCGCTAGACGAGAATTGGGAACTCAGACAAGAACTAGAGAAGGAAGACAGATATTGGATTGTAAAGCCAAGCATGTCTGACAAGGGTCAAGGTATCCGAGTGTTTAGGACCATCGACGATTTGCAAGCCATCTTCGATTCCTTCGACGACGACGAGGGAGAGGAGGACAAACATGCCACCAACGGAGAGTACATCGAGGACAACAAGATTGTAATATCCCAACTGCGTCATTTTATCATACAGGAGTATCTGTCAAATCCTCTGTTACTGCCTGCGATGGACAACAAGAAATTCCATATTCGCTGCTACATCACATGTAAAGGTGACTTACAAGTATTTGTCTACGACAGGATGCTTGCATTGTTTGCGGCTACACCATTCTCACCATTGAGTAAAGATGGCGCCGATTTCAATCCAACAGATTTGAACAACTTGCAATGTCATCTGACGAACACTTGCCTGCAGACTAACAATAAGGACAAGGATCTGTCTGTCAGAGATTTCGACAGCCTAACAGATATCTCCGACACAAATAGGGTAAAGATCAGGGAACAGATCCACAAGATATCGCACGACATCTTCCTTGCTGCTGGTAGTGTCAACAGGCTAAATTTCCAGCCGCTACCTAACGCGTTCGAGACCTTTGGTGTCGACTTCTTAGTCGACAGCGACTATAACGTCAAGTTATTGGAGATCAACGCATACCCAGACTTCAAGCAGACGGGGGACGAATTAAAGGGATTAATCGACCAGCTATTTGAGAACATCGTGAAGTCGTGTATCAAGCCTTTAATGGACGGCTCCCCTGGGGCTGTCCAGGAAAAGAACAGCAGCTTCAAACTAGTTTTGGATCACACCTCGAATGAATGGTGAATTACTTTACCGCACTTTATTTTATTCTTTACATTCGTATACATACAAGTATGCAGATAGAACAGCAACTTCAACCTAGTTTTGGACCATACCTCGAATGAATGGTGAATAGCTTTACCCACTTTTATTTTATTCTTTACACGTATAAACATACATACAAGTATGCAGATAGATATGAGACCATTTGCGCGCGAAACAGGGATCGATGCAGTATTTGATCATTCGATTAGGAAGTATGTAGTACAATTTTGTCTTTAAAGGTTCGCTCTCAGGCGTCTTCCTCATTCATTAAATTCCCTTGGTCATCTTCATTAGTAGCGTTACTGTCCGTGGCCGATGCTCCACTGACCGATTTGTTTGTGGTGGCGCTGATGAGGCCTCTCTTGACGGCTCTCAGGACCGTCGGCACCGTCACGCCTGCGTCCTGGACGCCCGCGGACTCCCTCCCCCACGCGAGGATCCTCTCTCGTATACGCGACGCCTTGTCGAGATAGTTTCTTATCTTTATGAGGTTTCGCACGAACTCCTCGTTCCTCTGCAGGGCGATCTGAGCCATCTGCCTCGTCATTTCCATCTGTTCTGCCTTCTCCAGTGACTGCGAGTTCCCGACGACGAGTCTCAACCCGTCGCCGTCTGCGATCTGCGGCAGGCCGAAGAAGGGGTCGACGCCGTCCGCGGCCTCGACGTCCGTGTCCTCGCCCACCTGGCTGTCCAGATGCCTCTGAAGGGCGTCTGTGGCGTTGGACGAGGCCGGACTGTCCAGATTCCTCTGGAGAGAGTCTGTGTTGTTAGACGACGACGGCGTGTGCAGCTGCTGTGGTACGTCGGCGTCATGTCCTAGGGGCAACAGCGGCGTTCGGTCGCGTCTCCCGGAGTTCGTGCTATTCGTCGTCGGCGCGTTCGAGTCCTCTCTCTGCTCGTCTCTGTCCTCATCGTCCTCTG
Source organism: Kazachstania taianensis (assembly GCA_003708865.2). Taxonomy (NCBI): domain Eukaryota; kingdom Fungi; phylum Ascomycota; class Saccharomycetes; order Saccharomycetales; family Saccharomycetaceae; genus Kazachstania; species Kazachstania taianensis. The sequence goes on along the minus strand of PPOK02000002.1, from coordinate 183,259 downwards.
GCAGTGTCAGGTTGTGGTCGTACTCCGGCAGCCTCATGTTGGCCTCGTACAGGGGCTCCGGGTACTCGCCCAGAAACACGTCGAGGAGGCGCGAGTACCTCACGACGGAGTTCTGCTCCCTCTCGATCATGAGGATGGTCCTCAGCGAGAGCTGCGCCAGCACTGTGCTCCGGAAGGTGCGCGCGACGCTCTCCCTGTTCACGACGTCCGCGAGGGACGAGATGGGCCTGAGGATCTCCTTGACGTCCACGAGCGCGCCGAGGTCCACGCCGTCGTCGTCCTCGTCACTGTCGGATGCTTGCGGTGCCAGCGAGGGAAACTTCATGCGCTTCCTGTGCAGGAGCCGATGCTCGGAGCCGTTGTAGAACACGACGGACTCGCGCTGCGGGCCCCCGTTCGCCAGCACCCCACGCGAGATGAGTTCGCTGCCCTGCAGCAGCTTGTTGCCCCTGTTCGAGACGACTCCCGAGTCCGCGTCGCGGAACACGCGGCCGCCGTCGCGGGCCCTCTTCAGCGTCTGGAAGTTGCCCGAGCGCTCGCCTATGAGGCGCCTGTAGAAGCCGTCGAGGAGCGCCTGCTCCTGCGCGGGCGTGAGCGTCTCTCCTGCGGGGGGGAGTGTGTCTCCTGAATGCATTGCCATTGTCGTGCTGCTGTGGCTGTCCTGAGGTGGGTCTGGTAGTGAAACTTTTTTAATGGACAGGACGGTCCCCTGGAGAGGCCTTGACGGGGTGAGAGTGGGCAGTGCGAGGCGTCGGAGGTGTGCGTGGACGATGCCTGAGTGTTCGTGTGGACGAGACCCGGTGTCGCGGCTCACTTCCGCCGGTGCCTTCGCAGGTGCTTATCTCCGCGGTGCGTTCGAACTGCTCTTGTATATAAAGCTGGCGGTTGGTTACTGACGGTGGTTGCTGCTCGGGCACAAGAGGCCAATGCTGGGTGTGCTGCTGGCGGTGGGCAAGTGGGTGCTCGTGGCGTACTGCGCGGCCTCGTACAAGTCGCTCCCCGGCGCGTACTTCGTGCGCTTCTACTACCACGCGCTGCGCAACATCGGGTGTCCCTGGCTGCTCGGCTACGACACGGGCGTGGGAGCGCGGCTGCAGGGCGACAGGTTCGCCGCGTTCTCGCGGACACGGCTAGCGACGTACGCGTCGCCGTTCGAGTGCGACCTGTACCTCCACAAGAACAACGCGACGTACTTCGAGGAGCTCGACATCAACAGGGGCGACCTCATGGAGAAGCTCTTCGCGCCGCTGTTCCTGCGCCGCCCGGGCAAGTGGCCCTACGTCCCCGTCGCGAACGTCTTCACGAACTTCCTCCGCGAGATCCGGCCCTTCGAGCGCTACTGCGTCTACTCCAGCGTGCTGTGCTGGGACGAGAAGTGGCTCTACGTGCTCAGCAGGTTCACGAAGCAGGACGGCGCCGTGCTGTGCTCCGTCTCGCTCACGAAGTACGTGCTCAAGGACGGCCGCAAGACGATCCCGCCCGTCGACGCGCTGAGGTTCTGCGGGATACACAACGACGACGCAGAGCGGCTCTCCCGCGAGCGCTACGAGATGCTCACCACGCAGTGCGGCTTCCACGAGACGGGGCCCCTCGAGACCCTCGACACCTCGAGGTTCGCCGTCATCTAACGCTTATACACTATGTACTTTGCTATACACTTTGCTATTAATGCACTTCCCCTGATCCGAGTCCCCGGCGCTGCACCGACATATGCGCAAGTGACCATGGGCGCGAAACTGTCGTTGATGGCGCAGGCCGCGCCCTCGATAGGCGTCTTCTCGTACGTCGACGTCCTCGAGGACGTCCACTACGTCGCGCAGCTCAACTCGTCCAAGTTCGTAAAGACCTGCAAGGCGCTCGACCCGAACGGCGAGGTCGTCATCAGGGTGTTTGTGAAGCCCTCGGAGGCGTACCCGCTGGAGCCCACGCTGCAGCGGCTGCGGGCAGAGCAGCTGCGTGTCAGCCAGCTGCCCACGGTGCTCAACTACGCCAAGATCGTCGAGTCCGACAGGGCCGTCTACCTGATCAGGCAGCACCTCAAGGGGAACCTCTACGACCGGCTCAGCGCGAGACCCTACCTGCTCCCCGTCGAGCTGAAGTTCGTCGCGTTCCAGTTCCTCAGAGCCGTCGCGGAACTGCACGCGGCAGGGGTGGTCCACGGAGACCTCAAGACCGAGAACGTACTCGTGAACTCGTGGAATTGGGTAGTGGTGACGGACCTCGCCGCGTGCACCAAGCCCGTGTACCTGCCGGAGGACAACCCGGGCGAGTTTTCTTTCTACTTCGACACGTCCAAGCGGAGGAGTTGCTACGTCGCCCCGGAGAGGTTCGACTCCCGGCTGCACGACGAGGTCAACGGCGGCGGGGGGGAGTACGCCGTCACGCAACAGATGGACGTGTTCAGTGCCGGTTGCTGTCTCGCGGAGCTGTTTTCGGAGGGTGTCCCGCTGTTTAACCTCGCACAGTTGTTCAAGTACAGAGACAACCCCGACGTGCGCGCGGTCCTCGAGGAGAGGACGAGGGGAAACCCGGATTACAAACACGTATGCGACATGATCCTGGAGATGATCGACAGAGACCCCGCGAGGAGGCTCTCCTGCGACGAGATCCTGCAAAAGTACAGGGGCAGCTTGTTCCCGGAGTACTTCTACACCTTCACGTACGAATACCTGCGTAACTTGATGATCCTCGCGACGAACATCCCAAGCTCCGGTAATATCAACGTGAACAACACGCTCGAGGATAACAGGGAGATCATCGATAAGTGCGTGAACAAGATCTACGACGATTATGACAAAATTTGTGACAAGTTGAAATTCCCGCGAGACCAAAGCGCAACTTTCCCCAATACAATGGACGAGAGATTCCTCTCACAGTTCGTCAGCGACGGGGACATCTCACACTTGAAGCGTTTCAACGAATGCAAGGATATCGACACAGTAAAGGACGAGTGTGCACTGCTATTCATATCGTACCTGACAAGAGCTCTCCGATGTCTAAACACGGACGAGACTAAATTGAGGTGCATCGAGTTACTAACATCGTTCTCTCAGTTCATTTGCGACGAGAACAAGCTGGACAGAGTCGTGCCGTACCTCGTTTCCTGTTTCCAACTGCACGACGAACCACTAGTGCAATCATTGGCGATTCAATGCCTCTGCCAAATACTGTCCACCATCGAGAGTGTCAGTAAATTAAACGAAAACATGTTCATCGACTACTTGTTCCCGAGGTTAAAGAAACTCTTGCAGCAACAAAATAACGACAACAGTTACGTCAGACTCACGATCGCCAATTCCCTGGGCCATCTGGTGACAATTGCCAGCAAATTCCAGGAATTGTCCCTCATAGAGAACGACACAGGTCAGTCGCATAGCCAACAATCTCTACAGCATAGTTTTGCCAACATGGATATCGTGAATCATTATATGAGAAAATTAATGCAAATGGTGGAGGATTTGACCATTAGATTACTGACAGACAGCAATATGTGGGTTAAAATATATCTTTTGAAAAACATATTACCCCTTTGCAGATTCTTTGGCCGAGAGAGGACAAATGATATCATATTGAGCCATTTGATCACATACTTGAACGATAGAAATTTTATCCTCAGATTAGTCCTGGTCGAGACCATCCCAAGTATTGCAATATTGCTGGGACCTATTACTCTGGAGCAATACATCTTACCTCTAATGGTTCAGACATTGACTGATTCGGAGGAAAGTGTCATAATAGCCGTATTATGCGGTATGAAGGATTTGTGTAAGATTGGGCTCATTACGAAGAAGATCGTATACGATATCGCCACGACGATTTCTCCATTGGTACTACATCCAAATTACGCCATCAGACAATCATCAATCATGGTCATCTATGAGATAGCACAGCAACTGACAAATGCAGAGATATATTGTAAACTATATCCAATCATAAGACCTTTTTTTGCTTTTGACGTTGATTTCTCTTTGGACATGCTGATCGAGAGTTGTAGACAACCCGTAACGAGAACCATCTACAATTTACTCTGTAGTTGGTCCCTAAGAGCATCGAATTCTTTATTTTGGCAACAGATACCAAATGAAACTATTGACTCCTTTGGAAACAGTACAATCACTTTTATAATGAAGGATTATGTTCCCTTGAAATATGGCTTGAAAAACCAAAAGAATAATGACTTATCAAAGGCAAAATTGAATTTACTCAAGTCATCTAAGAATACTTTCCACACAATTGATAACAAGGAAATTCCACTGACCACTGAGGATAAACTTTGGATCGATAAGTTTAAAACATTAGGCCTATCAGATAGGGACTTATGGAAATTAGAAACCTTGAGAAGTTACATTTTAAGAACAACAAACATCAGAGATCAAAAGACCCATTCCATCACGAAAGCTGATAATTCGCAGAGACAGTATCAAATCAGTACAGTATTATCAAATATCATGCCAAGAAATGTATTCTTTGATGTAGAATTCTACGACCAAGAGAATAACATGGATCGCTTTTCGAGTGATGTGGCTACGCAGGATAACCCAGTGAAAAAACAGTCAACAAAGGACAATCTGAATGGCCTTGTTGCCAAACACTTACTACTATCTACAATGGATATGCACGGTTCCTTGGTTCTTAAGGGTAAACCACTAGCAACAACAACACAAAACCTGAGAAATGTATACATCCAACTGGATACAGGAAATAGCGAAAATGATTCGGGCGATACCGATGATTCCGAGGCTTACTTAAAAACTAATAGATATTCAGTGAAGAACAGTTATGACGGGGATATTGACACTATAAGAGAGTTCCTTAGAAATATCAAAGTTCTTCCGACGTTAAAGGATTATAAAGAGTTTGGGTTACAGGGTGGTATTCACCAGGAGTTAGAAAATATGAGAGGAAACCAAGGAAACTACATTGCCAGTTTAACTGACAATATTCGAGGTACAATCACCGGCATAGTAGCTCTAGGAGATGAAAAATCTTGTTTGCTAAGTAGTTCACTAGAAGGTGTAGTGACTCTTTGGGACATTGACAAAATTAGTGATTGCAACAATCTGAATTCGAGTTTAAGTTATGATTGTGGTTCCAGCATTGTACACATAGAGCCATTACCAGGATACGAAACTGTAGCGGTATCAACGAAAAATGGTAGATTACTGTTATTGCGGATACATAATAGTACCAATAGGAAGGCTAAAATATCCTCAAAATTTCATTGTATAAGGCGCATTGATATTGCTAACATTAAAAGTAATCTTTTCTCCCCCAAGGATGAAGAATATATCACAAAAATGAAACCGTTAATTACGGAGGAAACAGCAATGATGATCTGTTTGACCAACTTTTGTCGAGTTCTAGTTTTTGATATCCGAGACAATCATCTCATCACTACCATAGAGAACCCTGTCTCGCATGGAGCCATATATACATTTACAGTCGACGCATCAAATTACACGTTGATTATTGGTACGACGAAGGGGATCATAGATGTTTGGGATTTGAGATTTGAAATATTAATTAATAGCTTCACTTTTGCCGACCATTCACCAATAACGAAGCTCTTACTAGCCCCAACAATTGATAAGAATCTAGTTATAATTACCGGAGGTGCAAATGACATTTTGTTTACAATATGGGACTATTCTAAAATTCATTGCAAATATGTGGTAGCAATATCTGATGAACAACCATCTATAAGTCGATTTATGCCTGTTACCAGTAAAATAGCTGAACTACAACCTAATAAAGATAATATCAAACTATCTGATATCTCATCGTTGAACATACAAGGATCATCAATTATCGTTTCCACTCGGCTCTCGTCTGATGTAATACTGTTGGATTTCAAAGATTATCAAATGTCGAGGATTGGTACCGGCCCAAATGTTGGAAAGTATTCATTTATCCAATTCCAAGCTACGACAAATCTATCATTCTTGTTAATGAAACCAAAACAGTCGCAACCTATGTTATCACATCATTCAGAGATCATTAACGCCTCATGCGTAGCCCACATGCACGGACAACCAGTCTTGTTCACTGCGAACAATCAAGGCATCATAAATGTCTATTTATAAAAGACCATCAGGCACAACTAGCCCCTGCATTCGACCTTTCTTCTATCAAACATGGGCTTATACCCAAAGTATATAAATATTCGATATTTTATAGATAATTTTCTTCAAGTTCTTTAATGAATTCACTATTGAATGCCAACATGAATCAATATCACCATAGATAGATACCGTCTATAACACCCCATGGATGATATTATCATAATATCAGACGAAGATGATACACACTCTTCGAGGAATAACCCTAGTAAACGTCCACCAACCGTGAATGTTGAAGTAATAGATCTCTCGTTGCGGGATGAACATAAAAGTTCAAGTATTAGCGGTGTACCAAGCTCGATCTATCCATCATCACCTATAGCACAGAGAGGACACTCTAGTAAGATGAGTAGTAAAGTTGATGCAGGCATCGACTCAGTAGAAATATCCGTACCATTCCTTCAAGATGACCTCCAGGACAGCAGCAAAATGTTGGACACGGCTAGTTTACTCGAAACTTCAGATATGAAACACAACACTGTAGGGTTACGCAAGACGGCTACCTTACTAGATAAACTAGTCGATGATTCGACTTTCGATGATAAGTCAGCTCGTCCCAGTCGACTAGACGAGCCAAATAGTTCATTTCATCCAACGGACAACGTGCCGAATACAAGCGCGAGTATTACAAAGCATATACGGCATGAGGAGATTTCACATTCCAATATAATTATAAATGAACAAGACAGGGACAACCTTTATGCCGAAGCTGAAGGGTCGGTAACAGAAGGGGAAGCTGTGGATGTTTTTAATACCTTCCCAATCTCATCCCCCGTATCGACGCAAAAACAAGGTAATATTGCTTCTATTAGACCAGAAATTGCGAAGGATCAAAACCCGTTATCAGAACAGTTCACAAATGCATCCCCGACTAGAACGAAAAATTACCAATCTGCTTCCAAGAAACCTAAAATACGGAAGATCACACGGGATAATGGTGATTTACCAGATAGTATTGATATTGATATTCCATTTTTTCTGCAAGATTCTGAACCTGATGAAGATTTGGGGATGAGTTCTCCAGCCAAAAAAAGAAAGAGGCAGGCCAGTCAACCTATCGCTATAAACAAACATGATATTGTGTTGCCATTGGCCAGATCAAAAACAATGGATCCCAAATATTCAACTGACAATCCCGATTACGCATTAAACAGCAATGAGTTTTCAGTGCTTGCAAGATATATAACTAATGGGCAAAATTTTACCGAGGAGGAATCTCGAGAACAGGTCCAACAAGCTCTTCGAACAAATAAAGAATCGTTCAAAAAAGTAAATCAAGTCTACAGAGACAATCAAAAGGCGAGGGAACAAATAATCATAGAAATGCCAAGTGACTTATTAAAGTTATTTGAAGAGACACGAAGTGATTTTAAAGAGTCGGTAAGCCCCGCTGTTGTACAAACAGGGTACAATGAGACCTTGCCATTAATACGCTTCTTAAGGCGATGCGATAGTGTTTATGATTTTAATCATGATTACTATTACCCATCTGACACGAAGATTATCGAAGAGAATGTAGTACTGCTATATTATGATGCGAAGGATTTCTTCGAGCAATATTCCAACGATAAAAAAAAATTATATCGGTCAATTAGACCTCTATCGAAGAGAAATAAACATGTCATTGTTGTGTTGTACGAATTGAATAAGCTGAAAAAGTATTTAGCTCTGATAGAGGATCAAAAATACAAAGCTAGGGTACACAGGCAACTCTCTGGGGGTAAAGAGGTGGATAAAACACCCAGTTCAAGAAGTAAAAATATGGAGGAAATTAAGGGTTTAAGAATGCAAATATTTGACATAGAACAAAGAATAAGATTTATTGATAGAGAGTGGAATGTCAAGGTTCATACTATGAATTCCCATCTTGAATTTCTGCACTCATTTCCCAATCTGGTATCCTTAATCGGGAAGCAAAGATTGGATCCTGCATTGAGATTTATGAAATATGCTCACATTAATGTCAGGAGCGCCTCTGATAGAAAAGAAGTATTGAAGAAAACATTACACGATATTGGGAGGATGCCAGAGTTGAAGGCGATGAGTGTTCTTCGGGAGTATACAAATTTTCAGACACTTTTTAATGATTTTTCAGTTGGGCAGCTTCAATCCGCTCCCGATGGACGACATTTGATGACGGAAAATATGGAAAAGAGGCTTTATAAACTTTTCACCTGTGAAGACCCTCAAGAGACTATAGAGTAGAAAAGATGAATTCTACATTATTCAATGCTATATAATATATTATTTATTTGATTCTTTGGCGTTTAATAAATTGCATTTTAGAGAAAGTTCTGTGATGGCCAGGAAATTACACAATGAACAATGCCATTTTTATAAATTTTATGTTAATATATTATTCGATTCCAATGATTACACATCAACAAATACCCATGTACCTTAATTCAATACATACTTTACGGATAGATAGTCATCCTCGTTTAATCTATCCTTCAGAGGCTGGATCTTTTCATATCCAGTACTTAGTGTCTCTAATTCCTTTTCGTTAAACTTAACCCCTGAGGAAATCATTCGAGCCAAAAATGCTAAAACTCTATCTATTAGATTTATATCCGTTTCATGTTCCAAACAACCAATTACGGCATTTGTAACACCGTCCTTCCTTAGATCAGCTAGAAGGCCGTCATTTATAGGAACTGTGCTAATGTATGCTGTTAATAATGCTATCGCTCTCATCTTCAGTTTTGTCTTTGTGCTGTTATCATTTAACACCGGAGCAATCAAGTCTAATCCATTCTTTTCCTCGAATGCTTTGGCCAATTCAGGATGATTTCTCACCAAGTTCGAAAGGGCATACATAGCCTTTGTTCTGACCTCAACGGGTTCCTCGGTATTACCAGCCAGCTCAATCACTCTTCGTAGACCATTTTCATATTTAAGAAAGCTATCTTGAGAGTTATTGTTATTCTGTACGGCAGTGCCAATGATGGATAGGGCAATTGTGCGTAATTCGGCGTCTTTGAAGTCTAGCACCTTAATGATAGGCTCCCACAGTTTCATATTCTCGATATTATTGGCATTATCCAAGTTTTCAATCAGCATTTCAAAATTCTCCAAAGCCACCGTTTTAGTCTCTAGATCAGCATCATCAGATAAAGCTACCTGCATAGATTCTTTCATCATCGTTGGGTCATCGACATTGCCACCACCAAATAGCTGCTCTAGTAGCTTGGGATCTGGCTGCCCAGCCTTGGCAATAGCATCCTTGTCACCCTGAGAGTTGGCGATAGACCAATGTAACAGTTTCTCCATGATATTTTCTCTTAACTTTCTTTAGTTTTCCAGATATAAGTTTGGAATACGCAGTTATGCTCAATACAACGTTTATGCGTTATGAATAGGCAACAATTCCACGATCTCTGCAATCAATCTATACACTCTATGCCACTAGTTGCAATCATTTTATATATATTCATTAAAGGCGTTTATCATTTTTTTCCTTCTGGAAAATTCTGGAAGTGAAAAATTCTGGGAAAATAATGGCGGCAGGGTTCTGTCCGGATTCTGGCAGAAACTTCCTAATCGGGAATTTTCAGATAAGCGATCTACGCGATTCTGTGACTATTTGCCCTTATGAACTCGTCCAGTTTGTAGACGAAGTCGAGTCCCACGGCCTTTAGTTCGTCTATTTGCTTTCTGGAGGATTTGATCAGAGAGGGAGACACGGTCTCGTCGTTTAGTAGCTGCTCGTTGATCAGGGTGAAATGTTTGTCCACTTCTTGGCCACACCAGTTCACCAAGATAGAGGACAGTTTGTTCTCCGAGGCATTGTTTCCGCCCGTACCAGTTGGATTTGACGAGAAGAAATCGTCATAATTCAGCACGGTCTGTCTTATAGTCTGAAATCTGATCACTGATAGTTGTGTCAGGTAATTCGTTGGGTTATCGAACGACCCAATCCCCAGGATTAACTCTTGTATGACGTTTGCCCTATTTTGTAAAAATAGGTCCAGTCCCTGCTCCGCGAGTCCCAATTTTATGATTGTCCTGACGTTGATCATTAGTTGTGTGATCTCATTATTGAGTAGGATATTTTGGGACAATTTACTGGTAATCGTCTCGCGTCTCTTGACGAGCTTCATCGTCAGTATATTGTGGAACATTAAATCGTTATCATTAAGCTGGTAATACAGTTGGTTCAACTGACCCTCGATATCTATCAGGATATCAGCCGCGTTATCTAGCCTGGACCTTGCAATGCTGATGTCAATCTCCTCGACGTTGTCGTCCAGGGATCTAAGTTGTCTCGACATGGACGCAGCACTGCCGTTTTTCACGTTAGAATGCATTGACAAAGTCAGGGATTGTAGTAGGTACTGATCCTCTAAAGAGTCGTTAATGGAGAGGCCAGTCATGTTACCCGTGGGGACTCTGCCCGGGGTCATGGAGTGACCCATACTGCGCCTGTTACTCTTCATGGGACTTTTGCTGACGTTGGGGTCTCTCGCAGGTGTCTGCTGCGACGTTTGCAAGTGCATGAAGGACTCCTTCAGTCTCTTCTCCTGCTGTCTTTCGTTTTGAAAGATATCGCACAGGTCGTCCTTTGCCTTTCTGATGCATTCCAACACACGCGTGCATTCACGAGGATCCCTGGCCTCGTACATCAGGGTCATACTGTTGCCGAGCTTGAAGACAAGGCGATTTTCCGTCCCGATGTCCCTATTCACCATACTCTCTCTGAGGTCGAGCGTTTGATTCAGAACGTAGTCGTTATTCTTGTTCTTCCCGGCGACAAGAATAATATCGTTGAACACGTACATTCTAACGACTTGCAAGTACCTCAACGTCGTACCGTTCAACTCCGTCCAGTCTTCGCTTCTTAGGACGAGATGTCTATCCTTCTGTCTCAAGAACCGTGTCGCACCCTCGATTTCCTTCTCCAACTGGATCATCTCCTCGTTCCATATCTTCCTCAATATCGCGACACTGCTCTTATCCCTCCTCGAGGGAAGCCCCGCCGCTGGCAACAGCGACGAGGAATCGTTCCTGGAGTCCTCCAATTGGATCCTCTTCTCTGCGATCTCGATGAAATCGCGCATCACTTTGTTTAGCTGGTTGATATTGCCCCTAAGCGTCCTCAACTCGGTGCTGGCAACATTCAGATCGGAGTTCACCTGCATGATCTCCTTGTAGGACCTGTTGATGTTCTCCTTGGCCTCGGACTGGACGCTCCTCGAGAGATCCCCGAGAGTCCTCGTGAATGTGTCGATGTCGATCGCAGAGGCGTTGCCCAAGTGCACACGCACGAAGTCCTTCGCGTTGAAGTCTGCGTCCGCGAGCAGCGCGTGCAGCCTCGCCCGCTGCGTGATGTCCCTGATATCACTCGTCTGTGCCGCAACCGCACCGACGTCGTTTCCCCCGTTGCCGTTCACACCAACGGCCAGCAAGCCATCGCTACCGTTAGCTTCACGGGTGCCCACCACAGAGGGCAGCGGCATGGAGTAATCGAGCGCCGGCGGCGCGTAGTTGGAATTGAACACGGACAGCCGCCGCTGCATCGAGGACGCCGCCTTGTTCTTCTCGGGCGCGTTGACAGTGGGCAGCTGCGTGTAGGGAGTCGACATGTCGAGCGCCCCGTACGGATTGGCCTTCTTCGCCGCGCGCTTGGCCTTACTACTCGACGCTGCATCGGCCCCTGCGTTGGATTGCGAGGTGTGCGAACTAGCCGCCGGGGACGGAGACGCCCGGGGGGAGCCCGCACTGCCTGGCTTCTTGGGCGAGCCCACCTTGACGTGCTTCCAATTGGACCGCGCCTTCTTCAGCGAGAAATCCACCATACTCAACCTCCTTGTCCCTGTTCTTGTCCTTTGCCCTTGAAGTTAAAGGTCAAAAGGTCAAGATGAAATAAGATCGCCCTTCCAAGAGCACCCAAGGACACAAACACAGACGACAGATGAGTCTCACGAGCGAGGAGCTGAACTACCTGGTGTGGCGGTACCTGCAGGAGACCGGCCACGCGCTGACGGCGCTCGCGATCCAGGAGGAGACGCGCGTGCTCGAGTTCGACGCCGCGTACAAGCAGCACATCCCCGTCGGCACGCTCGTGAACCTCGTGCAGCGCGGGATCCTGTACTGCGAGAGCGAGCTGCTGCTCGAGGCGCCCGGCGGGCTGCTCGCGACCGCGGAGAAGAAGGCGCAGTTCGCGGAGAGCTTCAACCTGGTGAGCGCGCTGCGCGTCGACGTGGACAAGGCGCCCGAGATAGCCGCCAAGGGCCGCTTTGCCCTCGCGGACGACGATATAGAGCGGGACGGAGCGGAGGTGGGTGCGGGTGCGAGCGGGAGTGAGACGCAGACGACGCCGACGCCTGACGCGGTGAAGACACAGGTGACGCCCGAGGCGGTGAAGACGGAGGACAGTGCGACCGTGCCGAACGGCAACATACCAGCACCACTACCACACGGAGAACACGCACAACTGGCTGAAACACGACACGAGACGGTCGCGGCGAAGATGGCCGAAGTGTACACTCCCGGCGTGATCGTCACTTCGCGTTGGAACCCGGTGGATAGCCTCGTGCTCGCGTGCGGATACGGGGACTCGCAGGCCAAGATCGTCACCCTCGAGGGCGGCGACGCGCAGAAGAAGATGACGCCGCGGAGTACGCAGACGCTGAAACACCCGTTCGCGCTGAGCTACACGGCGGGGCGCACGACGAACCAGGTGACGTGTCTCGAGTGGTCGCCGCGCGGCGACCTGCTCGTCACGGGCGTCGAGAACGGCGAAATCCGGCTGTGGGACAGGGACGGCTCGCTGCGGAACGTGTTCAGCTTCCACCGGGGGCCGATCGTCGCGATGGCGTGGAACGCGCGTGCCACGCACCTTGTCTCGCTGGACGCCGAGAACGTCGCCATCCTGTGGAGTCTCGCGACGGGGACCGTGCTGCAGCATTTCCCGCTAGCTGGCGACGAGGCGTCCGAGAGCAGCGGTGGCGCCGTCGCCGGTGTAGACGTCGAGTGGGTGGACGAGGCCCGGTTCGTTCTCCCAGGCAGCCCGCGCGGCACGCTGCGCGTGCATGAGATCGGCGGGACACACCCGGTGGGGACGCTGGTGGGCCACACAGGTACTGTCAGCTGCCTGCGGTTCAACGCGGAGAACAAGCTGCTCGCGAGTGCGGCGGACGACTGCAGTGTGCGCGTGTGGCACGGTGCCAGCCACAACGCGAGCCACTGCTTCGTGGGCCACACGCAGGGCGTCGTGTCGCTCGAGTGGCTGTCGCCGGACAAGCTCGTCACGGCGTCGCTGGACGGGTCTGTGCGCGTGTGGTCGCTGCGGGAGCAACGGCTCGTCGGAATGACCGTGTGTGGCGGCGGCGTGCCGATCCTCGCGGGTTGCCTGTCGCACGACAGGACAAAGTACACTGTGGGCTCTACGGACGGCTCGACACACGTCTACGATCTGACGCCGTTCGTGCAGGGCTCAGCTGCAAGTGTGGCGCCATCAACTGCGAGCGTGGCGCCATCAGCCGCGAGCGTGGCCCCGTTGGTGCAATGCGGCGAGTACACGCCGACTACAGACGAGGCGGACAACGCCGTGTTCGATCTCGCGTGGAACAGCACGGACAAGCTCTTGTCCGTGGGTTACTCGCTGGCGAGCGGCACAGTGCTCGCGGTGTAGTCGAGCATTGTCAATTGCATTGTACCACTACACATACATACACACATGCTATACACCTCCGTGACGAATATATGCAGCTCCTTAGTCACTTTGTTACCGGTTGCTTGCTACCGTATTGCTGTATTAGAGGTAGTGTTCTCTTGGATGATGGCTGATGCAAACAGGCACGCCAATACTGTGAGCATCACTAATAATTGGTTCTATTCTCCGTGGACTCTACAACAGAGATCTTCACATCAGATGTGGCATACAACACTATACTCGTGTGGATACCAACGGACCGAATTTACAGACGCCAAATGGACCGCATGAACGGCAATCTCCCATTTCTTCCTTCCAGGTAATGACTTTGCTAAGGTCGTACTAAACGTAAGGTGTGTCCAATCGACAATTTGTGAGTCTTCCCGTCAACTTGGAATATTTTGAGTCTTCACAGGAACAAGTGGCCACACGCTTCCTATAGTAATCCAGGACGGCGATAGTACCGTTTTACTAAAATGATCATGTACTCTATTAAATATTAATTAACTAACGATCTATTGAAGATGATTCTTGATCTTCAGGTACTTTGGTCTTGGGGTTTCTGCCATGTAAATGTTTATTTCCTTATTCGGTAGGTTACACGGGCATGATATTTACTTCATCTTACGTGTTTGCTTCTCGTGCAGTGAATATAGTATTTCATTGACGTGTCACTTCCATCTATTTCCGAGGCAGCTAAAGAGTGTGTTAAAGTGTACAAGTTCTGTCTTTTATTGCAACTGCATCTTTAACATCAATACAGGTCTCTTTTCAAATAAACTTTACCCTTCCTGTCACTCATCAGACACTCAATCGTTACTGCGAGAAAATATTTCAGATGAAGTAAGTCCCAGCAACCAAAACGTGTAGGATATACAATGGGCCCTCCAAGTCTACCCTAATTTATCTAGCGCTCTTCTGGACACTCAAAATAATGCATAGAATAATATAAATATATTTTTACCACACTTTCACATAGATAGACAGGTTCGAGTTGCCCTCCTATCTACATGACCGCCTTGCTGGAAGTTTATGAGAGGCTAAAATTTACAAACATTATTTGGTTGAGTATATTTCCCTTTAGTATGGGAAATATATCTGTTGGAACTGTCAATCGATCTTCACAACTTACACCAAACCAATCTTGGCTCTACAATGAGTGAATAAAGATCTTGTGTTCCAGGAGTAGAGGTAATGATTATTTGACAACTAATGAAACAAATCATTGTGAATACAAACGATAATGGATGCAGAAGGCAGCAAAAGTCCACAGTTATATATATCCATTCTGTATCGATTGAATCAAGACTCCATGTTATATCTGGCTTCCATAATTATAATAGAGGGTTATAATAGATTCGATATACTCATCAAACACAGCGCTTCATCTCGTAAAACCGTTACTGCTACGTACAGACACACGTACAGATCTACGTAGGCTACACATCAGTAGCGCTTGCCCTTCTTCGAGCGCCGCTTCCGCCTGCGTGCGGCGCCGTTACTGCCAGGTGATCCACCACCACCACTCTGCCCCTGCTCTTGGTCTTGGTCTTGTCCCTGCTCTTGCCCCGGCATCTCAACAGACGTATGCGTCTGCGGGCGCACACCACCACTCTCGACACTCTCACTCCCCCCCGTCTCGTCACTCCGCAGGGGCGACAACACGTCCCCCGCGCGGATGTCCGCGGTGTAGTCCACGGACACAGTACTGTACGTCCCGCTAGTCGAGGGCCCCGCTGCGCCACTCACGACGGAGTCCAGCCTCAGCGTCGGCGCGGACACACTAGCTGATGTGCTCGGAGGCGCAGTCGCGGGGGTGAAGAGTCTGGCGACGCAGAGCAGCGCGTCGAGGGGCCACACGACGCACACGACGTACGAGGGCCACACTACGTACGCGAGCCATGCGTCCGCCAGCGAGAGCCACGCGTCGCACCAGCGGTCCAGCAGTGTCGCGAGCCACAGCAGCGCGCGCGGCTTGGGCGCGGTCCGCTGCACGCCGGCGAGGAACGGAGTGGCGAGCGCGGCGAGGCGGGCCACGGGCGGCACGGCCAGCAGCGCGCCCGTGGCCCTGCGGAGGGGCCTGTACCGTGCGAGGTGTGCGAGTGTCCTGGACCAGTCCTGTCCCAGTTCCTGCATGTCGGCTTGGAGGGGTGGGAGTGTTGCTACATACACACACACACATACACTCATACATACAACACTCGCACGCCCATACGCACAGACACTCAACAAGCACCCTTGCGGTGCAGCGCTGGTGCGGACCGCAACTTCACGTGTGCGGTGGCGTTTCTTGACGGCCTTAACACTCGCTCCTCGACACTTCGACACTCTCGACACCCCAGCTCGTCACCAATGGTATCCGCACGCATCGCGCCCTCGATCCTCGCCGCGGACTTCGCGAACCTCGGCTGCGACTGCCACCGCGTGCTCGACGCCGGCGCAGACTGGCTCCACATCGACGTCATGGACGGCCACTTCGTCCCCAACATCACCCTCGGCCAGCCCATCGTCGCCGCGCTCCGCAAGGCCGTTCCCCGTGCTGATGACAGTGCTGCTTCTTCTGAGACTCCCCGCCGCGCCGCGTTCTTCGACTGCCACATGATGGTCGAGCAGCCGGAGAAGTGGGTCGCGGACTTCGTGCGCTGCGGCGCAGACCAGTTCACGTTCCACTACGAGGCGACCGAGAACCCGCTCGAGCTCGCGAAGCTGATCCGCTCGTACGGCATCCGCGCCGCGTGCGCCGTGAAGCCCGGCACGCCCGTCGAGGTGCTGTTTCCGATTGCTCCGTACCTCGACATGGTGCTCGTGATGACTGTTGAACCGGGGTTCGGCGGGCAGAAGTTCATGCCGGAGATGATGGGCAAAGTGGAGGCGCTGCGGGCAAGGTTCCCGGAGCTGGACATCCAGGTGGACGGTGGGCTCGGGAAGGAGACCATCGTGAGTGCCGCGGAGGCCGGTGCGAACGTCATCGTCGCGGGGACTGCCGTGTTCACGGCGAGTGACCCCCAGGATGTCATCGCGTTCATGCGCAGCGAGGTCCAGAAGCAGCTGCAGTAGCTTAAAAGTATTATAAATAGATGTACACTCGTGCAATACACTGTCATGCTCTTTGATTTTGTTCGTGGGAGTGTGCTTCAAGCTCTGCATAGACACAAGCTCTGCAATCTTGTGACACGATTCTGCAATCTTGTGACACGATCTTTGCAAACCGACACAGTGTCAATATTAACAGCCTCGAACCCTCGTACTGCAAAATATGATAGAATCCTACTGTTCTGATGTGAATTCTCAGACTTTCCCATTCCTATCTTTGAACATATCTCGTAATTATTCATTCCACCCAATAGCAATATTTTAGGTATACGCATAACTTCTTGTACTGCCAACAGAACCAGCAATCCCAAAATCTCATATCGTAAATGTCCCCAAACATACCTTCACACAAACCATGATATAGAAGTCAGTGTGAAATCTCTTAATGTTGGTTTACATTTCTCGAGGAAAAGCGTCTTACTCTTCAAAATAGACAGGACAGGACAAAAGTTATCATCTGGGCGATATAATCGGAGCCCTGAACCGCTAATTGGAAGTGCATATGCTAATTGGAAGTGCGTATGCTAATTGGAAATGCGTGTGCTAAGATATTCCTGATATCTAGTCGATTAAGGTAAAACTCTCCTGTTCTTCTCGACAAACCGCCAGTCTTGTTTGTTTCTCCTTTGATATAGTATATTGAAGTCGTGATCATAATATAATTAACGAATCTAATCAGATTTGCACAATAACATGTTATCCAACGCTGAAACGTTCACGTAAGTTGGTTCTGGTCATTATAGACTGAGGTGACTTGTGAAGTCGAAATGTCTGACTCGTAACGTCGCCAATGCCTCAATGCATAGGCATATAACTCCAGTTGTGGATTGGCTAGTTGAGCTGATGGTGTGTAAGAGCGTAAGCGGCTGTTGTTCTCGTCTAATAATGAGTCACACCAACCGCTTCCTTACTAAAATCAATCGTAACTCGCACTTTCCTCGCACCATCGAATCGCAGTAGGATTCGCTCTTCTCGCACTTTCCTCGCATCTTCGAATAGCAGGAAGATCCGCTCTTCTCGCACTTTCCTCGCATCTTCGAATCGCAGTAAGATTCGCTCTTCTCGCACTTTCCTCGCACCATCGAACCGCAGTAAGATCCGCTCTTCTGCCGGCTTAGTCTTCAGCGTTTGGAATGTGCATTTTAACCTTCTCCCGACGGTCCCTTGTCGCAAATAAACTTGTAAACAGGTCTTGCGACGTTGCTAATTTGTCAATAAACGGGGACAGTATCCGAGTGTTTGACTTCTGTGGATTTGTAGGAACAGTCAACCATTACGGTAATCTTCAGGGTCCATGTGCACGCCGTTCTTGTGTGGCCCAATTCGACTTGTTGTTGGAAGAATGAACAATTGGGCTCGTCGACACTCTGAGTTTCGTCGCCACAGCGCAGAGAACTCAAGGAGTTCTATATTATTCTTTGATTAAAGAGAATATCACTAAATAATACTATCTTTCGTAGGAATAAATGAGAATATCGTCTAGGAAAGTAATACACCCTTTCCCTAACGTGTCATTCACAATTAATTGAAGAGTAGAAGTGTATTAGTTAAACCAAATGGCATGATACGCCTGCTGAATGATCCCTTGGGGATTCATGCTTATCCTTGTCACGAACAGGTATATTGTACTTATGCAAGCATGTTTGACTAGTGTAATATGATAAGCACATCTTCTAGTGCAATATGATAAGCACATTCTGGGTAATATGATATAATACTAATATACAAAGCGGGATACACTTTCTTCTAAGGGAAGAACGCGCCGCCGAGGGTCGTGCCCTCGCCGGATCCCAGGACAAGCCCCTGCGAGGCCTCGTCCCCAAGCACCCCCCACATCGCGTCCTTCACCTGCTCGAGCTTACTCTTCTTCACCACCTTCTCGACGCTCTCCGCCACGACGCCCATATCCGCGTCCGCAGCCTCTCCCCTCGCCGCCAACTCCGCCAGCAACTTCCGCTGCTGCGCATACTTCAAGTTCCGCTCGATCTTCTGCGCACGCTTCCGGGACAAAGTCTTCGTCGTCACCGCGTCCCCCGCGCGTGGCGCCCCCGGCGCACCCCGCGCGTCCCTGCCGAAGTACAAGTCCAGCTTATCCGAGCGTCCCTCCCCCGAACGCGAGTCGTCGTGCGAGCGTGCCCGCTGCGTCAGGCCCCGCTGTTCCCTCTGCGCGCGGCGCTGGCCGGCCCTCTGCGCGCGCCTGTTGAGCGTGGTGGTGAGCTTCGGCCTGTTGATGGAGTTCTTGGAGGGCATCGCGTGTGTGTGTGTGTGTGTGTGTGTGTGGATGTGCAGCGGTGGTTCGAGGGCATCGCTTCTTGTAGTGAATAAAATTTTCACGGTTGAAAATCGGCGTGGTTCAGAATCGTGAGTCGAGGCGCTGGTGAACGAGTTGTGAGTTGCATGTGGATGTGCCGGGTGGGTGTGTTGGTGAGTGTGTGTTGGTGAGTGTGCTGGATGTGAACCCCGGTGTTTCAACACGAGAGCTGCGAAGGTGGCTGAGTATGGTTTCTATACCTGAAGGGCAATGGCCGATGCCATCTCAAGCACCGTCAAATTGCGGTATCGAACGATTAACCCTCGCAAAAAGGCATTGTTTAATGTTGTGGGCCTGTGAATGATACCGGAGTGGTCTCATGTCGCGCATCCACATCACCACCGATGAACAACACTTGAAGCAGTGTAATGCGATGTGAACCCCCACATTCACCCGCGTTGGATCCTGCTTGGAGGGTACGATAACCAATGCTTCTCTTGCGGCCAAAACGTCTCTGTCTTCTTGTTTATGTGGACAAGACATGGAAATGTCCTGGTTCATCACAATTAGAGCACACAATCTCTTCTGTGCCAGCGCGTCTCCGCTTGTTGCTGTTGTAATAGATATCATCGATTGATATGTCCTCTCGCGTGGCTGTGAAAAGGATATGCTAAAGCTTGTGCGTCTGCTCCGTTCACTGCCCCGTATGATGGCAATGGAGGCCACTGATATAAGCATCAATCTGAAATAATACGAACCCGTACTCTCCTGGAGTTGAGCGCCAGTTTCTTAACTGGTACGTGAGGGACTCGATAATCTTGTCCAGTATCTTGATGTCACCGACGTCCTCGGAGTAAGCTAGCATTTGCTACTGCAATCTTGCGTACGTTGCCCCTCCACATCATTTTGTCCATCCTAAACCATTGAAGATGGCGCTACAACTCAAAATGAACTTAAACCAAGCTGTGATAATCCTCTGTACTTGAATGTGACATGTTCGAGATGTCATAATTGGGAAGAGTCGTATGAAATAGCAATGTTAGTATCTAGTGACACCTCTACAAATCGACGCTCTGTCTCCTTGTGTCACTTCATCAGCATTCTAGCGTATCTTTGCCCATCATTCTTGGCTCTAAAGAGAGATTGCGTCACTGTCTGCTCATTACTCGCAAAGCCCTGTCTTCTTGCAGTGCTGGTTCATAATAAATAAATATATATATATATATATATATGTATGTACTATAGGTAATGTATAGACGGCCCTTTTAAAAGGGTCTGTCTACACTGTATTGAGAGCAGACAATTCATGTCGTGAATCGTTGTTGCAGATGTGAAGGATTAGATCACTATCGTTATGACAGACCATTAGAAAGGACATAAAAGGAATACTATTTTACAAATATACAAGTCCTTGTATCGATGCTTGGTTCTTTCAACCTTAGCAATTAGGACATCAATTTACAAGGGAATTCTTATGCATTATACAACATTAGAATCTTGGCATTACCCTCGAGGAGTTTAAATATAGTTTGAGTGAATGGCGACACTGCCATGTGGGAAGGCGGTCGTCTACGTGGAAACCCGAAACGAATTACCATGCACAACGCCGGGAACTGACGAGTCGAAGATATTGCGTATCATCGATTGTCTCCAGGTCAGCTCGGACCTTAACACCGTTGCTGCTCTGGGCGAACTCATGCCTCGACTAAGCACAGCAGGATCTGGCTCGCGATGCTCTGTACAGATATCTAACAATGAAGTGGTTTCGTTATTCAAATAGTGGTTGTCTAGACGGGTGTTTGTATGCAAATACGGGCAAAACAGCCCATCCAAGCGACCAGACCACACCGCTCCAGCCATGGCCCATGCCCATACCACCCCGATGCCCATGCCCATCCCATGCTCATGCCCGTCCCGCTGGAACCGCTAGCACCACGCCCAGACACCACGCCCGGCAGCACTGGATCACCGCGGTTAAATGCGGTTCCCTTCACCACCGCCAGTGAGTGACGGTGGACCACGGCACACGCACCCAGCGGTATGAGCGAGAAGAAGGTGTCTGCGGAGGCCGAGGACGTGTTCGAGTTCCTGGACTCGTTGCCCCAGGGCGAGGAGAAGAACGGCGGGGCGAGTGGCGGGGAGGCGGCGCAGGGGGAGGCGGCGCAGGGGGAGGACGTGTTTGAGTTCCTGGAGGAGCTGGAGAAGAGCAATCTGAGTCTGGGCAGGGCTCAAGAGAGGGGCGAGACTCAAGAGAGGGGCGAGACTCAGGATAAGGTCGAGGTTGGCAAGGAAAACAAGACTGCAGAGGCAGAGGCGGAGACGGAGACGAAGCCAGAGGTGAAGGAGACAACGCCAGAAGCGAAGGAGACAACGCCAGAAGCGAAGGAGACGCCGGAGACACAACCACAACAAGCACAAGAAGCACAGAGTAACCCGCTGTCGAGCTGGTGGGCGGCGTCCGGGTCCGCGACGGTGTCGACGCTGTGGAACAAGACCGCGGAGCACGCCGCGGTGCTGAAGAACAGGCTCGCGGAGGAGACGCTGGCCGGCACGTTCGACGCGCAGGGCACGATCGCGGACCTCGCGAAGAACCTGCAGAAGATCGTCGTCGGGGAGACGGACGAGGTGCTGCGCGTGCACCTCGTGCACGACCTCGCGGGGTACGCGCTGCTGCACGAGTGCGTCGGCGACCGCTTCGACCAGGTGATGGGCGCGCAGGTGCAGGGCGGCATCCGCGTCTTCGTCGACGAGTGGGGGAAGCCCAGTGCGAGTCGTGGCGTTGTGAGTGGTGACAGTGGCCTTGTGCTGAACGCGTTCCAGGGGAAGCCGCACGACGGCGAGAAGCTCGCGGTCGCGAACCTCGACAACGCGGTCGCGCTGTACAAGAAGGCGCACGACGAGGTGCTGAGACAGCAGGCGGCGCAAAACAGCGACGCGAACACAGACACAGACACGCACACCAACATCAGCGACGTGTTCATCTCGGTGCTGCCCGTCGTCACGCCCGGCGAGCACAATACGACGACGGACGCCGCGTCCCCCGGCAACTTCCACTTCACGCTCGTGCTGCGCGACATCACGAACGGCGTGCAGTCCGTGACGCGCTCGCAGGCGCTGCCGGCGCGCTGGATCCCCTGGCTCGAGGGCGCGAAGATCACGCAGGAGCAGACCGCGCAGGACGGGGCCGCGGAGGACGACGACGCGCGCGAGGTGGACCCGCGCGACTGGGTGCAGCAGTGGGTGGACGACGCCGTCGCGCTCGCGGTCGGCACCGCGGCGCAGAACTACGTCCTCGAGCGCATGGGCCTGTGAGTCTGCGCTTGCGCTTGTGTAGCGACGTCACGCAGGACGGCGGACGCTTATTTAGTTTAACGCTTAGACACCGATCCTCGACGGCTGCTGGCCCCAGAGCGCCAACACAGATGCAGCAACGGCGGGACAGGCGCAGGGCGTCAGGCAGCGGCAGCGGCAACGCGGGCGGCAGTGGTAGTGCGGGCGGCAGTGGCAGCGCGGGCAGCGGCGGCCGCGCGCAGGGCAAGATCACGGAGGGCGAGGCCGACCTGTACCTCGACCAGTACAACTTCACGACGACGGCGGCGATCGTGTCCTCGGTGGACCGCAAGATCTTCGTGCTGCTGCGCGACGGGCGGCTGCTCTTCGGCGTGCTGCGCACCTTCGACCAGTACGCGAACCTCATCCTGCAGCACTGCACCGAGCGCATCTACCTCGCGGCGCGCGGCCAGTACGCGGAGGAGGCGCGCGGCGTGTACATGGTGCGCGGCGAGAACGTCGTGATGCTCGGCGAGGTCGACATCGACCGCGAGGACGCGCCGCTCGACGCGCTGCAGCGCGTGCGCTTCCGCGACGCCGAGCGCGCGAAGAAGGCCGCGGACGCCGCGCGCCTCAGGGACGAGACGCACAAGACGCACGCGTACGCGCGCTACGGCCTCACGCACGACTTCTACAAGTCCGACATGTACTAGCGTGTTTGTGCTAGTGCTCGATAGTGCTTGGAACTAGATACTGTATAAGAATTTTCACTGCTCATCGCAGAGGCTCAAGGACAGTTGCCAGACTCTCGCTATACAACCAAACACAATCACACATGTCCTTCGTGGAGTACAGGGACACGGTGCGCGAGGGCGACCTCGTGCTGCTGTGGGTCTCGCGCGACAACATCCGCGCCGTCACGATGGACGCAAAGCAGACGTTCAACACGCGCTACGGCGCGTTCCCGCACGCCGACATCATCGGGCAGAACTACGGCGCGCAGGTCGCCATCCGCACCAGGGCCGCGAACCGCTTCGCGTTCGTGCATGTGCTGCAGCCGACGCCGGAGCTCTGGACGCTCTCGCTGCCGCACCGCACGCAGATAGTCTACACGCCGGACTCCTCGTACGTGATGCAGCGGCTGCGGTGTGGCCCCGCGTCGACGGTGCTGGAGGCCGGCACGGGGTCCGGGTCCTTCTCGCACGCGTTCGCGCGGTCCGTCGGGCGGCTCTTCTCGTACGAGTTCCACGCGGTCCGCTACGAGCAGGCGCGGCTCGAGTTCGAGCAGCACGGGCTGCTGCAAGAGAACGTCACCATCACGCACAGGGACGTGTGCGCGGACGGCTTCGCGGTGCGCCCCGGGGACGTGACGTCCGCTGCTGAGTTTCCCGCGCGCATCGACGCGGACGCCGTGTTTCTGGACCTCCCGGCGCCCTGGGACGCGATCCCGCACCTCGACGCGGTCGTCTCGCGCTCGAGCAAAGTGTCCGTTTGCTGCTTCTCGCCCTGCATCGAGCAAGTCGACAAGACGGTCGCGGCGCTCGAGCGGCACGGGTGGGCGAACGTCGAGATGGTAGAGATCCAGGGCCGCAGGTACGAGAGCCGCCGGCAGATGGTCCGGACCGTGGACGACGCCCTGACGCGGCTCAGGGACATCAAGCGGCGCAAGCTCGAGGGCGCGCAGAAGCGGCAACAGATGCTCGACGCGCTCGACGACGAGGGGCGGCGCCGGGCGCACGACGAGCCCTCGAAGCCCTTCACGCAGAAGACCACCGTCAACCCGTTCGGCAGGGGCGCGAGGGTCAAGGAGGGCGACGAGAACTACGAGTGGAAGCAGGTCACAAAGATAGAGGCCGAGATCAAGTCCCACACCTCGTACCTCACCTTCGCCACCAGGATCACCGACACTTCGCGGCTAGAGTAGTGTATATGTTTATCAACGCCAGAGCGTTTTAATCTGTATTGTACAATAGAACATATGTATAACAGCATCTCTATAGAAGCCACCCGATGCACCGCCTCGACCGTTTTGAGTCTGTACAATCGTACCTCGAGCCTAGAGCATATGTATAATTGCACAATATATAGGCAACTGCGTACCTCGAGCGTTTTGAGTCTGTACAATCGTACCTCGAGCCTAGCGTATATGTATAATTGCACAATATATAGGCAACTGCGTACCTCGAGCGTTTAGAATCTGTACAATAGTACTTCGAGCCTAGCGTATATGTATAATTGCACAATATATAGCCAACTGCATACCTCGAGCGTTTAGAATTTATACTTACAATAGAGCCTCGAGCCTGGATCATATATAACAGCACAAACGATGGACATCATCTTTTATTTCACTCCAGTAGTAGCGTTGAGCGTCCGTCCATCGTCTTGCCTCTATCAGGGTGACCAGCAGCAAGCGCACTATGAAACTTCCCCAACATTTCCATCCGTAATTGTCCATATGGAATGACCACACGGTTCCGCACATAATCTATAGTACAACATTAATTTCTCATATCGGAAACCTTTGATCGTTGTCCTATAATTAACCGGGCAGGGCACAGCCCCCAAAACACTGAAATTGTCAAATTGTAAACCTTGTCAGTGGCGCAGGCAGCCTTGATATCCTTGACAAAGTCCTTCTCTAATCAATCTAATTCTTAACTTCTCTAACGAAATTCGTCAACACGATTGATTTCAACTGGGATGTGCTTGAGGTAAAATCAAATTACAACAAGTACTGACCCACGTTTGTAGCCTATCGCTCGAGTTATAATCATTCAGTGCCGTTTCCAAGAACTTATGATCGGAGTGGAGCTTAAACTCACGACCCTTTAGATAATGTCTTCAGGTTTTCAAAGTGCAGACAACCGTATACAACCCTTTTCCCACAGGTTCCAGTGCAACGGGTATTGCGCCAGCGTATGACTCAAAATGCGATGGGACAAATTACTTTATCTTTTGCATCTCGAAGTTCGAGGACTGCTCCAATCTCCAAATTACTAGCAACAGTCGTAACTCGGACTTTCTTCGTGCCATCAATATATAGGCAACTGCGACCTCGAAGCCTAGACCATATGTATAATAGCATATGTATAATGGCATCTCTATAGAAGGTCACCACGCCGCTGCGCCCACAGCGGCATCCTCTCTCGAACACCCCGGAGGAAGTCCAGGTCGATATCCGCGACGATCAGTTGCGGCGTGCCTCTCGCGGACTCGTCCGCCCGCGCGATCACACGGCCCCAGGGATCTACCACCATCGAGTGGCCCCAGGACTCTCTCCTAAGAGCGTCGCCCTTATCGTCACCGTTACTATTCTTGCTATCACGGCTCCACGCATCATCCGCGGTATCGTGGACGCCGCTCTGCGCCGGCATCACAACGTAACACTGCGTGTCGAGGGCACGCGCCCTCGCGAGGGTCTCCCAATGCGCCTCCCCCGTGCGCATCGTGAACGCGCTCGGGAAGCACAGCAACTGGCTCCCCATCGAGCGCAGCTTCAGCGACAGCTCGGGAAACCGTATGTCGTAGCATATCGCGGTTCCCAGCGTGCCAACGGGCGTCCCAAAGGGCGTCGCCACTGCGAGGCCCGGCTGCACGGAATCGGACTCCCTGAAGCGCGTCCCGACGTCCACGTCAAACAGATGCAGTTTCTGGTACCGGTGCACTATCCGCCCCTCGTGGTCGATGTACAGCAGACAGTTCTTGACACGCGTGTCGGTCTGGTCCCCCGGCAAGTGGACGCCGACGGAGACGTCGATGCGTTTCCCCTTCTCCGCCACCAGCGCCCGCACGGCCTCCTGCAGGCCGCGCACGAACGCACCGCTGCTGTGCTGCGCGAGCCACTGCGAGTGCGCGCTGCTCCGCGACACGTAGTCCGTGGCCTCGGGGAAGAACACCACCCGCGCGCCGCTGTCCATCGCCCTCGCGATCAGCCCCGCGACCACCCCCAGATTCCGCCCCGCGTTCGAGGACGAACACAACTGCCCGATCGCGATCCTCCCCATCGCACCTGAGGCTCCACCAGCCTGTGAGAGTCCGTCAACTGTCACCAGGCCATCGAGTCGCGTAAACTGCACTACATACACGAAAAGATCTACAGACCAACAGAGCCCTTCAACCGCCAACAACAGCGTACCAACACACATGAATGGCGGGCTGGCAATGACGCGCGGCGACGCCGAGATCCTGACGCCGCTGCCGCCGCACACGATCCTGCTGAAGGACGGTGAGACGCTCGCGACGATGTACCCGATCCCCGCGTACGCGCACCTGCTGCCCGCGGGGCTGCTCGCGTTCCTCCTGGACGAGTTCAACATGGAGGTCGCGAAGGGCGACAGCTTTCCGTACTACGAGACGCTGAGCATGGACGAGTTCCAGCGGGTCTGGTTCCACGCCGACGGCCACCTGTGCGTCATGGTCCTCGGGGAGATCCCCGAGCTGGACTACAGTGCCGACATGGACGGCAGTCCCGACGGCTCGGATGGCGGTGAGGCTCCCGAGAGTGGGCGCGGCGCGGGGGCGAACGCAGAGGGCAGGCCCGCGCAGTACCTGCGCCGGAAGGAGGTCAGGAACCTCAACTTGAACATCCAGTGGGAGAAGCAGTGTCTCGGTGTGTTCTCGCTGCAGCCCGCGTACCCGGGCAGGTCCTCGCACGTCGTCACGGGGAACTTCCTCGTGAACGCGGGGATCAGGGGCAAGGGGATCGGCAAGACGCTCGTGGAGGCCTTCGTGGACTGGTCGACGAAGCTCGGGTTCACGTCGTCGTATTTCCCGCTGATATACGGCACGAACGTCGGCATGCGGCAGATCCTCGAGGGGCTCAATTTTAGGCGGATCGGCGTCCTGCCGGAATCCGGCATCCTCAAGGGGTTCGACGTCCCGATCGACTCCTTCATCTACGGCAAGGAGTTCACGCACATCACGAAGAACATGGACATGTTGAGAGACGCGCAAAAGAGTAACGAGATTGCCAAGTACGAGCGGCTGAAGTACTATCTGGAGACCGGGAAGTACCCGCTGCACTGTGACAGAAACGAAAAGGCAAGGCTTCGCGTGAGTGGGAAGAGTCACACTTTACTGAACGGCAAGATCATGGCGAAGGGACGCGAGGTTGTATACGACCCGGTGAAACAGCGCCAGATTGCATTGGAGACCCACTTGGTGGACCACCAGGGGATCAATAAAGTGACGAGCAAGATCGCGGATAAGTATCACTGGAAGGGGATCAAGACCACTGTCTCTGAGGTGATTGCACAGTGTGATAAATGTAAGCCCAGGTACCAAGACGGCACGGGTGTGATTGTCACGCAGGATGGCTCAGTACAACAGGCGCATATGTTACCGAGCCAAGCAGTAGATGCACAGGATCTGACTAAGGATAGAGGAGCGAGGGACCAGCATGTGAAACTGACGCAAATGGCGGCAGACATCGTTGGATCTATACAACGGCAACACGAACAGCACAGTCTGCGATACGATCAGACACAGAACTCCAGCGGTGCTGCTGGTGGGAGTTTGAATATTGTCGACACGGCAACGCCTCCGGATAATTTGAATATACAGAATGGTAGTAGCAATGACGGTAAGAACAGTGGTATAGTATACCATGATACGAGGAAGCATAAAAACGATAATGCGCTATACAATGATACGAGGAAGCATAAGAACACCGCTCAAAATAGTAAGCGTGGGAGTATATCTGGGGCAAATGATAGTGGGCGCACTACGGGAAATGTACAAGAGATCCAACCGGATATATCCCTGAATGCATTTGACAAGTTTGTCACGGAACAGAATGCTAACAAGAGGCAAAGGTTGATGGACATTTCAGAATTTCAAACTAGTATAATACCTAACGACAAGACCCAACAACTTCACCATTTAGATGGGATGAATGGCAATGCGACGAGCAAGAATGACAACGATAACAGTAACGACCCTGCCAATATCATGGATAATGCAATGCTCAATTTGGAAGATAATGTGATGGCTGCGTTAGAAATGGTACAGACAGATCATGATGGTTCTAATAATAACCATAACGTCTATGAAAATATAAACATCCCAAATAATAGCATGCCGTTAATCTTCGATTTTGGCGAGGACTATCTAGAAGAAGAGGATGAGGATTACGAAGACGCCGAAAGCCATGGTGAGAAAGAGGTTGAGGAGGAAGAGGAAGAGGACGGGGAGGAAGACGCTATTGACAATTACATGGAGGATATTAGCATAGAGCACGAATTACAAAGTCTACAGAATCTCGGTGATGATGACCTCACTTTTGCAAGAAATATACCCAATACTTGACGGTGTGTAGTCGACAGGAATGATATAGACTGGAGATCATAGGAATGATATCGATTGGAGATCACAGGAATGATGTAGCTTGGAGATCACAGGAATGATATAGATTGAAGATCACAGGAATGATATAGGTTGGAGATCACACGAATCGGTAGAAATGTAAAAGTTAGAGTGCACATTGTATTATTTAATATTCAAAATAAAAAATAGAAAGAAGGACATTAAATCTCTTTTATACTGTAATATTATTTATCTAAGAGAATGTTACTACAGTGTAATACCATCTTGTATAGAACCCACGTTCACTGGAATGTTTCACGCGTTGTATTGTCTTTTTGCAAAAGGGTATTCTTAAGTTCAGTTCAAGTTGTTAAAATTAGGGAGGAAAAAAAAATTAGAGATGTGAAATTTTACAACGTTTAATGTTACTTTAGAGTAGCGTATCCACACAACGTACTCTAAGCTTGTATATAGCACGTATCCCTTCAAGCGTCATAGATATGATTTTCTTCTTCAAGCAGATTAGAGATATATTCAACCATTCGTACACGAAGTCCCAACAGGTCTTACTGTCTCGTAGGGCATTCTTCCAACTGCTAGGGTATCTAGGCAGTTGTGTGGTTATATCGCTAGTGGCACAATCTAAATATATTGAGTAGATACGTTCAAGCTGGACAAGACGGCGATACGAATGTCGCGTCTTCTTTATATGTAAATAGTTAAAATGAAACATGACAAACTCTACCATATTTCAACTACACGCAGTCAGCAATTGCAAAAAGATTGTGTTACTGTTTTAATTATTATCCCAGCCATCTTTAAACTCGCCATCGGGGGGATAAACACTGTTTATGTCTCCAAACAGGCGGAATATAGCGCAGGATAGAGCCACTACGAAATGGCTATACCGATTGTTTTGTTTTTTCCTGTCAAATCTTTTCGACAAGATCTATTTTTAGCCTCAGAACAGAAACTCCCGTACGATTTTTTATAATATATACCGTACGATACTGTTTATTAATAGAAACGCAGATTGAATACAGATGGAGTGGCATGTGTAGGAGAAAACTGCTGCGTAAAGAAGGGGAAAAAGTGTCAAGATTCTTCGCCAAAACTGACGTAGGTGGGGTGCCCTGCAGAAACCGCAGGGTCCGATTTCATTCTCTCTCTTCCTAAAGAAGTAAACCAATTAAACAGACAGAATAGACGTACAAGGCCACGAGAGCGCGCAGTATTTACCGCATTGGCATTCTCTATCCTGTATGTCTCTGCGCCACTAATGACGTGCAAACGAAGTTAATTTACCGGTAGAGATGCTGGTGATTCATAAACACGTCTCAGAGGGATCATATGATGTCTACTTTCAATCATTGTACGATAATAAATTCTTGCTCTCTCCCACTAAGCGACCTATTTTTGGCAATAAGATTGAAGCGCTCGCTTCAAATACGGAAAGTAGAGAGGGAAGCAAGCAAGAGGAAAGGAGAATACTTTTTCTCTGCCACCAATTAACCCGTATATATTACTTACCGCGTGCACTGCTGAATTGAATTGTATTCCGCATTACTTGTAGATGTCTCACGGTATTCTCGATGGGGCTTATATAATACAATATAATATAACCACTATATAGTAGTGAGCCAAGAGGCACCATCAGTTCCAGAGATTTACCCGCACCTTCCTCCAGCGAGTGCTATCACCCAGACACCACACACCACCGCTATATCCGCGGCATCTCCTCTGCGGTTCATCTCCCATTTTCCCCTTTTTACCACCCTATTTCGTCCTCGCGCCACCAAGGGCTCTAAATCGTTCCTTCCGGTCTCCTCTTTTAAACAGCGATTCTGTCCTCTTCATTATTGTCATACGCCACTCTTTCTTTCCCTTTTTGGTTTTTCTCCTCTGTGCAGTGCGTGGTTTTTCTCAGTGGGTATTCCCTCGATTTTATTACATTCTTCCTCACTAAACTAGAGACAAAGGCGCTTTCACACCGTTACCAACACTGTCCCCCACCAGTATCCCACTTGTCAAGTTCAACCAATCCGTTCACTCAACAGCAAGAAACTCTGTGCAAGAGTCGAGATACACCCTCCCGTTCCTTTAATAATTGATTTTCTTTGGGTTCCTACTCACTCTAAAAGGATTGTAATTGTTCAGTTATCTCCTTACACGGTCCAATCCAAATAATATATTCTCAAGAAACAACTATCCTCATCTCTCCCTCGATATATAGACAGGTCAGGTCTCGTTCCCCTCATTTATCTGTGCTAAACTGTTTCCGATTTCGATCCTTTTGATTAAAACACTCGACTGTACAAATTAGAGCAATACCTTTATACACACATCTTCTCTCGAATTGGTGTAGATGATGGCTGACAGATTTTCAAAACTATCTCTAGATGGGGTAGATATGGCTGACAATAACGATAATGTTGACAATAATAATAATAGTAACAGTAATAATAATAATAATAATAGTAATAATGAGGAGCATAAGAGGCATAGTTACACGTCTGCGACTCGTATGAGGAGTGGCTCCACGAATAATGGCTCTAGTTCTAACGAGGCATCGACAAGTAGCAATAACAATAACAATAATGTCAAGAGAACTGGGTCGACGTCGTCCAACTATGAGAATATTAATGCAAACCTGCATGCAAGAGTGAAGGCGTTTCAAGAACAGAGGGCGCTGAAGAGGTCCTCCAGCTCCGGCAGTGCGAAGAGGAAAAGCTCCGTGGAACAACAACAAAAATCAGAAAGTACCACCAGTATCAGTAATAACTATAGCAATGACAGCAGTAATGATGACAATGATGGATTTTCGACTTTTGACGAAGACAAAAATGACAATAACAATATTAATATGAATGATAATAATAACAGTAATGGTCAAATGTTACAATCACAGAATAGTGCAGAACTCCTCTCGTCGAAATCATCCCCGACGGCTACCACGGCGGTCAAGAAGAATATCAATCAGATTGTGAATAAGCCTCTGCCACCGCTACCGAACTTAAATTCCGGTTCAAGAACTCCATCGCTGTCCTCGTTGTCCTCGAAGGGTTCCAGTCACTCATTACGTGATGACAATAATATTAATAACAACAACAGCAGTAATAATAATACCAATAACAATAGGGGCGACAGTCCCGTCACACGCACATATTCCCCAACAATCTCATCTATTCCCGCATATAATAACCTGGAGACGAATCAAAATAGTATCAACTATAATACTAGTAGCAAGCAACACGATACTCCCTCTCCTGTAACAGAGTCCCTTCACCATAGAGCTGGAATAGACGAAATGAATGGTGTCGATTCCAACGGTCAGACTGAAAATGAACAGAAATTCATGAGTAACGGCCCCGCCACGCACCAATCACCACTCCAGGCAATGGAAGAGTCCCTCAGTCACCAACAGCAGTCTGCCTCGCAGCAATTTAACCCCATCAGAAGGGCCCCAAGGAGGCCCATACCACAGATGCCCAAGAACCCGTTCCAGGGGCCTGCAATCGGCAGCACAAACACAATAATGCAGACGCGTCCCAAACAGAGTCTCAGTGCGCGGCGTGGGCTCAAATTGCCCCCTGGTGGCATGTCCCTAAAGATGCTGACGAAATCAACGGCGGCGGCAGCAGCGTCCTCAGTGACGACGACGACGGTGTCGAGTACCGTGGAGACTACAAATGTGCAGGCACATTCGCACGAGTTTGCATCCACGCCCGTGAACAAGAACCATCTGGGCCACGGCAGTGCGAACGGCGGCAAGAGGTCGAACCCTGGCTCGCTAATCAACGGTGTGCAAAGTACGCTGACGTCCTCGAATACAGAACCTAGGGACACCGAGGGGACGAGTGTCTCCACGGGCGGTTGGTCGTCGTCCGGTGGGTCTGGTGGGCTGTTCTCGAATTTCTCCAAGTACGTCGACATTAAATCTGGTTCGATAAATTTCGCTGGTAAATTGTCCCTGTCGTCAAAGGGGATCGATTTCAGCAATGGTTCCAGCTCACGGATTACCCTCGATGAATTGGAGTTTTTGGAGGAACTGGGACACGGTAATTATGGTAAAGTGACGAAGGTACTGCATAAGCCAACTAATGTGGTGATGGCTCTGAAGGAAGTTAGGTTAGAACTCGATGAAGCCAAATTCAGACAAATTTTAATGGAGTTGGAAATTCTACACAAATGTCAGTCGCCTTACATCGTTGACTTTTATGGGGCCTTCTTCATAGAGGGTGCTGTCTACATGTGTATGGAGTACATGGATGGTACCTCGCTGGACAAGATATACGATCAGGATCCGTCCATTGGTGGGATTGATGAACCTCAGCTAGCATTTATCACAGAGGCCGTCATCAGAGGTCTAAAGGAGTTGAAAGAAGTTCACAACATTATTCACAGAGACGTAAAACCGACAAATATCTTATGCTCTGCAAAACAAGGCACGGTGAAACTGTGTGATTTCGGTGTCTCGGGTAACCTCGTGGCCTCCATGGCGAAGACCAATATCGGTTGTCAATCATACATGGCCCCAGAGCGTATCAAGTCTTTGAACCCCGACATCGCCACGTATACCGTTCAGTCCGATATATGGTCTCTGGGTTTAAGTATCCTAGAGATGGCGCTTGGTAGATATCCATACCCACCAGAGACCTTCGATAACATCTTTTCACAGCTAAGCGCTATTGTAGATGGGCCTCCACCAAGGTTGCCTGCTAATAAATTCAGTCCAGAGGCGCAAGAGTTTGTCTCGTTGTGTTTACAAAAGAGACCCGAGAGAAGGCCGACGTACAACATGCTGTTAGAACATCCGTGGTTGGTCAAATATAGAAATGTGGATGTCGACATGAAGCATTACATAACGGACAGGCTGGAGAGACGGAAGAAGATTTTAGCAGAGACTGGTAAAGATAGCTTGCCGAAGGTTATTCCTGCATTGCATATGGGTGGTCTACAATAGTATACATATACGTAGAGAAACGTGTATAAAAACATATGCACATCGCATCTTGATACATGTTACACATTATAACGAAAGAAACATTCGTATGTATATACATTCATTCTTAGTCTACAGGATTTGCCATGCTGTTGTTCAGGTAACGACTGCTCAGCCAGGATGATAAGTGAATCGATTGCTTAGAATGAAAAAGTGATCGTCCTTTTTTCTCTCGAAACAGCCTTTTTTTCCAATTCCTTTTTTTTCACTTTAGACTGAAAATATCAATAAACATGGAGAAGCCATCAATTCTACTGCTTTATTGATTGGTTCTAGTTCGCAATAGTCTGTCAAAGCGTCCTTATCATCTATTTGTACCCAGCCAGTATTAAAGAACGAACATTTGACCTCCTCCCTCTATTGAATTTTCCAGAAAAGCCTCTAAAATCATTATTTTTATCGTTAAACCTATCCTAATAAACATAACACACGTTTTGCCTAGCTTTGGGCGCTTTGTCAAGGGAATATTCACATTCTCGCCCCCTTAACGTGTTTAGTAACTATTATTTGTATTATTCCCATATAAGCACACGTTTCGCCTAAATTCCGGTTATTCAGAGACAATAAAACATTAAGCCCGATACTGCCATGCTTAGAAGTCTCACGTCAGCATCGACGTTTAATATACCCTACAAAAAGACTTTAGGCCACAAATTTAGAGACCTTATAGCGACATGTGGACACTATTTAAAACCCGTCAAGAAATATATATTCCCAAACTTCATCACCGTTCATTATGCATACATCATAGGGGTTACCATCATATGTTCAATTCTACTATATCCCTGCCATAATGCTAGATACATCGACATTTTATTTTTAGCATGTGGGGCTGCAACCCAAGGTGGGTTGAATACGATTGACGTCAATAATTTGACTCTCTATCAGCAAATAATCATATACATCACATGCTGCCTCTCAACTCCCATTGTAATACACGGTTGCTTGGCATTTGTTAGACTTTACTGGTTCGAAAGGCATTTTGATGATATTAAAAACTCTTCTAAGAGGTACTTCAAAATGAGAAGAACCAAGACTATTATTCAAAGAGAAATGACCAAACGAAGTCTTCGGACAACTCATACAACAAGATCGTATCTGCATTCCTATTCCCACGGACCTCATAATAAATATCTAAATTCAGATACAAAGAGAGTGCATGCATCCGATGTCGATTTCCAAGAAAAGTTGTTCAGTGGTCAGAAGATAAATAGAGATGAACAATCTATTATATCGAATAACCACTCTATATTGAACAGCTCACTCAGTGGGAATGAATCTCAAAAAATTAGCCAAACCCAAAGTGAGGAGAATGTTGCTCTCCACAGCAACCACAGTAATAGCAATCATAATAGTACCCACAGTCTTAATAATATTCCAGAAAGAACACATTCACCACTCCCATTGCCTCCTCCAGGGGAAAAATTTGCCAAACGAAGGGGTTCGACAGAAATCTCTCCAGAAGATATGTATAGATCAATTATGATGCTTCGAGATAGACATCATGAAGGTGAGCCCGCACCCGTCAACCAGGGACGCAACATGAAGTTCCAAAACAAGAAAAAGAA
Organism: Kazachstania taianensis; assembly: GCA_003708865.2. Classification (NCBI taxonomy): domain Eukaryota; kingdom Fungi; phylum Ascomycota; class Saccharomycetes; order Saccharomycetales; family Saccharomycetaceae; genus Kazachstania; species Kazachstania taianensis. The sequence continues at coordinate 147,993 of PPOK02000002.1, read as the reverse complement.
GAAGGCTAAATTATCATCCTTTGATATGGCATCGATAGATGAACAAATTGAGAGCCCCGAATTTGGAGATACTGAATTGGATAATGAAGAAGTAGATGATTCTAACTCGCATTTTAGCGATCAGGTTCATCTAAATTTAAGTAGGGATGGAAGTGATGAAAGTTTAGTAACTGAACGAGAGGATGAATCAGACTACTCTGGTTCGACTAACAGCATAGAAAGCTCGGGTAATAGTACTCGTCTACATAATGATAATGATCACAGCAATAGCTCAAGTAGATTTGTGGCTGAACAGGATGAGACTTTCAATGATAACCTGAGCAGTGGAAACGAAAGTTATATGATGGATAAAACGTCAGATCAAAGTGGAGAGACTGCGGGTACCATAGAACAATATCTTCCTGAGAGTCACCACATCACATTTGATGCAGACCCTAAAAAATATGGGATAGACAATAAGTCTATTCCAATGAAAAGGATTCCTGATAGCGATGAATTACGGAATCGGCATAGAGAAAGGCAGTCCATCCAATTTAACCTTACAGAACCACCCCGAAAAAGGTCCGCTAGGCAGGCATACAATAAGCAACAAGAGGTACCTGTACGGCCCTCCTTTATCCAACGGAGGCGCTCTTCAAGTAAAAATATATTAAGGCATCTAAAAAGAGGCAAGCATCTACCACAACAGTTCAAGCGGCGCCTCTCTAATACACTTACAGACACGCCCGCGTATACTAATATAACACGAATTGATCAGAATACGTTTGGCAAATCTACACCCGGTCTAAACGGTAATCATGATGCAGAAGAATATTTTGCCGATAATGAGAGTGATGATGATATTCCTCATGATATAAGTAAGAAAAGATTAGATGAGTTGGCTCAGACGCCTGATTTTCAGAGAAAAGTTTACCAGACTTGGAAAGAGAAACACAGACATAAAAAAAGAATGAATGGCAGGGGCTGGATCTTTGAAAATGAATTGAACCCTCTTTCACATCATGGGAATGTAAAAAGTCATGACTACTCGACTGCTAGTATACATTCACCTTCCTCCATTGATTCGGCAACAGAGACTGAACCATTATCTGAAGTAGTCCAGTCTACCACTGACGAGAACAGTGACTATAACTTTGAAATTGATAGTCAACCGGATATTGATTTGGAAGGACAAGATAATTACTATGGTTCAGATTTTGAATACGATCTTACTAATAACGTAGATCTACCATTAAGCAGGACGATGAGTACGAACTATTTGTCATGGCAGCCTACCATTGGTCGTAACTCTACATTCGTCGGTTTAACTAAGAGTCAGAGAGATGAATTAGGTGGTGTAGAATACAGGGCAATTAAACTGTTATGTCGTATTCTTGTTGTTTATTATGTTGGTTTCCATATTATGGCGTTCGTGATGTTGGTACCGTGGATTTGTGTAAAAAAGCATTATATCAATGTTGTTAGGAGCGATGGTGTATCACCGGCTTGGTGGGGATTTTTCACTGCCATGAGTGCATTCAATGATCTGGGCATTACACTAACTCCGGATTCGATGAATTCCTTCTGTGAAGCCATATATCCCTTAATTGTGATGATGTGGTTTATTATTATAGGGAATACTGGATTTCCAGTACTTTTGAGATGTATTATCTGGACTATGTTCAAAATTGCTCCAGACCTTTCTCAAACGAAAGAAAGTCTAGGATTCTTACTGGACCACCCACGTCGTTGTTTTACGCTTTTGTTTCCTAATGCGGCTACATGGTGGTTATTGTTAACCCTGCTCTTTTTAAATATTACGGATTTGATATTGTTTGTTATATTAGATCTTGGTTCTACAGTGTTGAAACCATTCTCAAGAGGTATTAGGGTTTTGATCGGGTTATTCCAAGCTGTTTCTACAAGGACCGCTGGGTTTTCGGCCGTCGATCTAAGTCAGCTACATGCCGCTATCCAAGTATCGTACATGTTGATGATGTATGTGTCGGTTTTGCCTTTGGCCATATCTATCAGAAGAACAAATGTGTACGAGGAACAGTCATTGGGTTTGTACGGTAAGATGGATGAATCCGACTTAGAAGATGAAGAAGACAATTTAAGAAATCCATCAAGGAGCACGGAGGCGAGTTCAGAGGTATCTTCACGGAGGTCTAGGCGAAGTGATCACAATCACAGAGCACCGCATCCAGATGAAACATCTGCCAAGTCGTTTATTGGTGCCCATTTAAGAAAACAATTATCGTTTGACTTGTGGTTTTTGTTTCTTGGTCTTTTCATCATTTGCATATGTGAGAATAAGAAAATCAAGGACCCTACAATGCCAGACTTTAATATTTTTTCTATATTATTCGAGATTGTGAGTGCATATGGTACCGTTGGTTTATCGTTAGGTTATCCGAACACAAACCAATCGTTCTCTGGACAATATACTGTGATTTCCAAGCTGGTTATTATCGGTATGCTAATCAGAGGTAGGTGCAGAGGTTTGCCATATTCTTTGGACAGAGCCATTATCTTGCCAAGCGACAGGCTGGAACACATTGACCACATTGAGGATCTGAAATTAAAAAGATCTAAAGCCGCAACAATCGATACCACAGATCCAGTTACTGAATACGTGAAAAATACCACCAGCTGGGTACGTCGAAATCTGGCAAGGGTCAATCGTCATGGAAGACAGCACAGTACGGGGCGTCAACAGTCATCTGAATATGAAATGGAAGAAAACCCACGAACTTCGGAATGATGGCCGTTAGTTCCGCTAACAACACTTAGTCTTCTACTGTCTTTCAATAATGTAATATTTAATTTTATAGAATGTAATTTTTTCAATTTTCATTTTGTTTGAGAATAATTTTATTCCAAGGATACTAAGCTAGGTGAAGAGGGAACGCATAATGAAATAAACAAATTCTCAACAAACCAAATTAAAGTATTAGAAATGTAAGGCCAGTCAATATCGTTTCAAATCGATTTAAAAAGGAGTGAATAGAAATATAAGAGTCCTAAACTCTTTCAATGAAATAAGGGATAGAGGCTAGAAAACATCAGTTACATGAAAGTCTTCAGGAAAGGACAAAGCGAACAAGATTTTCAGTACATGTAATACGTAGAAATAAATATATACTGGCATAGAGACTACATTATACTCCATACATCTGTTCGCTTGATATTTGACAGCATCACATTAAGTAAATATTCTTCCGCATATATTTTCATTTAAGATGAGGAGAATACTACCAAAGCAGTTCTTTGATTTGAAAATCTCCGATAAGTATCAAAACAAAAGAACTTAAGCCGGATCTCAAGCATAAGGTTACCATTTCGATTTTTCTCCATCAATGTAAAGATTTGGAGGAACAGGTTATAGTACTCATCCCCTTCAAAATAGAGAGGCGGAATATTTATAGTGATGCTCCGAACGGTCTTTATACACCATTTACACAGTAATGGGCATTTCTTCATAGTGAATGGAGAGGCAGATGAGTACATCACCACAGAGAATCCACGTATTAGAGGGAGATCCAACGGAGAAAAGAGCTGGACAAAGGCGGGACAAACCCTGTTGGAAATTGTCCAAATGTCTAGAAAAGTACAGAGAGACATTCGTCTAACTAGGAAATGTCATGGACAAGAGTTCAAAAGTTTTCATAAATCCGACGGAAATGGCCGAATTTTTTCCACTTTTTTTCATTTCTGAACATGTGGAAATTTGCTACCTCAGAAGACACTGCATGGGGGCATTCAACACGACAAACCCTAACAAATAAAACACATTCCTCACAAGTGTTACCACCAATGGAGTTCTGTTTTATTACGGAAACTCCTGATTTGTCTCTACACAGGAGTTAATTAGCCAGAGGATTCACAATTTTCTTTGAAATCAAAACCGATGCCCTGTAGTTGAAAAGTATAAATACAGTCAAGTTTTACCGAAAATACTAGTTACAAATTCACAGCAAAACCATTTCTCTTCTCTGTCAATGTTGGAAAGATTGTATCTTTCAGGTATTTTGCCATCATACCATTTTCTTTTCTTCTGTCTTCGTTCTTAGTCACTTATTTCTTGAAACTTGCAACTCGGACGAGAACCAACTAGAGCCTTCACTCAGAAAAACCAGTCTCAATTGCAGAATTCTGGAGCTTTTTCAAAGTATGTTTCTATTCTAATAACAGCCAGCCTTCCTGACCAGTATACTCTTCATAGAGAGCGTCTATCACACTGGGCTTTCGAAGTTCTTTCAGCCAGGGTCAATAATCGTTCAGAATTGAATCTGATCCTTACAATATTTCCCCTTCAATTCCGGAAAAATTTATTGGTGAAAGTCCTTGCCGAAAATCAATGAAACTTTGCAAATCTGGGATATTGGATATAGGGAGGAAGAAGTCAATCGTTCATCTCGAAAGTACATATACTAACAGTGCCGTTACCTCATTATAATAGCTTGCATTCACAACATCCGTTAACATCGTGACTACGCCATATCCTTTCTTTTAACAAAGAATCTGAGATACACATATTGCTAACATCCTGTGCAAGTAACCGAACTATACACACATCAAGATAGAATACCCCAATCCGGTTAAGAAACATGCCTATTATTATCCCCGAAGCTCCTGTCTCTCCTCCGTTAGAGACCACAGGAAATAGACTGGTAACCCTAGAGTTACAGGATGGTCTCTTGTTACAAGGTTACTCCTTCGGTGCAGAGAAGTCTGCCGCCGGTGAACTGGTTTTCCAAACTGGTATGGTCGGTTATCCAGAAGCTATCACCGACCCTTCCTACGAGGGCCAAATTCTAGTGATCACATACCCTCTGGTCGGTAACTACGGTGTACCAGACTTTCAACTAGAAGACGAATTCGTAGAGAGCCTCCCAAGATACTTCGAAAGTAACAGGATCCACGTTGCTGGTTTGGTCGTTTCCCACTACACCGAGGATTATTCCCACTACTTGGCAAACTCCTCGTTGAGCCAGTGGTTAAAGAAGGAAGGTATCCCTGCCATGTACGGTGTCGACACTAGAAATCTGACTAAACGTTTGAGGGATTCCGGTTCCATGCTAGGTAGATTGGCCTTACAGAAGGCCGACTCTGACTCTTTCAACGCTACCACCGCGGAATGGGCTGAGCATTTCGAAATCCCCGAGTGGGTTGACCCAAACGTCGATAATTTAGTCGCTAAGGTGTCCAGAAAGGAACCTAAACTATATCTACCACCAACAAATGACCAGATTTCCTTACAGAAGGGGCCTGATGGCAAGACAATCAGAATATTAGCGATCGATGTTGGTATGAAGTACAACCAAATCCGTTGTTTTATCAAGAGAGGTGTAGAATTGTTGGTTGTTCCTTGGGACTATGATTTCACCAACGAACAATATGACGGTCTGTTTATATCAAACGGTCCCGGTGATCCAGCTATCCTGACAAATGTCGTGAGTAAAATATCCTCCGCGATTCAAAGTAAAAAGACACCTGTATTTGGTATTTGTCTAGGTCATCAATTGATGGCCAGAGCCATCGGTGCCGATACTCTGAAATTACAGTTCGGTAACCGTGGTCATAATATCCCATGTACGTCGACTATAAGTGGTCGCTGTTATATTACATCCCAGAATCATGGGTTTGCCGTCGATGTTGACACTTTGACCGATGGTTGGAAACCTCTATTCACCAACGCTAATGACCAATCTAATGAAGGTATCTACCACTCTGAGCTACCATTTTTCTCTGTCCAGTTCCACCCGGAATCTACACCAGGTCCAAGAGATACTGAATTTTTATTCGATGTCTTCATTAAGACCGTTAAGGAATTCAAAGCGACTGGAATCTTAAAATCTGTTGAATTCCCAGGTGGTGATATTCTAGAAAACAGAAGAGCACATCCAAGAATTGAAGCCAAGAAGGTCCTTGTTTTAGGTTCTGGTGGTCTATCTATCGGTCAAGCTGGGGAATTTGACTACTCTGGTTCCCAAGCTATCAAGGCACTAAAGGAAGAAGGGATATACACAATTCTGATCAATCCAAATATCGCCACTATCCAAACTTCGAAGGGTTTAGCTGATAAGGTATACTTCTTGCCAGTTACACCTGAGTTCGTCAGGAAGGTTATTTTGCATGAACGTCCAGACGCTATTTACGTTACGTTCGGGGGCCAAACTGCATTGTCTGTTGGTATAGCTATGAAGGATGAATTTGAATCACTAGGTGTCAAGGTCTTAGGTACCCAAATAGATACCATTATCACAACTGAGGATCGTGAATTATTTGCTAGCGCAATCGACGAAATTAACGAGAAATGTGCCAAGTCACACGCAGCTAACTCAGTCGATGAGGCTCTTACTGCTGTCAAAGATATCGGTTTCCCAGTTATTGTCCGTGCTGCCTATGCACTGGGTGGTTTGGGATCTGGTTTCGCTAACAACGAGAAGGAATTGATCGACCTATGTAATGTTGCTTTCGCATCATCACCACAGGTTTTAGTAGAGAGATCGATGAAGGGCTGGAAGGAAATCGAGTACGAAGTTGTTCGTGACGCCTTTGATAACTGTATTACTGTCTGTAATATGGAGAATTTCGACCCCTTGGGTATTCATACTGGTGACTCTATTGTGGTGGCGCCATCTCAGACTCTATCAGATGAGGACTACAATATGTTGAGAACCACAGCTGTTAAAGTGATCAGACACCTTGGTGTTGTTGGTGAATGTAACATCCAATATGCGTTGAACCCAACCTCTAAGGAATACTGCATCATCGAGGTTAACGCACGTTTGTCCCGTTCTTCTGCATTGGCTTCTAAGGCTACTGGTTATCCTCTTGCATATACCGCTGCCAAGTTAGGTTTGAACATTCCATTAGATCAGGTCAAAAACTCAATTACTCAGTCTACCTGTGCTTGTTTCGAGCCATCCTTAGATTACTGTGTTGTTAAAATGCCAAGATGGGATTTGAAAAAGTTTAATAGGGTCTCCACTGAACTATCATCATCTATGAAATCGGTGGGTGAAGTTATGAGTATTGGTAGAACCTTCGAAGAAGCTATTCAAAAGGCTATTAGATCCACAGAATACTCTAATATGGGTTTCAACGAAACTGACCTAGATATTGATATTGACTATGAGTTGAATAACCCATCAGATTTAAGAATTTTTGCAATTGCTAATGCATTTAGTAGGTTGGGCTATTCAGTTGAAAAGGTCTGGGAAATGACCAGAATTGACAAATGGTTCCTCAACAAACTTTATAACCTAACCAAGTTTAGTGAAAAGGTGACTGCCGTTGGTGCCATTGAGAATCTTCCAAAGGATATCCTAAGAGAGGCAAAACAATTAGGTTACGATGACAGACAGATTGCCAAATGTTTGAAATCCAATGAAGTTGCTGTTCGTAACTTAAGAAAAGAATTAGGAATTACACCTTTTGTGAAACAAATCGATACTGTGGCTGCTGAATTTCCCGCTCACACTAATTATTTGTACATGACATACAATGCCTCAAGTCATGACTTGTCATTTAATGATCGTGGTGTTATGGTATTAGGTTCTGGTGTTTATCGTATCGGTTCTTCTGTGGAATTCGATTGGTGTGCTGTTACTGCTGTTAGAACTCTTCGTCAAAACAAGTACAAGACTATTATGATTAACTACAACCCGGAGACTGTTTCGACAGATTATGACGAGGCTGATAGATTGTATTTCGAAACCATCAATCTAGAAAGAGTCTTAGATATTTATGAAATCGAAAACTCGCAAGGTGTCGTTGTATCAATGGGTGGTCAAACATCTAATAACATCGCTATGTCACTTCACCGTGAGAACGTCAAAATTTTAGGTACTTCTCCAGATATGATTGACTCTGCTGAGAATCGTTTCAAATTCTCCCGTATGTTAGATCAAATTGGTGTCGACCAACCAGCATGGAAGGAATTAACATCCATCGACGAAGCTCACAGTTTCGCTGAGAACGTTGGATATCCAGTCTTGGTTCGTCCATCATACGTGCTATCTGGTGCAGCCATGAATACAGTTTACTCAAATAATGACCTGGAAGCGTATCTAAAACAAGCTGTGGAAGTGTCTCGTGATTATCCTGTCGTCATTACCAAATACATCGAGAATGCTAAAGAAATCGAAATGGATGCCGTTGCAAGAAATGGTGAACTGGTCATGCATGTTGTTTCAGAACATGTCGAGAACGCAGGTGTTCATTCAGGGGATGCTACCTTGATTGTTCCTCCACAAGATTTGGCACAAGAAACCGTCGATAGGATTGTTGTTGCAACAGCAAAAATCGGTAAAGCTCTAAAGATTACAGGTCCATACAACATTCAATTTATTGCTAAGGATAATGAAATTAAGGTCATTGAATGTAATGTTAGAGCTTCTCGTTCATTCCCATTTATTTCAAAGGTTGTGGGCGTCAATCTAATTGCACTAGCTACCAAGGCTATCATGGGTCTACCATTCGAACCATATCCTGTGGAAAAATTGCCAGATGATTATGTTGCTGTGAAGGTGCCTCAATTTTCTTTCCCTCGTCTAGCTGGTGCTGATCCGGTTTTAGGTGTCGAGATGGCCTCAACTGGTGAAGTTGCCACATTCGGTCACTCTAAATACGAAGCTTACTTGAAATCATTAATAGCTACCGGATTCAAATTACCAAAGAAGAATATTTTATTATCGATTGGGTCATTCAAAGAGAAACAGGAGTTACTACCTTCAATCCAAAAGCTGTACCAGATGGGCTATAAGCTATTCGCTACGGCTGGTACTGCAGATTTCATTTCAGAACATAACATGGCAGTACAATATTTAGAAGTCTTGAACAAAGAAGATGATGAAAAGTCCGAGTACTCTTTAACCCAACATTTGGCAAATAACAATATCGACTTATACATCAATTTGCCATCTGCAAACAGATTCCGTAGACCAGCATCATACGTTTCCAAGGGTTACCAAACACGTCGTATGGCTGTTGACTACTCCGTTCCATTGGTTACAAACGTTAAGTGTGCTAAATTGTTAATTGAAGCTCTATCAAGAAATTTGACCTTAGACGTTTCAGAGCGTGATGCACAAACTTCACATAGAACTATTACAATTCCTGGTTTAATTGATATAGCCAGTTATGTCCCAAATTCTTCTAATGTTACAAATGGTCCAGCTGAGTTGAAAGAGACCTCTCGTCTGTATCTAGAATCCGGTTTTACCTTCATTCAAATTATTCCAAGATCTATCAGTGGTCCAACAATCAAAGACGTATTCTCATTAAGAGCTGCTGGTTCTACTGCTCAAAATTCTTCATACACAAATTTCTGCTTTACTGTTGCTGGTACACCAAACAATGCTGATCTTGTTGCTCAAACTGCAGATAATGTTAGTGCCCTATACTTGCCTCATCGCGAACTGAAGAATAGAATCTCGGATGTAGCAAAGTTGTTGAGAAACTGGCCGGCTAACAAACCTGTCATCGCAGAAGCAAAAACATCGGATTTGGCTTCGGTACTTTTATTAGCTTCTTTACAAAATAGACCCATCCATATTACTGGTGTATCCAACAAGGAAGATCTGGCATTAATCATGACAGTGAAGGAGAAGGATCCTAGAGTAACCTGTGATGTTAACGTTTATTCTATGTTCATTACCCAAGAACAATACCCAGAAGGTGTATTCTTACCAACGGATGAAGATAAAGACTTCTTCTGGCAAAACTTGGACGCCATCGATGTTTTCTCAATCGGTATACTACCAACATCCCTTGCAACGATCACCGGCCATAAGGTTGAAATTGGATTAGGGATTAAGGACGCACTACCATTGCTACTTTCTGCTGTCGAAGCTGGTAAGTTGACGATTGCTGATATTATTACTCGTTTACATGATAATCCGGTTAGAATCTTTAATATACCTGAGCAGGATAGCGTTGTGGAGCTTGACCTAGATTACAGTGCAACCCATACAAAGAGATGGTCGCCATACACGCATGGGGCATTGATGGGTGGTATTGAACGTGTTGTTGTGAACAATGAGTCATGTGTATTAAGTGGTGAATTAATCGCATTGGAACCAACCGGTATTTCTGTTGTTAAAGAAAAATCTGATGCTGTTTCTCAAGATGTTCCTAAGGTTGTCCCAGCTGCTAAGAGATTTTCAATTTCTAACGAAAGACCCAAGATATTCGATAGCGTCGAAAGTGCAGAGGATGCGATTATCGAACCTCCTCTAGAGCAAAGGTTAATGTCTTCCAAGCCTCCACGGGAATTAACAGCTCCAAGTGCTCTTCAGAATTTGATAAATGGCAATAACCCATTCAAGGGAAGACATATTCTGTCGATTAAACAGTTCAGTCGGTCTGATTTACACGCCTTATTCGCAGTTGCCCAAGAATTGAAGGCTGCCGTTGCTAGAGAAGGTGTTTTAGATTTAATGAAGGGTCATGTTTTGACTACCATTTTCTACGAACCTTCAACGCGTACTTGCTCTTCGTTTATTGCTGCTATGGAACGTTTGGGAGGTAGAGTTATCAACATTAACCCAGATTTCTCCTCTGTTAAAAAGGGTGAGACCTTACAAGACACTATTAGAACTTTAGCATCATATTCAGATGCAATCGTGATGCGCCACCCTGATGAAATGTCTGTCCATGTCGCTGCCAAGTTCTCCCCTGTTCCAATTATCAATGGTGGTAACGGCTCCCGTGAACATCCTACACAAGCGTTCTTAGACTTGTTCACCATTCGTGAAGAAATTGGTACTGTTAATGGTATCACAGTGACATTTATGGGTGATTTAAAGCATGGCAGAACTGTTCACTCTTTGTGTCGTTTGCTAATGCATTACCAAGTAAGAATCAACCTGGTATCCCCCGCAGAATTGAGATTACCAGAAAGCTTAAGGGAAGAATTACGCGAAGCGGGTATGTTAGGTGTTGAAAGTAAAGAATTATCTCCTGAAATAATCTCAAAGTCCGATGTGTTATACTGTACTAGAGTCCAACAAGAAAGATTTGCTGACAGGGAACAATACGAACGTTTGAAGGACGTATATGTTGTTGATAACAAGATCATGGCTTACGCTAAGGAGCATATGGCCATCATGCACCCATTGCCTCGTGTAAACGAAATCAAAGAAGAAGTTGACTACGACCATCGTGCGGCATACTTCAGACAAATGAAATATGGTCTTTATGTCAGAATGGCTTTACTAGCTATGGTTCTAGGTGTTGAATAGATCCACTACTAAAAGTACCCATAAATATATGTAAATTATGTATCATATTGTAAAGACAAACTATATTTTAAATGAAGCTCTCTGAGATCTGTAAATAAATATTTTCCTTATATCTTCTTCAACTGGACGATTATCTTCAAATTTTTGAATAACGTTATCCTTGGAAAGTCGATTGGCTACATAATTCAACAAGGCGCCGCAAAGGATGCTTTCTGTTCTCTTTAAGTGCCCGCATATTATCACGTACACGGACCGAGCCTTCCCTAGACGTTTGATACACTATACAAAAAGTGTCCAGAATGGCGAAGCTGCATCTCTTCTGCGAAGTATCTTAAAACAGGGTTCTAAAGAGGTAGGAACAAGATATCAGAGACCTATAGTCAATCTACATCAGAGGAATGTTGCCAAGAATGATAGGTTTGCCACCGCGACTGATGAACGCATACCTATAAAGAAGAGGAAAAAGTTCTTCATCAATTGGAGTTCTGGATCGGCCCGTGCAAAGGAGGCTACAAATGCTGTAATTAATGAAGTGTTCAGATTGAACGAAAGAGGTGATATAAATACTGTTGAACCCAATACCAATCATATCAAACGATCAAATATTAGGTATCTTCTGAAAGGCATAAACTTGGATGAATCTAGTATCCGTATTGTTAATGTTAACGAAGTTGAGCGACGAGATTCTATAGAAAAGATACCCTTAGTCAAGATTGTGGATATCAAGAGTGCCTTGAAAAGTTATTCGGACTATTTGGCAAAGCAGAAGGAGGAAGAACTCGTTGCCAAGGGTATTATTAGCAGAAAACGTGAATCACATCGAGACGGATCCTTGAAACATGTGAAGTTATTCTGGCAGATTAGTGATGAAGACCTGAACAATCAGAAAGCCAATGAGATTGTCAATCTACTGAAGAAAGGAAATAAAGTGAATATATACTTGGATGATAAAACAACGACTAACCCAAATGATTGGATGGAAGCATTTGACAATATAGACGAGGAAAGGGATTCATCGAAGAAACTTCCGAGAAAAGTATTGGATAGGCGGGGTCATATTTTAGAAAGCTTAAATGCAATTATTACCGACTTCTCACTCCCTGCAACTATCGAAGGGAATATTCAAAGTAGGATGCTAATGAGATTGAAACCAAAGACTACCACCACTAATGACAAAGATAAAATGCTCCTAAAGGAAAGGAGAAAGAAGGAGAGACAAGAGAAACTACAAAAGAGGATCGAAAAGAAACGAAAAAACGAAGAATCATTTAAATCATCCATTCTGCTGTAAATACCGGATATATATTGATTCTATAAAAGCTTTTAATTTCCATCCTTTCGTATACACGGAGCTCTACGATATCACCAACACAGCGCCTGTAAGCTGATTGTTTTCCAAATTACTATAACCATACTGAGGTATACCCACAGCGATCCGATTATCCGGTCCTATTACAATAGACTTTCCGAAATTAATGTTGCCTTGATTAGAATTAGCAACATTTGAGAAATACAAATGCGTTTTATCAAGGGTCATTTTACTCCCTCTATTATCGTCTTTAAACTTCAAGATCTCAGATATGTCTACTTTAAAGATGGCCCCATTACCTGAGAAACTTTGCGGAGATGTGACGAATAATGCCTCCTCATATTCACTGTAGAGGAGAGCTGTTCCGAACGCGTAATTATAAGGAGATTTCCTCAAGCTATATCCTAAACTCAGCGGCAACATAAACTTCAAACCATCTACCGTTTCTTCATATATGTATACCGTATTAAAGAGATGCTGCGATATACCAATAAAATTCCTCGTATCTGTTTTCCAGCTTATTATTTCTTTTCCAAACATACCATGCTTCTTTGAAGGAACAAGAGGGAGTGGTGCTGGATCAACGGTATCCCAGCAACTTATAGATCCTTGGTTTATAACAAAAAGCGGTATTGGTTGAAAAATATTTTCAATAATTTGAAAGGCCAATACTGTACCAGTATTTTGGGCAGTCACGTAAACATATTTACAGTCACTGTCTGTATTTGACACTTCAACTTTGGCCCCAAAATGACTATAGGGTTTAATAGACAGTGAACCCTTAAAGCTAATACCGGTTAAATCAGCTATGGTAATTACTTGTTTAATCTTTCCGTTCAATAAAAATTTCAAGAGGCTCTTACCATCAATCATTATAACATCTCCTTGTTGCTTATCACCAATAACTGTACTTGACAGCAGAATATCATTTATACCATCATCATTTATGTCGGCTATAACTGATATTTGTAATTGGTGGAAATTTGGAGAAGGCACCTCTGATATCGAAAGGATGTGAGTGTCTGCTTTGAAAAATTTGATCGTATTCAGCCCTGGCTCAGAAACAACCAAAAAATCAACGTCCCCTAGTGAGTAAGTATGAACTTTGCTCCCAAACATTGCTGTGACAGGCTCTGAAAGCGTTTCATCACGAATTTCACGGGTAGATGTTACAGACCAGGGTATCATATAGACACTACCAGTCGAATCTTCAAGTGGTGCAGCTACTGCCACATACAATTCTTGAGTGTTCATAAATTTCCCTATTGCCATCGACGTTCCAAAATTGGAAAATGCGTTCCAAGGTGAAATAATCTTTGTATCCCGATTGTAATTCTTTAGGGAAATTATCCTATCCTTCTTGCCATCATTCATCGTATTGGGAAGATTCCCACATATCTGAAGTGTCTCGCTTAACATATCGTCTTTTTTGAAATCTATAGAGAACATTTCTTCGAGGGTCTTAATACATTTACGAAGAGTTGCCACTGTATCCCATTCTCCACCCATCCAATATTCTTGCAGAAACTCTGCGCTTCTAGGGTATTGCGTATTTGCAGTTTGCAAGATAGTGGCCCTATCTAACTTAAAAGAGGTGACTTCACCTACGAGAGCAGTGATACCTCGATCTATACAATATTTCAACTCAGAATAGTTGATCAACTTGCTCATAACTCCGGTCCTCTTTATAATTTCTATGATATCATCTTCTCGGGGTAACAACCAATTTGCATCTGTAAAATAATCCCAACTGTGTGAATCAACCCAATCCTGCTTAACCCAGTCATTTAGGGCATAAAAATCACCAATGACGTCGACGAAATCGTGTGCCTTTTGAATATCGCCATCGAACTCAATTTCTCCTAGAACCTTAACTAAACCATGATCTTTATACTCTTCTACCAGAGAGTGCCATGATACGTCGGATACTTGATGAGAAAAGACTCCCATAATAAATGCTTTCAATATCAGTGCATCGGGGTTTTTCTCAAGTCCGGCCTTACCGTACTTCTCATGCCAATATTCGAGACAAACCAATAAAAATTTAGGCCAGTGAGAGAATTCTGCAAAATCCTTCCATTCTTGGTTTGGTGCACAACTGTACAACGCATCCGGGAAGAATGCACCAGCCTTTAGCCATGGCACATAAAATTTTGTCTGCCTCTTAATGATACGTGTCAGGAAGAGCAAATGTCTCGTAACGCCCGCGGATTCACTCTGTAAAAGAAGTAGCAATAAAATCAGCAATATGTATAAGGATCTAAACATATCATTAGGCTGATTCCCAAGCACGCTTTGCTTTTTATCTCGAATGAGAAAGAAACTAAAGATAAATGTACAACATTTTTTGAAGATGCCTCTATTTTTATTCGATAAAATATTTGAAAATATGTCAATTTCCCGAGCGGTAAGCAATTTAGTCGCTTACAAAGTTGATTAATAATCTCATTAAAGAGGGTGTCTATCATTCATTATTATGTACAGAATATCTATCGTAATTACGCAACCAGGAGTCTCTAACGTATCTATGCTATATTGGATGACCAAATCCTGAGGACAGCAAGAAATGTTTTGCACATTCATATGCAGTCCAAGAAATTGCCGTTGCGGGCATTGTAGCTACAATACGGGGTTTTAACCCCTTCAAAAAGCCTCGCCAGCCATGAACCTGAAGAATAGCCCTTGCTGCCTTTTTGAAAGTATCAGCCTGTTTCATCACTTCCAGCGAAACCTTATCACTTCCTCTTATCTGTAGAGTAGTTTTAATAACGTCGAGCGGGGTGGTGATGGCTGCAGATATAGTTCCACTCAAGCCACCACAAATGCAATGGATCAATGGGTTATATGAACCAGTCGGATTGAATATTTTTGTAGAAGATTCGTATATTACAAAATTTAACGCGGTGAATGGTATGTTCATTGCGATTGTTGTTGGATATGAATAATAGAATGCAGAAAGCCCCTCTTTTTGGTATATATTCTTGGTGATATTCCATACTTTAGAGTTTGTATTAAGTTGCATTCTTTGTTTTATAGTATCGAATGGATTCATTAAGGCATCAGAGGCAACGGTTGCCGCAGCACCACTTATGGCTGTCTTCATTGGTTGATGTGTGTGTATGTCGTGAGAATCTATCAATTTGGACTTGAAGAATTCGTATGTGCCAAAATAGACCGCATGTGCCGGCCCTGCCCCGAGTATTACTGATTGTACACCCTTCCACAGTGCTAAGGAACCTTCTGATGTTGTGATCTTGGAAATTTGTGATATTAAAGTGGTTGAAGGGGAATTTGAATGTGCAGATTGTATTCGTGTCTTTAACGCATCAACTGGAAACATAACCGAATGCTCCATTATTCCTGCGAAAGCACCAGCTAAAAGCTGGTGGTACAACGGAGATGTTGTAGGCATTGATTCGTAGTCGACATCTGCTGCCATGTTATGGATAGATGACTCCTGCATTGTATATCTTTTTAGTCAGTGGTAGGTCTATGGTTTCTGCACCAAACAATAGGAACAGTTATCGTTTATCGCTATTGAAAGAGGACAAACAACTCGTTTTCGGAGAAATCGTAGTTGAGTGTTGAACTGTGGCAGATCTATTGAATGTAGACAGTGGAAAGCGTAATTCTTCGGAAGTTATAGTTCAAATATATTAATGCGAGATTCTCTGATGTGTAAGCGCCTCACTTAAGTCGCAATTGATGATCACATCATACTTATCTATTATAAAATCTCCTAATAGTTTATTTTCCACATTCATGGAAAATTCCACAGTAAATAATGAAAAAAAACTGAGGTGAGGAATTCACTTGAAAGAACCTGTGGTTCTACCGATAAAAATTCCGGTTCTTGAAGAGTCTTTCTGGCAGGTTGTCTTTCAGTTATTAAGGTTTAACCAGTCGTATTCTCAATGTACCATTCCATTTCATTAGTACTCGCAGGTCGCTTTTTGCCCATAATTGTTTAGCATGTGCAGTTTTATTTGGCATCATATGTTGTAGCTCAATCCTTGACGCGACTCTCTCGTCTTCCTCTTAAGCAACAACAGTTTACATACGTGACAGTGATAAACAAGAATCTTGGAAATCATTGTTTTGTCAGAGCAATTACACTGGGATATTATTTTCGAGATTGCTTCAATTTGTCAGCAATTTCCAAATCTCTTGTAATAAGATACTTCTTCACCATATTCCATACATAACATTATATAAAAAGACGTGTCATTACGGTGAGCAGTATATTTGTCGAAGTTCGATACGTAGTTCACTAATATTTCAAATTGATCGACTGAAAGACGCAAAAAACGTGTATATCGAAGTTTGAAATTTGGAAGGAGCTTCTTTCGATGATTACTTTTCACAACCATGATCCAATGTCGACGAATATTTCAGTAGTGTAGTTATTTAAATGCATGTGCAAGAATATACACATGAACATCCCTTCTTATAAATTCTTACTTCATGAAATATTGGCTGAAGAATACCATTACTGAATTAAAAAGTAGACGCAATAATTCCACATATTAAGGAAATATACCCGCCTAATCTGAAGTGCCACTACCGCATGTGTTTCAGCAAAAACTATTGTCGCATATCTAAGTATAGTGCTGGATCCACTATATAATCAGTCACAACACTACATTAATAACATTGAAGTGAGAAAAAAAGGTATTACATATCGTTTGCTTGTTCTATGAATGTATGATACTTCATTGTCACACTAGCCATATTGAGATTACATTCAGTACGACACTGGTAAAATAAATCACCAGTAGAGTACTATGATACGAATTGAAAATGTTATGCTACACTCCTGCAGATAACAATATTACACCTGGTCCTTACAGTCAGATTATAAATGTCATTTCTGGACCATTATGGGTGTCCTGAATCTAGACGTATAGTGACAAGTCCATTGAAGTAAGGCATAGAGGCAGTACAATGAACGCCTCTTCGAAACCTAATTTCTCACCCTCAGAAGACGGGAAAAGCGAAAGGAAATGAAAATAACCCTCGGAAAGTTTAATCGGAATTTCCATTTTCCTCTCGACAAAAACTGAAGGGCTATTCTTATCGTGGGTGTCACGCATTATCCCAAAGCAGTATGTTCCCCTACGGCAACGTTTGCCCATTCAAGTGAAAAATTGCAGCAAATTTAGACTTTTTTAACCACCGAGGCGATGATCATGATCTGTGTCGTACCAGAGTGTAAGGACCGTAGGGCCACCCAGTAAAATCCGGGGTATGGAGATTACTAAAATGACCCTCTTGCAGCAGACCAGCGGTTATATTCCCGCTCGGGTGTTATCCAGATGCTGTTATTACTTGCTGTGCTGTAAATTTGTATATAAAGGGTACAATAATGGAGGGAAACAGTCTCTGTTGTAGTATGTACCCACTCTACTTATACAGTTGGCAGAAGATACTGTAAAGTTAGTAAACATGATATATCAAGTTGGGAAAACCGTTGCATCAAGCGGGGCACTAAAGGCGGCTGGTCAAAGGCTTGCAAATAGAGTATTTCAAAAGAACGTTTCCAAGACAGCGGCGGGAAATTCTTTTAGCTCTTTCAAGGAATACAGGGAAAATGCAAAGACGTACGGTCCATTAAGTGCAAGTCTGGCCCATAGACGCCATTTGACTGATCTTCATATGGGTTAAACTCTGTACGACATCCGTAACTTGAACAGAAACCGTCCCCCTAAACCAGTTATTTCCAAATATTCTATCCACTGATAATTTTATAGATATTCTCTTATGCTCTCTTTCAATATATATGTATAAATACGTATTCAATGCCACATTTCAAATTATTCTCTGTCGGATGCAAGACTGGTATGTCTTTACATCTCTGGAATTCACAGTTAAAAAGTCTCAACGTAGGATATTGGCCATGAAGAAAATATCATAACAGTAAAAGGTATACCGGCATATACAATAAATCTGGTTATAATATCAACCTTCGAAATACCACAGAAGGGAAGACATTCGCCTTCTTTTTGCGTTGTCTGTAACGTTTTTTTCCTGAGAATTGAATCCTTCCTGTCATCCTTCAGATTCAATATGCGTAATACAAAAACATTTGCCAGTCTTCGACTAAGGACATATTTCCATACAAGTAAACACGGAACGCCAATCGCTAGCCTAGTCAAACCTGTCACAAGGTCGGTCCTTCCAAAATTATAAACCATTTTAAATCCAAAGAGTTTGATAAACCAGTCACAACATTCGACACCAACAATGACGCCTACGAATGCAACACTGTCCTCGAAACATGGACATTCATCAATGGGTCGGACATGTTTTAATAACAAAGACAATCCCCAAGCTATACTGATGAATGGGTACCACCAATGGTCCTGTGGAGCAAAACCGCTGAATGTACTCTTCAAGACCAATCTCGCTGTGGTACAAAATGCTCCCACGAGAGCACCACAAAGAAGATCAACAAGCCCATGCATTCCACAATATAATCTACCTACAGTCAAAGACAAACAATATGATAAAACCAATACGGAGTAGATGACACTTTTTATAAGAGGAAGTTCTGTAAGTTTGAATATCTTCAAAAGAAAATACAGACTCACTCCAACAGCGTTTGCAGTGTGCGAACTGGGCATTCCATACTCTTTTGTAGTGTATTTGCTTAGAGTGATCCGATGCAATGGTGGGGATGCAGGTCTTGGTAAACAGAAGTAATCCTTCAAAAGACCACTTAAATAAATCGAATACCCGAAAATATACACCATATCCATGGTAGTGTCAAAATATCCAAGCCATGTAGGTAACGGTAAACATAAGACGTAAAATGTGTGAGACCCCAATACCGCTGTGTATGCAAAGAAGTAATCTAATATCGGGCTGCGAATTCTTTTTTGCCAATGACCTAGTATCTCGGACTGTCCTCTACTAAACCATGCAGTGAGTAACTCTCTCATCTGAAATCTAAAATTACTCATGCCTTTCTTGAAATGGGAGTTTGGATGATTTCCCGGGTCAGTTAAATGTGACACCTGAACAACAACTTTGGGGTCCGAAATTGCTCTCAATCTTGATTTACTCATTGATTTTACGGTACCAATTTCTAGTCTCTGATAAAGATATACATATAGTAAGTGCAGTGTTGTGCAAATTTTATAGACAACCAGCTTGATCCTAAAAAAACTTTTGAATAAAATACAGTAAACATATACATGTTCAAGATTCTTTATTTTACCCCTATAACTGTCAATATCTCCCTTTCACTTTTGAAGATAATAACCGCTGAAATAAACCCTCGAGAGTGTCCCTTAACTCCGAAAGGACAGTATATAAAACCCATACAACTTTAAAACCCATGCCTATTGGAAAATATTCCAGGAAGCTTTTTCTATTTGAAGATTGAAAAAAAACTTTCCCATTATGGAAATTTCAGTCTGAAAAATATCAGCTGTAGTGGCATTCTTTCGCCGGAACTGCCTTACGATAGCCGAGACACCGGCCGAGAGCTTAGGCCCAGTATGCACCGCCTCAACGGAGGTTACTATAGTTGCAATGCTTTAAGCAAATCTCAGCTTTTGATGCTTTAAGCTAACCAAAAAACCATATATACACCAATAAGCCAAAATGGAAAACGATAAGGGCCAACTAGTATGTGAACCTATGCTCCAAATTTATGATAGATGGCAATAACAGACAGATTAGGGTTATGAATGAAACTATCAATGTAAAAAAGAGATACTCATGATTTTATCCGACTATTGAACTAATAATATACAATGTGGGAATATACCGAAATTCTGATCGAGAATGATAATATGAACCTATACCTGGGTGACAAGACGTCAAGGACTAGAGTCCTTCGAAAAAGACATATCTAAAAGATAATATCCAACTTTTATTGAGAGACAAAAGAAAGCTAATATACTCAACACAATCAATGACTTGCACCAACCTGTATCCATACCAATCTGAAGGAAAACGCCATATGACTACCATAATGAAAAAAAAATATAGCCAGTTCTTAAGTTTACTAACATACCAATTCTGGTCCTTCCCATACGACCAAAATACTCCCATAATATAGGTCGAACTTTACGTTCCAAGAAAGTGTTCTGCTTCCAACAGAATCATCAAGGCTGATGACCACGCCTCTGTCCAAATCAACGTTGCCAAGGTTGACGAGGAAGGCCGTGCCATCCCAGGTGAATACATCACTTACGCTCTATCTGGTTACGTCAGATCTAGAGGTGAGTCCGACGATTCTCTAAACAGACTAGCCCAAAACGATGGTCTACTAAAGAACGTCTGGTCTTACTCTCGTTAAGAAAAGAATAAAATAGAAAATCCATATTTAAAATTAACCATATCTTATGTATTTTTTGTCCATATTTCTTTTTAACAAGTTAAATAACTATTAATCTAAGTGTCCATATTATTCTGCATATATCAATTTGCTTTGGCACCTCTTAATGGAGAAAACAATTACAAAGTCAAATCTCCTCTGAACTTTCATACATATTGTGAAAATAATTCGTCAATACTGACATTATGTGAATAAAGAAAGGAGACTCGAGAGAACTGCATTGGCACTGAGAAATCTATTCCTAAAATGTTATTGTTTCCTTTTATTTATTTAACCATTTTCATACAGTTCAGTGGAATTGGAGGATCTTTTATTTTGCAATATTTGACACTTTTCACCTGAAAATTATGATTTTGAAAAAAAGTTCCAAAGGATAGCTCAGTCTTCGTTTCTAACTGGTGGCTTAAATTACGAATAGTGTGTAGAAAAACATGCAACAAGACATATGATAGCATGAATCAAATATACAAGATTGCTATACTGCTAAGTGTTCTCCCGATCTTTTATAAATATTTCAGTCATCAATTTGAAGAAAGGAAGCATAACGAAATTGTTTCATATTATAAGGAGAGGTCAGCAAACGTTTTGGCAAAGTACGACAGCTTTCTCAACAGACGATTTAGGTTTGAATCTGAGAACCAACTAAAATTACCGAGTTATTCCTTTGATAGTAATATATTAAACCAGCCACATGATATAGGTAATGATGTACCTTACCCGAGAGAAAATGCAACCTTACTGATGTTGGTTAGGAATGCCGAATTGGAAGGAGCATTAGATTCAATGAGATCACTAGAAGATCGTTTTAACAATAAATATCATTACGATTGGGTATTTCTAAATGATGTTCCTTTTACTCCTGACTTTATCAAGGCTACAAGATCCATGGCTAGTGGAAAAACTAAATATGCCCTAATACCCAGCTCTGATTGGGATAGACCGACGTGGATCAATGATACTACGTTTGAGTATAATCTAAACAAAATGCAAACCAGCGGTGTATTGTACGGTAGCTCCAAGTCATATAGGAATATGTGCAGATTCAATTCAGGTTATTTTTTCAGACAAGAGATTCTAAAGGATTATGATTATTATTTTAGAGTAGAACCAAATGTCGAATACTTTTGTGATTTTCCATATGACCCTTTTAGAGTAATGAGGAAACATAATAAGAAATACGGCTTTGTCATTGGATTGTATGAATACGAAGATACAATCGAAACGTTATGGGATGCCGTTGAGGAATATATACAACTAGACAATGGAACCCATATTGACATGAAACGGAATTCTTATGACTTCATAACAGATAAAAGCAAAATTGGTAAATATGAACCAGTTACGGAGTCCAATTCAAGCTACAATTTATGCCATTTCTGGTCAAATTTCGAGATAGGAGATCTAAATTTCTTTCGGAGTGAGAACTATACTAAATTTTTTGACTATTTGGATTCGAAGGGTGGATTTTATTATGAAAGATGGGGCGATGCTCCTGTTCATTCTATTGCAGTAGCACTGCTGTTAGACAAAGATGAAATTATTCATTTCGACCAAATTGGATACAGGCATGACCCATTTTTCACTTGTCCAAGATCATACTACATGCGCATAAAAGAACGATGTAGATGTGATGCTGACAGTGAAGACAACATTGAAATTACCCCCAATAGTTGTTTGATGAGGTGGTGGAAGAATGGTTCAGGTAAATACTTTCTACAGGAGGACTAGTTGAAAATGGGTTGAATTATTTATTGTTTTTTGCTAATAGTTGTAATAATATCATTTCAGTGAAAAAACCCCTACCTTTATTACTTATAGAAGTACAAATATAACGATCTGTTAACAAATTCAGAATGCGAAGATACAAACTGGGTTTATTGGCCCATACCGATTATTTATTATTATGTGCAGAATCATTTAATTATATTATATCATATTCACTTCTACTAGTACAAAGTCTCTAAATTAGATAATTCCTTCAATATTCTCTCCAACTCATCATCTGAAATTTTAGTACTTAAACTTGGAATCAAAGTCTTTGCTTCATCGGCAGTATCACATGCCAAAGAACCTAGTTGTGCAATTTCGAAAGGGTGTAAACCTGTACTCTTCAAAAGCTGAATAACTGCACCAACAGTTTCTTGATCCCTAAACCTGGAGAAGTTTGTAAGGTATTCCATTGTGTTCTTTAGGTCCTTATTATTACCCGTTGTTGTTTGTTCCAGAAGGCTATCAAGCGATTCTAATTCCTTCTCGCGAGTCTCATTCCTCATAAATTCCTCTTCAGCCTCATCTCCCTCCTCTTCCTCCTCGTCCTCATCCTCGACTGCAGTTGTCTCATCTCCATTCTCAGTATGAGTGCTTGCTATATTTCTCTTTCGTTTGGTCTGCGAACGTTGTGCTTTTCTAAAGGCTCTCCTACGACCAATCAGCGCTTCCTTTATTAATAACCTAGTTTCACTTAGATTCAATGCTATCAGCTCTTCCTCTTGCCCCTGATGGTTGATCTGCTTCAATTGGAATTCATGACCTAACTGTAACGTGGTGGCATTCTCCTCTTCCTCAGCCTTCTTCAGTCTTCTCCTGGATGTCTGGAATGTTGATGTAGAGATATTCATAGTCTATAAGTGTATGCCAGAGTCTTAAGCGGTCCCCAAGTTGTATATTTACTGCTCGTTTCAGTGAAGGTATATGGATGAATATATCACTTATCCATAGTGCTCTTTTCTGTATTTTTCAAATCAATATCATAATGTACGGCTGATCCTTAAGTTAAATTACCCGGTTTTGGGCTGAAGTGACTATAGATTCCGCAGTGTGCCACTTCGTTAGTATGGAGTGGGAGTGGCATTTAGGTAACCTCCACCTCTTGGAAGGATCGTTTCACTCTATCTTTCAGTGGTGAACAGAATTGCTAACTATGAGAATGCGGAATTTACGAAAAAAAGGATCCTGTTTTGAAGCACTTAGATCATAAACGGTTGAACAGAAATATAAAAACACTGTCAATCCAAATGGGAGAAAATTGGAATGAGGTAATATGAACGTATCTATGAATATACGAACAAGATGTATAGTCCTGTCACTTCGTTAAAAATCTTTGACAAAAAGGCGATTATATCCATATAGACCAATTTTTGACTGCTTACTATCAATTTTACAATCCATAAATATAAAGAAACGTTGATAAAAAAGGGAATGAAAAGCACAGGTGTGATTTGAAGAACTCGAAAGGCATTTATTGATATTATTCCACTATATCAGAGAGAAATTTGGGTATTGAGTCAAGGGAAATTTACGCAATCACGCGTTCTAACATCGGAATAACACAACCTCTTATTATTATGCCACACAGAGTCTCAACATATGTTGGACCTAATGTTCCAAAATCTGGGAATTTGGAAGATCCTACACCTGGTGAAGAACCGGTCTCGGGCAACAACCGGTTTCAAACATTAGTGACACCTAAGTTTTCTGATTTACAGACTGACGCTAATGCCTATTCCAAGTCTACACCACTAGCTCGTACCTATGTCAGTAATATTAATGCCACAATTACTGTCAAAGGCGTCATGAGGACATCGGCTGGAAAAAACGTCTACAGAATTGCTCCCCATACAAGAGGGACTAAATCCTGGAACACTAATCGAGACAAGACGGGAAAAGCTATCCCAGAAACCCATCCAGACTTCCAATTCTTGAAGAATGAGACAACTACTAATGGTTGGCCAAGTAGGATTCAGTACTTGCTGGAGGGCGGGTTTAACGAATCATTAGCGCGTATTTGCTCTAGTTTGGAAATACTCACCCCTTTGCGTGATCCTACTTACAATCTGGACGGGTTAGTCATTCGTGCCTACGAATGGTTGTCCGCCCTTTCTTGGGACATGACCCTTCGTGCATCACAGATGGATGGTTCTGATGTACGCTCATTGGATGACACAGTTTCCCCGGTCATCAAACGCGATTCGGTATTTATCGATCCTAATGTGCTTCAATGGGGTGGTGCGCACGTCGTTGACGTGCTTATTAGACTAATTCACTCTACTGGTGGTACCTGTATATGGAGACAAAGGCACGCCGGAGCGTCTGACTGTATACATGTTAATGACGTTGGAGGAACTGAGCTTGTGAGGGCATTGAACTCTATAATCCATATGCTGAGGGTCCAGTACGCTACTAGTGGATATGTTGCTGAATTCGCTTATGCAATGTTACGGGGCATTCATTCCGTGAACACTCTTGTCGGCCATACTGATGAAGGTGCGTGCATTCGTGATATGTTACGGGCACCAAGAGTTCCCCGTGCCAATGGGTTCTTTACTGCCAGCCCAGCTTACTTTCGTGGCCACATATCCTGTAACCCTGTCACTCGGAACGGTCTCGCATCAATTGTGGACTCTCTTGTGCTAGTCTCTGCTGGATTAGTTAGTGTTTCTGATCCTGGGGCAGTTGGCAAGGATGGCAAATTGTACCGACTGTGCTCTGCATAAATGAGACCGAAGTAGCCGTGCCATACATGACATTAGCCCGTTCCCAAAAATCACAAATCGGAAGTGTTGCGGTACCTTTCTTCGAAAACTGGATCCAGAATGTGGTCCACGCTTTGGGGTACGCTGGGAAACCATCTAGCCCGACAAGTAACAGATTCGCCACGAGTGCCGAAATGATCGAGGACCAACATGTTGATTTCGAGACAGTAAACCCCTGGTTTTGGATCGAAACAACGTCAGTTATCTCGAAGTTTGACTATACAGTCTGTCCGCTTGAAAGCATTTGCAACCAGGGAGTTACTGACTACAATGGCGGCACTTCTGAATATCGTATTGATTCTAGCTCTTACTTCAATATTAAGGAACACCCTTTTGGACATTATTACGTGATGATAAAGCGTTTTGGCTCGATTAGACGCGAGCCCTTACTATGGGCCCTTTCTTTACTCGAGATTGACAGTGGCAGAAAGGGTGTCAAGATTTCCGGTGGTTCTCCCGACATGATTCTTTGTCCTGGGAATAAGATCACGTCCAGTTTGTGTCGTGAAGGGCAATTCAGTCTCCCGGATGACATGTGGGAGAGGGGAGACTCTGCTATTCCGGCTCCTCATGAACTGATCATGCCGGGGGAGTCTTTCTCCTTCACTGTGCAGCCTTTTGCCTCGACCGAACATGGTCCCATAGACACAGGATTGCCTACTTTAGACGACATTATCAATCATGGTGTCACGCTCATGTGCTCTTGTCCAGAGTTTGTTGGGGTTACAGCCCTCACCAAACAACCACTTAACAGTAATCGCAAGTGTACGGCTGGTTATCGCGTAGTTAGGGGGAGGTTGTCGCATCTTGAAGCTGCAGATAGTTTCGATTGCGAGTCATTTTGTGAGGATCCTGAGGCTCTATGATATTTTAACACGACCTAATTCACTGTAATATTTGCAGGGAGATTGGTTATCTGTTAGAGATACTGTTATAGAACGATCCACTGAAAGTGGACTACGGGTAAAAAGTTGGTAGTAAGAGAATATCAATTTACGAGTTATTATGCTTTTAGGCTGGCGTTTGCCCAACCTCCAGTTCTAGCTCGAACAGTAAACTGAAAATCACTAGGCAAATTGATAATAATATCTATCGCTCGACGTTAAAGAGAGCTGGCTCACGTCTTGAAAGTGAAAGTGAGCGGTTTCTACAAAGGCAAGACGTAACTCTTTTCTTGTATTTTCTGGGTAGGAGACCGACACAAGCTGTTGAACTGCTCGACAAGATGTGCCTTCTGTCTATTTATGTACGTAAAAGAATATAATGACACTCGCTCTCTTTCCTTCCTTAGTAGATAAATGAATACACTTTGCCTGAGAGCGGGAAATATCAAGGGGTGAAATTCTGGTGAGAAAGAGGGAAAAAAGGCTCCTTCCTGGCATTTCGGACTTGCCCTTCGTTTTCTCTAGGATTTCCACGCGCGTTTCCACGGAATGTTGGCCTTTTTCTTGCCTTCCCCCCTGCAGTTGCCTAAAAAAGACATATATTTTGGCTGTCTCTAAGTGAAAAAAAAAACACCGACCAAGGTTATTGACAAAAACCAGATTTAGTTCAGTCTATAAACTAGAGTCATGTTTGAAGGTTTGGGAGTTACTTTCTCTGTATTGTAGAAGAAGTAACCGCCAGTTCTCCTTCAGCAACAGTCTGTTGTCCCTTCTTTGCTGTTTATTTCCTAAAAGTGCCCTAAGGTTACGTGCTTTGGTCGACTATTTATTCGATTATATTTCTTCCAGATTAGTTATCGGTACTTTCTCTATACCAAGTTTTATACAGTTTGTCCATAGAGTACATTTATATTTCCCGGTACTTCAAATACATACGGTAGAAGAGTGGAATAGATTATTTCCATTACAGTTAACGCATACATTTCCGGATATCTCCCTACGTTATCCTTATTGCATTTTTTCCCAGTTTATTTATTTCAAAGGATATAACGCAACCAAACGGGGTACACAGTCATTTCATTTCATTTATAGACAGAATTAGCTTTTATTGACAGGTGGAAAATGGATTCGACGAATTACAACAGCGCATCACAACACTCTCTCAGTTCACTGGCTGAACAACCAAATGAAAATAGCAATAATAACAGTAATCAAAACAACAATACTAATAGCAATAATGGTCAAAGTAATCAGAACAATAAGCATGCAAAGAGCATTTGGAATCCAAATTTCCTTGATGAAAATGAAATGCAACCACCTAGTGGGTCTCACCAACAGAAATTACGACAACAGTCTATACATCAACAGCCGCCAAATACAAGGTTTTCCTTTAACAATCCATGGGACAATGAATCCATTCCAAATACCTTACAGCAACAGCAACAACAACAACAACAGCAACAGCAACAAGCTAACAATCCAATCCGTTCTCCTGACTATGATATGACCTCTGAATCTCCCAAGAAAGATTTCGAAAGCTACAAGAGGAGAAAATCAAGTCTTATCATACCACCGACAAGAGCTGCCGCACCAAATCCGTTTCAGTACGATAATTACCAGTTCTTCCCCTCTGGAATCAATAGCCGAACGCTCAATTCAGAACAGACAGGTTTAGTGGGGGGCCCATCTGCGTCCTCAATGGGTTTATCAAGTGGGGGCACGATAACGACTGCATACCAACAACATAAACAGGCGTTGCTGAACAAACAGCAACAACAGCAACAGCAATTGAATACTAGATTCATCCCATCTCTGTACAATCAACAAGATTTTCAAAGAAGACAGAGTTTAGCTACAACAATGTTTTCAGATACTTACTATAACAACAATAGAACTAACAGCAATGATCCTAGCATGAATTATATCCCCTCTTCCATGAATAACGGGACTGGTTCTGCTGTCAACCCTCTGCATGGCTCATCCAATATTGGTTTTAACTCCGGATTAGGCACAGTACCGACATTCTCGCCATATAGACGTCTTAGCGCGTATCCTACAAGTGCAAGCCCAGCGACTTTCCAGCAACCATTCAAACAGCTGCGAAAGGATGAATTAATTCAGCAACAACAACAAATCGTTATACCTCAAATGCAAAAATGTTACCGTAAGACAGACCTGAAACCCGTAATCAATCCAAATCCACAGTATAGAAGAGCATCGGTTCATTCACAGACAATCTCTCCGCTGAAGGGATTGACTAAGAATCTAATTACCACTTATCAACTATGTTCTCCGGACTTTATCTATCAAACTTCAAAGAATCCAAAGAGAGTATTGACCAAACCTAGTGAGCCCAAATGTAACAACGGTTACGATAATGTCAATAGTGACTATATCTTGTATGTCAATGATGTCTTGGGCACTGAACAAAATAGGAAATACCTAGTCTTGGATATCTTGGGACAAGGTACATTTGGCCAAGTTGTCAAATGCCAGAATTTACAAACAAAGGAAATATTAGCTGTCAAGGTGATAAAATCAAGATCTGAATACTTAAATCAAAGTATTACTGAGGCTAAAATATTGGAACTTTTGAACACTAAGATTGATCCCGATAATAAGCATCATTTTCTAAGAATGCACGATTCCTTTGTTCACAAAAAGCATTTATGTCTAGTATTTGAATTGTTGAGTAATAACCTGTACGAACTACTAAAGCAGAACCAATACCACGGGTTATCAATGCAATTGATCAAGATATTCTCAAAACAAATGTTAGATTCCCTTTGTGTCCTTAAGGATAGTAAATTGATTCACTGTGATTTGAAGCCTGAGAATATTCTTCTTTGTTCTCCAGATAAACCAGATCTCAAGATAATTGATTTTGGTTCCTCGTGTGAGGAGACGAGAACCGTGTACACTTATATCCAATCGAGATTTTACCGTGCACCGGAGATTATACTGGGAATTCCCTACTCCACAAGTATCGATATGTGGTCACTTGGTTGTATCGTTGCAGAACTATTTTTGGGTATACCGATTTTCCCTGGTTCATCGGAGTTTAACCAGATAACTAGGATAACAGAAACCTTAGATTATCCACCAAATTGGATGCTTGACATGGGTAAGAATACTTCTAAGTTCATGACAAAATTAGATGATGCAGACATAATTTCTACAGGACGTAAATATAGACTGAAAACGGTGGACGAGTTTAATAATGATGTTCCTGATGCTAAGGAAGAACCCGGTAAACAATATTTCAAGTGGAAGAAACTTGGAGATATCATTAGGAAGTATAAATTTTCAAAGCATATCGAACACTCTCAAGAATTGATCAACCAGGAGTTGAATCATCGTGAGTGTTTAATCCATTTCTTAACAGGTATATTGAATCTTAATCCGTTGGAAAGATGGACACCTCAACAGGCTTCATTACATCCGTTTATTACTAACCAACCCTTCATGGGTGAATGGTTCCCACCTGGTACGTTGCAGTCAATTTCGAGGGCGCATAATGGCAATCAGAATAGGACACATACACCCGCTGACAATGTTTCTTCTATAACCGTTAAACACAACATATCGCCGCCTGAAGGCACAACTCAAAAATTCCATGACCTAACAATAGCGGAAGATTGACCCCTCCTGTTTTCTTTCGTCTTTGCACTCATTTTATGCCAATATTACTCTTAATTGCTAATGCACCTCTATAATAATAGTAAAGTAATATAATAATTCTCCTAATACTCGTAATATTACTAATAATAATTGTATAAATATGGATGTATGTATTACAAGAACACATTAAATACTCCTGAAATGGGATATCAGTATCTTCTGACCTTAAAATTAGTAATATAAGAGATGAATCAAGGTTTATTCTAAATGTAATTAAATATAATGTGACTTGATATACCAATGTGAGAGAA
Source organism: Kazachstania taianensis (assembly GCA_003708865.2). NCBI lineage: Eukaryota > Fungi > Ascomycota > Saccharomycetes > Saccharomycetales > Saccharomycetaceae > Kazachstania > Kazachstania taianensis. The sequence continues at coordinate 117,755 of PPOK02000002.1, read as the reverse complement.
ATATTCATTAAAAAAATTGTATATACATGATTTATACGTTTGGCATCCCATTGTTGTCTCTATTAGTGATTTTTATCCTGGTATACGATATTATGATGACCGCTTGTAGCCAAATTGACAAAATTAATGCCAATAGCCAATAGGTAAAGGTATTATTATAATTATGACATCTATGATTGTCAAGTTATGCTTGTAGTGGTTGTTGTGAGGGGACCGCATCCGGCAGAGGAGGTGCCATAGGCTTTGCTTGCCAAGCGGCATACCTTTGGAACATCAAACCGACACCCTCGATAACACCCAGCAGACAGGCACATGTGATTGCACTATTTCTCGTATGTTTCCAACCACCTCTTACGGCCAGCGCACCACCAGTAAACAGACCAGCGATGATTGCGTTCCAGGGATCTTCTCTCTTCCTTACCGCTTTGACACCACAGTCAAATGTGGAGAAAAGCCCACCCCAGACACCAAAATTACCACCAAGCACAGGCGCACGCGCCTTGATCGCATTCAGAGAACCTAGTCTTCTCTCCCCCATCGGAGAGTTTCTAAAGCCCTTGATACCGTGCCAAACAACACCACCAATGGCACCCATGGCGAAGGCACCACCAAAATCGTTCAGGATGACGATGGGACATGGATCCCTCGAATGGTCGGCAGACATGGGCAGATTATTGTATGTGTTTCTCGGACGTGAGGGCGTGTACCTCTAGACCAAACGTTGCATAACTAGTAACACTCACCATGGTGGAACTGTTAATACTCTCCATGGATTGGATTCACTGCCGAAACGAAACTTTCCTGAAGCGGGAATTCGTCCGTTTTCCGGGTAAAAAATATCCACCACTATAAAATATAGCGTTGATTAACTGGGATATACATTAATGTATAACTATATATATATATATTGGGATGTATCTCTCTACGAGGGTGACGGGTTGTGGTTTACGATTGATTGCGGGCATTTTTACTCTCGCTGAAATATTTCATCTTTGATGCAGAAAATGATTCATTAATAATTAAGACTGGTAGCTGATAGTGTGACAAATTTCTGCCTTTAAATTGACAGTAAACGTTAGCTTACACCAAACGTTCAGCGGGAGAACCCGGCAATACTATTCAGTATACTGAAACCTTTTGTTCCTTCGTCTGTCTTGCGGTTCTGTTTTCTTATCCTTTAAACTGCAGTGGGAAACAATTAGTTATGTCCCTGGTTACCACTACCGTTACCACCACTTCCACCAGCCGAACTGCTGCTACCCTCGTTGGGATCTCTTATCTCTACAAAGTAATAAACAACACCAGGATGCGTATTCTCGTTCAGTACTGAAAATCCGCCGAATCTGGCTTCTTCTGGATACCCGCTCATGGAGTCTAAGCTAGAGCAATCCGAGTACTTTGGCACCACCTTTCTACTACGAAGTATCCTGTGGGTACTCTTTCTCTTATTGTGTAAAATTGTTGGAGTTGAGCTTCTTAACATTTTCCTATTTATGCTTGTATTTGTAAAATTATTTGTGACCATACACTTGTATATGCGAATGGATAATATTACGATACTATTATTTTTGTTTGATCGTACTGTTGAAGAAAGGAATGAAAAGTTGGAGCGGCCCCTCTATACTCCCTAGCTATTTAAATAGTACTAAAGCCAGCGACAAGCCACTTAGTAATCCCCTGAACAGCGATTCCGGATAAACAGACGGCATGACAAAGCAAATAAATCAGGGAATCCTTTTCTGGGGATGAAGGAAACGGAAGGAGAATTGTGAGTTCCGGTTTGAGTCACTTTCCCAAATCTGATAGTGATTTAGAGTTTCACCAGCCTTTGATACGTTGTTATCTCTGGTGCCATTGTTCTTCCCATTCGCTCCTTGGTGCTTTCCTGCGCTGTTTTTCTGGGAGCTTCTGGGAGAATGTTCCAGAAGATTTTCACTCTATCCTTCTTTTCCTTCGCTTTAAAGTTTCCTTAAGCGGCCGCTGCCGAGGTTTTTCCGGGCGTCCGGGATGTTGTCCGTCTTCACTGTACTTATCCTTCTAGAAGTTCTTAGCAGTTCTTCTTTATTCCATTGTGGACGTTCCACTTTAGTAGATTGACTTCATGATGCAATCGCCAAGAAATGATTACTATCTACAAACGTATACTCTATATGACATCTATTTTATACAAGGGGTGGTGTGGGGTTGATGTTGATGTATCTCTCTGGAAAATGGTAGATCAATCGATGTCCTCGTTGGCTTGCTCTTCCAACAAGAAAAGACCGTACGGCGTGGGTCGTATATCTTCCACATTTTGTTCCTGTAGTGTATTTGGGTTCTTACCGCCGTAAGGACTCTGGGGGGCACCAATTAAGTGTTTACCTAGTTTACTACCGTTTCCTAGAACTACAAATTTCTTCCTCGTTTGTTCGTCAACAAAAGTCTTGACCAAATCGTATACCCAACTTAATACCGTAGGAACGTTTACAAAATATTTGGCATACAGCAACTCAGGGTAATAATCCTGGAAAATCGCAATGATTCTCTTGACACAGCGTTTCATATCGCGATCCATCTTCCAAAAGGATACCCCTTTGTAATCGTGCACTTGTGTCATGTACCAATCTTCCTCGTCTCTAAAATTTAAGAGTCTTAACCCTCTTTCCATTAACCCAATCCTGTAACGAATGAACTTATCTGGATTTTGAAACACTTTCTTCTTATCACTTAATTGACCATACAGATTCCATGTGACTACTTTCTTGTTAGGGTCATTTTCCTTAGAATTCGTCAATATCCCAACCTCTGTCAAGTTCTTATCGTGTACCTCCATAAAGGCAGCGTTCAATGGGTTGAAATCTTGTCTCCACTTCAGTATATGAATAGCATGCTGAACAATAACTGAGTACTCGAATTGATACGCCTTACAAAGCTTGAATATCAAATGATTAGCAATATCCTCGTCGTAGTATTCTCCGCCAGATCCACTAGGAATTAATTTATACCCATATAGCTCATCGTAATCGTTGCAATTCTTGTGGATGATAGCAGGCAGTTCCCCTTTAAACTTGTCAAAGACCTTTCTCTCTGCGTCTGTGTTAAACTTCATAGAAGTCTGCATGGCCATGATGTGCAGCGCTTTTCTATTTCCATGAACGTATAAGTCAAGGTAGTATATGAAAAGAACAACACAGGTGTTGGTATACCTTTCGAGATGCCTAGATCTGAAATTTACCACATTGAAAAAAATCTGACAGAAAAAGTCCGTTTAGTAAGCAGCAATAGCACTTACAATCCACGATTGCACATTCTTTCTAACGAGTTAACCGTCGGTATAATAGCTCGTATAGGCCCTCATAGTAGTTATCGGCCTTTAAATACTTTATATACGTTGATTATGTACATCTGATAAACGAGAAATAAGCGACTGTAAAAGTTGAGCTAGCCCGATTAAAAGTGTTTTTTTAAGACCTAAAGCGGCTAAGAATATTGATCTAGATATCACTATATTTCTCTGTCTTTTTCCATCAGAATTGAAACTGCTTGATGTATCTTGCTAAAAGGGAGAAAATAATGCTAGGGAAAGTAACCACAGATATTCTATGTTTTCTCGTATGTATTCCAAAACTCTAGCCACACTTGATACCATTTATTAACCACCGTTGCGTTACCATTTTGCTGAGTATTATGACTAAGATTCTTCATGCTCCATGGCTTTATATTTTTAAAATCAATAATCTTGGTGAATTTCCTACTGTCTGTACAACTTTCATGTTGATCATTGATAAACTGTGTAAAATTAAGCGATTCCTCGTTGGGCTCTAATACAGTTAAGTAACCATCCGACGAGATTTCACCCCACGTCTCCCCAAATAGTTCCCTCAGGACGTCAAAATCACTCATTTGCAAGTATTTTTGTATCTTGCATAGTTTCTCCTCGTCACTTCCATACATTGTGAAGTATTCCTTGATGCACATTGCCACTTCCTCATTAGGCTTCAATATTATGACCTCTGGTGGTTGATTATTCGTGGCGACATTTGTCAACAAGACACACGTTTCGTTATCAATCTCATCGTATATGTTCTGGCTTTCCAGCAATTCATCAATGTTGTCAATGACCATACACGTTGGTGAGATATAACATATCAGGTCGAAGTTTGCGTGTATAAAGGACACGAACAAAGATATGATAAACCACTTTTTGTCCTTCAATTGGCGAACGGTGTCGTTGTCTGGAATATGGAGTTCTGTCAGATCACTAAAACAGTCTCTACAGATTGGCATGGTGCAGATATTGTACTTGTGCAACTGAGAGACGTCCAAATCCTTGTCATGTAGAACGTACAGGGGATACTTCGAGTTAGCTAGCGAAAGAGAGTGGAATAGTACCACCATCGACTTCACAGATTCGATGGAATCGTCCTCTAGAGTAGTAACCCAACACCTGTTAACATTCTGCGGAGGTGTTGAGCCCTGTCGACTCTGTGAATTGATAATCTCGGGTTCGTTAGTTGAGACCCCCGAGAATGAAGACCTTGGATTCAACAATTGCCTTATCCACTGGACATCCTGTATCGACCCCCTCCTCGCAGGCATAGTCGTAGACGATGCAACAGACACCCTATGCTGCTCAGAAGCACTGTTACTGAATGGGTTTCTCATCTGTTGTGCGAAGGAGGGTTGTCCCAGCTGTTGTGGCAGGGGAGACTGCGTTGAGGCCGTATCTCCGGGGGTTCCAAGATCCAGGCCGTTCAAAATATCACTCACAGAGTCCCTGTTACCATTTGTCATGCTGTAGTGATGCTTGAATAGTTGATATGACGTGTCGCCAGGGTTTGCGACAGCGGAATTGGCATTAGTGCTGTTGTTATTCGGGTTGATGTACACATCTGTGTCCATGACGGCCTGCGTCCCGGAATCAGCCCCACCAGGGGTCTCACCACCCATACTGGGTGTCCCTATGGGAGAGTGCCCAATATTCGGCGTATAACTGAGATGGTAGAATCCAGTGGCTCCCTGGGACTCCGACCAGGACTTTCTCACTGCAGCCGCCAAATCAGGTGGCAATCCATCCTCGTCCACATTATTCCTATCGTTATTATCAGTGTCACCCATCATTTTCAAATGATTCCGTGGTGATATAGTACGCAATAACCCTTAGACTTTGGTAAACAGCTCCAAATCGCTCTAAACTCCAGGTAGAAAGAAGGGAGAAAGTCAACGGCAGAACAACACAAAGGAATCAACAACTCTCAAACGTTTTCGATACACCTGTCGCTATCCACACCAGCAGACAAGAGCAACTAGTTGCCAGGGATTACCCTTTGAACTGGATTACAAACCTGTTTCTTACAGAGAGGGAAAACGATTCGCGGTTCATAAGCGCTAAATCACGTGGATCCGATCTGATCCGGAGTCCCTTTGATAGTGATGCCACCACTGTAGTTACGCCCTGTCTGTTGCACCAGTGAGGTATCTCCAGTTGGTCGAGCGTGTCCCCAGAGTATGCGGAAGGCATTTATACATGTGTCGGTGCTGGTCAGGAAGGGCAAGCGTGCCGAGGAGGAAGATCTGAGATCCACGATTAAGTTCCTAACAAAGGGTTCGGACATCGGGCAGACACTGAACCGATTGATTACCGAGACACCGCGTATTGTTGACCGCAAGGGACAGGCGAGAGGAACACCAGAAGGATCGGTAGAGGCTAAACATGTGAATACCATCCTAAGAGTGCTAAATTCAAACCTGCCCAGAACCAAGAATAGTCAGAAGAGGGTCAAAACGCACTATAGTCTATTCTTCGAGCAACTAAAAGGCGTCTTAGGGTCTCCAGGAGCAACAAAGGGAGTGGTGTCCTCAAGGAAGCCCCAACTTTCTATACTCTCTCCTCAGATTGACTATCAAGCATTAACTCCGGAGCAACTATACAATAGACTGATGCTACTACAAGTCCTGGGGAAATTAACACTGGTTGAGATTTCCACAATCCTGTTATCAAAGAATTTTAGCCAGTATGATCGAGTCATTGAAAATCTGCCGGTCTTCCGAGATCAGGACCAATTGACCATATCGCTTCTAATATATTACAAGACACATAATAATAACCTGTGGCAAAAATACTATAAGTCATACATTCAGAATTTTGACACTTTACACAGTTCAATCCAAAGAATCTTTTGGAGATGTATTACGAGAAATGGTCCGGCTACCATAGAACAAATTATAATGCAGCTTCCGAACTGGGATGCAGCCCAGTTGACAGTATTGTATCAGTCCCTATTCCTCGAGGCTACCTATCTTCCGATTAATGTATCTAACATGAATAAGAACCAAGAACTGTTCATTAACACTCTCAAAGTACTCTCAAAATTCAACGATAGGTTTAAATCGTTCATGATTAAAGTGGTGAAACTGAGCATTCAGACAAAACTGCATGATCAAAATGTGCAGATACAAAATCAGTACAAGTTCACGACATCGCTAAATCTAATACTGCATGACATTTATAATAAAGATAATATTCCAAGTGAGTTAAAACAAGATATCCTAGGATTGTTTAAGATGATTGGTAGAGAAGAGCAAGATTTGAAATCTCAGATTTCATTGAAATTCATATGAGATAACATGTATAAAAATACTAAAGGAAAGAAAAAATGTTCCAGACTATAGGTCATCACTATTTCATGGGTCAGCTTAACTTTTAAAAAGAAGCAACCTCTAACAGCGATGGTTTTAAAGTTGGAGATTACCCCTTCTCATATAGAGAAGAGATAACGTGAGTTCGATATATGATATTACAATGAGTCACAAAAGATGAATGGACCTTAATGAAAAGAAACGAATGGCAGCCGTAGAAACATTCGGAAGAGAGGATAGATCTTGGAATAGAAGAGCGAGAGAACTAGAATGAAATCAAATAGACCAACGTTTTATTTTATAGAAGGGAGAAAATACAACGCTTTAATGGCCATTTGTAATATCAAAGGAAAGTTACGATAACATTCCATTTCCCAAGCGATCTCCTAAAATCTATCCCCTTACTGAACACTTCAACTGTTACATCCCTCCTTTTCAACCTACTCACTTTGTTAACATTTCCATAAGGTTTTATCATATAAGAAACGAAAGTAAGTTCCTTCAAAGAGAAGTGATTTTTTTCTATCTCTCTTCCTTTTATATATTCGTGAACTTTTTTATTCCGAAGATTTTTTCTTGCACGTGAATGAGGTGAAATTTTATTAGGTATAAAATCTATGTAAAACATAACAACGATTATTTTATATGCATATTTTAATAAATAGATAGATATTTACTATGTTATAACAGATATGATGCTATTCGCTCCCAGAGACGACTAATTTTTCGTTCAGTTCCCGACAAATTTCCCTATCAGCATTCCTATTCTATTACAATAGCAAATGCAGTGATCTTGACTACTCACATAAATGCTGCCCTTCGTGCTACAGTATCTTCAATGTCATTGCCCTTGAATAATTTTAATGATGGGTCTTGTTTTGTCCATCCAGCTAGGTTTGTTTTAAAGTTTCTGTGGAAAAAGACAGGATGGAATATTTTCTCATTGTTTTCTTGAACTGCGAGTGAGGGAATATCATTCAACATGAGGAATCGTAACCTTGGGAATCCTTTTAAGAATGTGAAATAAGTGTTTCTAAAATGATGTATTAGTGTATGATATAAATCAATGACATCTTTCTCAGACAGAGGTTCGTGTGGTAAGCGCTCTATTAAATCGCCTTCTTCTCCGCTTACAAAATGAGGTGGTACTCTGTCAGGTTCCTGGTCGACTTCTTGTGGTTGCTGATAAACTCCTCCTGCAGTAAAATTCTGAAATGGTGGGATGTTGTTATTACCATACATTGACCTTGCATCAGAGCCTCTTGAGGATCTTGGGCTTGGAAGTAATTGAGATTTGTCCTGTCTGTAATGTGCTATGCTTCCATTCATTCTCCTGACAAACTCAGCCAAGTTCATTGGTTGCGTTCTAACACTTGGATAGTAGTCACAAGCCTTTGAATATGGCAACAAAGACAAATATCGCATCATCTTGAAGATATCCTTACTTGCAATGTCATGAATATCGGTTAAGTAATAGTCAATAGGGAACACGAATATTTTTCTTCGTAAAATTTCATCAAAAACACGATTACAGTTATTACAGTGACACTTTTGATTGAGTTCAAACTTGTTACCACTCATACCAACTATTGGGGAATCGATACCTTCGAATCTAATATCCAGGAACTCTAACTTCTTACAATTTAACAAAATCGACAGAAAGATCTGTGGATTTGTTGACTCTGGTACGTATTCTTCCAAAAAATCCATTTTCAATCTCTTTAAATTCGTTAAATGGTTAAATAAATCAACCAACACATTTGGGTCTTGTTTTATTGATATCAGGGAGACATCTTCTAAGTAGGTGAAGTTCTTAAACTCCTTGATCATTTCTACTTCGCTGTCTACTAATGCTTCGTTCCATGATATTATAGTCAAAGTCTTTAGGGCCCTTACATCAAATACGTCACTCAGATGTTGCAATTTGGGAGATCGTATCTTTGAATCATCAAAATATGCTTGATCAAAGAATTCTCTTCTCCAATGTAGTTTCAAATCAACGATCATTAATTTTTCCTTTAAGTGATGCAAATAATTAAAGAGTAACAAAGGGTCCATGAATAACGTCATATGTGATAGGTTGCTCGATATCCTTTTATCCAGATATGTTACTAAATTTGGAATATATTCGAGGGGGATGGCTAATTCCGGTAGTGAGCTTGGAGGAGCCATATCAAAACTGGTCAAATTCTTCTGAGAGTAGTATCCGTTAGAAATTATATCATTACAGGACGAGTCTGTAACGTTTTCCAGTCTCCTTAATGATTTGCCTTTACAACATAACAATTTCAAAATCTTTTTCTGTAATGATGGGTTCAAATCCCAGTTGATTCTAATCCACTCGACGGACTCTACTATATGATCATTAGTCTCGAGCGTGCTGATTAGTTTCTGTAACTTCCTGTTGGCTATCTGGCGAGCCTCCTCCTCTGGTAATAATGATGGGATATAAATTAAAGTCCAGTTGATTGCTAAATTCATGAAATCGCTTCTTACTACATTCGAGTCGTTTAGGTATATTCTCCTGTAGAGCAGCTTTGTGGCAAGCTTATTCCATCTTTTATTGATAAACAGACACTGAAGTCTGTCCCGTTGTGGTAAATGAGATATGATTTCACGTATGATATCGTCCGGAAATGATTCCAGTGGGAATATGCCTGTTTTGCACTCTATGCTGTTATTATCTGAAGATGACATATTTACAAAAGGTAGTCGTTCAAATAGTATTAATATGCGGGGTGAATATGATTGCTGATGACGTTTGGATGTTATGTAGCTTCAATAAAATTGGGTCTTGGGGTGCGTGGATTAATGCTTGTTATTTCTTCCCTTGCCTAGCCGTTTTTTGTTACCTGTTGAATAATATCACTGTGATACGAAATAAAAGGTTGTTGCGGTTGCTATGCAATATTGGATATTTGTGCGCCAAAGTATCCAGTAGCCAATGAATATTATCTTGTAAATGTTGTAATATGCTCGATTGGATGATTTTGAATCACAAAAAGGAGAACACCAAATTTAACACTCAAGAAATTTATAATAGGAGAAAAAAGTGGAATGAAAACAAAGTTACTAAAGGATGCAGAGCACTATTTCAAGGAGGAGCGTCGAATACTATATATACACTACAGTGTATTCTCACAATATGAGAGCGTGTGGGGTTTAGGTCGGGGTGTAGTCAAAGTTTGGCCAAAGAATAGCCATGTATAAGGAACCTTGACTTCACTTGACAGAATTCCGATATTTGGGAAATGATTGCACATGTTGATCAAGTATGTAAGGAACATAATAGTGGGTATGGGAATATCTACTATACTTGTTACAAAGTAGAGGTGCGGGTACCCGTGCCGGTGCGGATAAATTCTCGGAAAGGGGCCCCGTATCAGATGATTTCTGCTCTGTGAGGGGGTAAAGTGGAAGAACAGACTGATGATTCGTGAAACTGAGGGGAACAGAATCCTCAAAGGGTAAACAGGTTAGCTGTCCCCGTTTAGAGAGACATATTGATTGCGTACTATTTTGTCTATGGGTTACGAGGTGAGGGGAGAAGGATTTGTTCTTGAACCACTATTACATGTTCAGCGGGTATTAGTAACTCCGTATCTCTCTATCATGTTTTCGGATATATGCAGTACAAGAAACAAGGTAACGGTGTACTATTTTGGTCAATGTTGCATTGTTTTTGGTTAATGAAGGGTTACCTTTCAACAATCGTTAGTGCACTGTAAAACAAGAAAGCACTAACATCCTCCTCGGCATGGGAACGTCACTTCTAAGTCCGTGTGTCTCCTTCGAGTAGATGTTCTCTCTTCGTGTTGTAATGTTACCCGCAAGGCCCGAGAATTATGAAGGCGCAGTTAACTTTTTCTGCGACGGGGTTTCCTCTTGGATATATATAGTACTGAAAAAGCCAAGTTAACCTCCGCTGTCTCGAGACAGGTAGGCGTTGTACAAGACAAGAACATCACCGCTGTACACTAGACAAGTACAAAGCACATACATACCATCGAAGTAAAGCAAAAAATGGCGAGCCCACAGAATACCAACGAACAAGCGCCCAGACCACTTAGGGAGGAGGGAAGAAAATACATCTACACAGTCAACGGCACAGATCTAGTATACATTGTACTAGCATTTTTCATCCCACCATTACCTGTTATCATGAGAAAGGGTTTTTTCTCCAAGGATACACTACTGAATGTTCTACTCATGCTTATCTTTTACTTCCCGGCTCTAATCCACGCGATATACATCGTTTACGAAACCAGTGAACAACGCTCTAGAAACCAACCCAGCGGATCGAGACTGGGATCTGCTGACGACGAGGCAACCGTTCCTTTGACACTGAACAACGGTGACATCAACACTGATTTGGAGAGTGGGATGATGCAGGGAAGTCTAATCGATAACAAGGATCTGGATGGCCATGCTGCCGGACTGCCAGCGTATGCCGAGGCAACGCGTCCTGGAGGCAGTAATGGAAATCTCGCTCCGTTCGTGAATGTGACAGACAACAAGATACAGCACTGAACGAGATCTGTGTGCCACGTTGGCGTTCCTAATTTTATTTTCAGTATGAGAAACACATATGTAGCAGATTACTTCCGAGGCACATGCACTAGCATGTGCGTTTCCGTGTAGCCTCTTTACAATATAGCTTATCTACGACTAAAGAATACGGTATTGACCTCATCTCCACTCTTGGTAACTAAATTTCCACATGGGGGCGCTGTGCCTCGTTCCTTTGGAATTTCTCTATGAGAGTCTTCACATTCAAGATATTTCCCCAATTAGGAAAATGCGCGCCGGAAGTCCGGAGTTCTCAACGGAAAAAACAGACGATAAATATCACCACAATAACACTACAATGGCCACCGATAGACCGAACCCAAATGCTGCTAGTTGATTCGGCGCCAGTGGTTGAGTGGTCGTTTAACACACTTTTCAATGGTGAACGGGGTTAACATTCTTTTGAGTGGTTGTTTCCGTGGCGTTGTTGTGTTTGCTTTTACACGGTGGCTTGGGGTTAAAGGGGCGGAATGACGCGTATTCCAGAGGACAAAGAGAAGAGGTCGTAGTATTGGGTTGTTGACTGGTTAGTAGAACTATCCTGTGTATTTCTATCACATGGACAATGGTTTGTTTTTACGTATAAATAACGGTGATTGGTTATCAGTTCTTGGTATATTACTCTTCATTCTTGTTTCTTACTCTTTCATTTAAAGAGTATCAATACTCACCACCGCGCAAGAACAACAACAACTGGAATTGAACATGACTGCCAACAACAGAGTTAAAAAGGCAGAACTTAAGTTGAAATACAATCCAAAGTTATGTACCTACTTGGAGGACTCTAATGAATTGTTGACCGATTTCAAGTATCGGAATGTCGTTATTGAAGATACATTCGATAAGCAAATGAATTGCATCGAAAATGATTATAAATTCAAAGTTGATCTGAATGCCCCGGAAAAGTTGGGTGTTCTGCTAGTCGGGTTAGGTGGTAATAATGGGTCTACGTTGCTAAGTTCGATCGTTGCGAGTAAAGAGAAGATGAAGTTCACAAATAAAGAGGGTGAAATCGATTGTAGTCTATTTTTGGGTTCCATGACACAAGCATCTACTATAAAATTGGGGATTGACTCCCAAGGTAATGATGTCTTTGTCCCATTCAACTCCTTATTGCCAATGGTTAAACCGCAGGAGTTTGTCGTTGATGGGTGGGATATTAACGATTCCAATATGTTTGATGCTGTAAGAAGAGCCCGCGTATTGGATTTCGAACTTCAAAGGAAACTAGAACCATTCTTAAGGGAAAAAAAGCCAATGAAGTCGATTTATTATCCCGATTTCATCGCCATGAATCAGTTTGAGAGGGCAAACAATTGTGTCAACGAAAGAGATGGTGAGTTTAGTACCACTAACAAATGGGAGGATTTAACTAGAATTAGAAATGATATTAAAAAGTTTAAACAGGATAATCAGCTTGATAAAGTTGTTGTCTTATGGACTGCCAATACAGAGAGGTATGTCGAGTTGATTGATGGTGTTAATGACACTGCAGACAACATGTTGGAGGCAATCAAGCAAAACCATCAAGAGATTGCCCCCTCCAATATCTTCGCCATTGCTTCTATCCTAGAGGGAGTTCCATACATCAACGGTTCCCCTCAAAATACTTTTGTTCCTGGGATTATCGAATTAGCAGAGAGAAACAATGTCTTGATTGCGGGTGACGATTTCAAGACTGGCCAGACTAAATTGAAATCTGTCATGACTCAGTTTTTGGTTGATGCAGGTATCAAGCCCATCTCTATTGCCTCTTACAACCATTTAGGTAACAACGATGGGAAAAACTTGAGTTCTCAGAGACAGTTTAGATCAAAGGAGATCTCTAAGAGTTCCGTCATCGATGATTGCATTGATTCTAATGATATTCTTTATCCCAAGAAGGCCCTGAAGGCCGATGGTAAGGCACCAGTTGATCACTGTATTGTAATAAAGTATTTGCCAAGTGTTGGAGACTCCAAAGTCGCCATGGACGAATATTACAGTGAACTGATGTTAGGTGGGCATAACAGAATATCTCTTCATAATGTCTGTGAGGACTCTCTGTTAGCAACTCCGATTATCATTGACTTGTTGATCATGACGGAGTTTTTCTCAAGAATCAAGTACAAGAAGGTTGATGACACGGTTACAGAGAACAACAACGCTAATTTCACCGAATTCTACCCGATCTTGACCTTCTTAAGTTACTGGTTAAAGGCCCCATTGACAAGAAAGGGTTTTAAGCCAGTGAACTCTTTAAACAGACAAAGGTTAGCCTTAGAGAACTTTTTGAGATTATTAGTTGGATTGCCGGCCAACGATGAGTTAAGATTTGAGGAAAGATTAATGTAATCGTCCCCTCTCTGTCCATATTGATGTTCTCTTCCTTCCCCATTTCATTTATATTGTATAATCCTGTATCTCTTTGTATCTGAATATATGCTTACTCCTCCAGATAGAAGAGTTATTTTAGGAGTGTCTCCACATTAATTTTTTTTTTGGAACGGCTTTTACTTCTAGAAAAAGAAAAAAAAAATATTCTGAAATTAGAAGGATTTTCTGAAATATTACCGGACGAATGGAGCAAATCATTAACTAAGCAGTTCCCTTCGAATGTAAACAAAACGCACAAACAGAAACGTTATATAAGGATATTGGTTTCAACGGACCCAATATCAAACTTCTGAAATGGGTTCCTTCATCTGTTGGAATGTAGCTAACCATCTTAAGCGGCTGTTTAATGGGTTTGACATACTAGAACGTTTGAAAATTTAAAGGGTGTTATACAAGAATGCCATTCCGTACGATTTCTAATAACGATGAGACCAAAATTGTGGTTATTATGGTTGGGTTACCAGCAAGAGGGAAGTCCTTCATTTCACAAAAGATCATTCGATATCTTTCATGGATGTCTGTAGATAGTAAATGTTTCAGTATAAGCAAATACAGAAAATTGTTAGGAATTGCCCAACCGAAAAGTGATTTCTTTGATTTTAACAACAATGAGAATATGATAATCAGAGAAAATGCAATGAATCTTGCTTTGGATGAATTAGTGCAATGGATGAATACTGATAAACACTGCTCAAATTCTGACTTAAATGAGAATATACCAAATAGTAAAGTAGCAATACTGGATGGTACAAACGTTACAAGACACAGGAGGCAATATATTGTTGATAAATGCCTTGAAAATAATCTCATTCCCATGTTTATTGAAAGTTGGTGTGAACCTGATGATATTACCGTTGAATCGAACATAAACGAGATTGCGCTAATGTCTTTAAGTTCTCAACAGACCAGCATGCCTTTGGATGCGTATAAAGGTGATTTTTTGAAGAGAATTAAACAATATGAAAATTATTATGAAACGTTAGACCAACAGCTTGACCATGATCTAACTTTCATCAGACTAGCCAATATAAATGAGACTATTATTTTGAACAAGATCGAGACATACCTACAAAGCAGAATCGTGTTCTATATCATGAGTCTTCATATTAGACCAAAATACATCTGGCTTTCAAGGCACGGTGAATCAGTATATAATGTTGAACAAAAGATCGGTGGAGATTCCCTTCTATCAGAAAGAGGTTTAAAATATGCCGAGAAACTAAAAGCCATGATTACCGAACATGTCGGCGAAAGGAACCAGGATATAACAGTGTGGACTTCAACTTTGAGAAGAACTCACCAAACTGCACAGTTCTTGCCTCAAAAAAAATTAGCTTGGAAAGCGCTTGATGAATTAGATGCTGGTGTGTGCGACGGCTTGACGTATGAACAGATCGAAGAACAATATCCGGAAGATTTCAAGGCTCGTGATAATAATAAATACGAATACAGATATCGGGGAGGAGAATCATACAGAGATGTTGTGATTCGTTTGGAGCCAGTGATTATGGAGCTGGAAAGACAAGAAAATGTCTTAATAATTACACACCAGGCTGTGTTGAGATGCATTTATGCATATTTTATGAATGTTCCACAGGAGCAATCGCCATGGATGTCTATACCTCTTCACACACTCATTCGGTTGGAACCCAGACCTTATGGGACAGTCGTAACCACCTACAAGGCTAATATTCCAGCAGTTAGTACGTATAAGAAGAAAGGTTCGAGTCAAATTGGAGAGGTACAGGATCCTGAGAGTAGCGAAAATATAATACTCAATGTGCCCAAAGTCCAGTCATAGACTACCCCATTTTTCATCAGTTTTAGCTTTGTGTAAATGTATATATATCTACATATACATCTATTTTGTAAATTAGATGGCACAATGGAATTACAATCGATACAGTAGCATCAAATCATAGGGAAGTTGTATCTTTTAAAAGAGATTGAATAATTCATCACTTCAGCTAAAAAAAAGCCTTACTTCAGGTTTAAAAAATCCGAGAATAATTCAAGGTTTAGGATGTCAATCTTTGATAGCAAGTCGATTCTTTACACAATATACACCTGCTATACCCCTAACTGCCTTTTTGTTGGGCATAGGCACCGTCTATCGATTAATCAGATTATAACAAAGAGATGTCAGGACATTTCCTTAGCTTTAACAAAAAGCCAAGCAAAAGTGAAGAACCAAAGAAGGAGTCCACCTCAAGAAACATAGGTCGGAAAGGAGGTACTGGATCCTCTATACAACCTACTATACGTCATAATGAGAATATATCTTTTATCTCTGAACATACCGATGTGGCCTCTTTTACCGATGACGCAAAATCAACGAGACTTTCAGAGAAGACATCATCTATCTTCTCAAAGGGTAAATTAACAGACATATCGAGTAAGCTCTCCTCAGCAATTTCTAGTACAAACCTAACTGACCAAAATGCAAAGTCCATTCGTGGAAATACCTATAATAATCTGGGCAAACCATTACGAGTAGTAAATGCCAACAAGCAATTTCCGTTGGCCACTTTATCAGAAGAGACATCGAACCTAGATACACCGAAAGATACACGAAAGCAAGATTCCGTCAGTTTACCAGAATTATCCACTCATGAATCATACCAACAATATCTCTTTATTTTAGAAACAAATTTAGTCGAACTTGTGGATGATGTGCATCAGAATGTCATAAATATCTCCAAAGCGGTGATCCAAGCTATCGAATATTTTAAAGATTTCTCTTTATCACCGGCAAACAATTCTCCTCCTACAAATATTAGTACTGAAAACTCTTCCAGTGTAAGAAATATATCAAAAATAGTCTTCCACTTCCTTGATAACTTATTAATATCCGAAGGGTTCTTCAATTCAAAGTATATCTTATTGAAGAGATATCTACAATTTCTAAGAATTTTAGGTATCGATCCTTCAGAGGATAATCCATCAGACACACTCCCATCATTAAAGGTATTTTGCATTGATGATCATTTCAATCTTCCAAATATTGATAAACTAGAGCATATAATTAATGAATTATTACAATCAAAATCAGAGATTATTTCTGACCAAGAAGGGGCTTTTATTGCTCCTATACGACGGGGGCTATGCCAGCGTGCAAGTATTTTAAGTATAGTGTTTGGTATGCCTAACGTACAACAAGAACATTATGAAATGATAAAGGTACTATATTCACTATTTCCGGATATCCATCTTTATATAGTACGCGACACAATAAAACCCTGTGCTAAAGTTGAATTACCTTTCGATTTGGGGACAAAGAATTTGGATTCTGAAGCACTTCCTCCAATAATAGACCGTGAGATTGCCATACCAGAGTTCTCCGCACCATATATGGTGTCTGAATCACCTTTATCCCCACCAATATCAATGTCGATCTCATGCGAGCATGGTTCAAAATCTACAGGTACCCTTGGAGGTTATTTATTTCCGCAAATAGACAAGAATTCCAAATTTCCACAATTTATTGGTTCTGCTTTTGCCATTACAAGCGCCCATGTCCTTCTGTCCGAAACACAAGATTATCCATACGTAAGTGTGCCATCCAACGTACTTCAAAATGCGTACATCGAAACACTAAAAACAGAGGCAAAAAGGTACCCAAAACATTCCAAAGAGAATATTGCTTTTAGAAATGAAGCCACAAAAGTTGAAAAAAATATAAAATGGCAAGCTGATAATAGGTTTGGTCAGGTGATATGGGGTGAAAGATCCATCGTCAACCAACACCTTTCAGATTTTGCTATTATTAAGGTAAACTCTCAATTCAAGTGTGAAAATAGGCTTGGCACCAGACTGAATTTCGTTAGTGACCCCACATTAAAGTTCCAAAATACTTACGTCAAGAAAAAGATTATGAAACTAAACGGTGGTTTAAAGGTATTCAAAATCGGTGCTTCTAGTAACCATACTTCAGGACAAGTAAATGGGACCCGCCTGGTCTACTGGGCCGACGGTAAATTACAAACAAGCGAGTTTGTGGTAGCATCGGCCTTACCATTATTTGCGGCCCCTGGTGATTCCGGCTCGTGGATTCTCTCAAAGTCTGACGACTCCCTAGGTTTGGGTGTTGTTGGGATGCTTCATTCCTACGACGGTAACCAGCAACAATTCGGATTGTTTACACCCATTGGGGATATCTTAGAAAGACTACATGAGGTTACCGGAATACAGTGGGATATTGATCCACACATGGAGTAGTTGTAATTACTTTTCCTATTCCAGAAATTTAGCCTCAAATGACGAACTTTTTGTTTCATCATAGTTTCATACTATTTCAAACCATCCCGTACGGATTTTTCTCTGCAGACAATCAAAAAAATTACCGAGAAAGTTTGCCATAGTAAACATTGAGATCAGAAAACGAGGCAATAATAATACCAGTCCATACCATGTCACTTCGCAGCATATCTATTTGGTGTTATTATATATACAATCAAGTCCGGATGAATACTATTTTTTGTTCTTCTTCGTGTTTCGTGCTACCCTTTTTATATGATTATTCCAGTAAGAAACAAATCATTTAATAAAGTGTAAAACGAGGGCAATGCCTGTTTCGACACCGACACAAAAACATGGATTTGAAAAGCGTGTTCATACACCGCCAACAATTGAACGCGTAAAAGGAAGAACGACGCCTACAAAATTTCTTAAGGGACTTTCTAATAGCGTTTTCAAGAGATCCCCGGATTTAAAAGCACAACAAGCACCGAACTTCTCACAATCTCCCGAATTCAATGCTTCAAAGATCCCAAAAATGTCAAAGAGGCTGAAGACGCCCAAACCACTAAATTTGACTCAACCTATGTCACCACCGAGAACGGTCAAAAAATATGAAGGCTTATCCAGGAGCACGTCGTCTGCAGGCTCCTTCCAATCAGTTGAAACAATGAATCTTGCGTCACCCGTTACGTTGTTTCCCCCAAACTCAAGTAAGCCACGGAACCTAGCCCGTCGTTTACATGATGCATTTGAATCCCCAACTATAAGTAGAGATAGTGCGAGACAGTTGGCAGGGTTACCTCAGTCAGATTACTTAGAGGAAGCCTCTCCATTATACCAAAAAAATGTCAACAATAATATTACGAATGCAAATTCAAGCAAAGGCTTTAAGAAATTTATCGGGGAACGATGTGATATATGTGAGGAAGAAGTGTGCAATAACTTTACTGGTGAAAAAATTATAGAGCTAGCTTGTTCACACGTTGTTCATTATGATTGTTATTTGATTGTGTACGAGTCAACTTATAGTACGAACCAGATCCCCTTGTGTAGAACATGTGGGATGCCATCTCCACCCAAAGATGAGGATGTATTCAATTCATTGACCTCCTCCATTCTAGGTAAAAAGAGTGTTCAAGGCAAGAAAGCTAAAGAACAATACTTAGAACTGAAATCTGCCAAAAATATAGATCCTTCCTTTATGAGTTTTACACCTATCGAGCAAATTATCAAAACTGCCGATCTTTCTTGTAATGGATTCAAAAGTCCTCCATTTGAATCAGAGTCAGATAATATAACACTTCATGATCCAGAGACATCACCGGATAGCATAAATGACCACGATTTGCCATCGTTGTTTGGGCCAACTTCTCCGACAAGTCCCCTGGACAACAGGATGACACCCCAGGTTCAGCTGTTACAACGTCAAGACTCTTCTGAAAGTGAAATAAGTATCATGTTTCCCACTGAGAAAAGTCTATCAAACTTGACTGATGCTCTAATCTTAGAGAATACTCAATTTGAGGATAATGTGATAAGGAAAATAATCTCTGAATCAATTCATGAGCGAATAGGATCTGAGATATCATCGGGAGAGCTCTTACTTTTTGATGTATTTTCATTTTCAACAGATGGTGATGAATGGCAGTCTGATATAATGGTGTATTTTTTCAAGGATATCCTTGTTCTTTATGATAACACCAAGGGGAAGATAATCGGTAAAGTTTCAATAACACAGGTATCCCATGTGACAAAACTGGATAAGAAAAAGTTCATCATTGATCTAAAGAGCGCAATATTACCTGAAATATTCTTACAATATTCAGGGATCTCCAAGGACCCTAACATTGTGGATAAATGGAAATACTATCTTACAAATTTAGAATCACTTCCGCCTATTACACACGTCACAACTGATCTATCCAACATTTCATCCGACGATATTCGCCAAGAGTTTCAGAATTACAAAGAAAATATGGATCGCCCTATTGACAAGCCATGGGTTAAAAATGAAACTCCTATACGATTAATTGTCTGTGTCAGTTTGGACCCCTTCCAGACTCATGGCACACCACAGGAAAGTTACCAACAAAACTTACGGACAATATTGAAGAAAATCGTGGAAAGTTTATCCCCTAAAGACTTGCTGGGTATTGTGACAGTAGGACGTAACGGTCAGGGGGAGATTGGTCCCAATGGATCCTTTGTTGGTATGATTGACAAATCGTGGAGCGCATGGGCGGATATTATAGACGGTATTATTGAAACAACCGAACCTGTGTTTGGATGCAGTGAACAAGCGGTATCCAAAATGCTAGAAACGACGTTTAAATTAGTTAGTACGATTTGTGAAGATAATTCAAACTCTTACCAGAATGAACTGGTTGTACTAGATAGTGATGATAAACAGATAAACCTGAACGATATGATCATACCAATGAAATACAAAGATAGGATATTCAACAAGCACAAGTTCAATTTTAACCAAATCAATATGGTTAGTGAGTTTCTTACGATTGATTCTCTCGTTAGGAATATGCATTTTCGGAACTTTCAAGATGTTAATCTAATCATGGACGATATGACTATACCATTTGGGAATTTGGCCCCCAACGAAAGAAAACACACAACAGTAAATGATCTCCCCTTACACTCGTTAAGTAAAAACCAATGCTGTGTGG
Organism: Kazachstania taianensis; assembly: GCA_003708865.2. Classification (NCBI taxonomy): domain Eukaryota; kingdom Fungi; phylum Ascomycota; class Saccharomycetes; order Saccharomycetales; family Saccharomycetaceae; genus Kazachstania; species Kazachstania taianensis. Next base: position 97,272 of record PPOK02000002.1, on the reverse strand, counting down.
AGTGGATTGATACAAGGACAAACTCTCATCATTCAGAAGCTATTTTGATAACAATTGGTGTCTCATAAACAATGTTACCTCCTTCGACAAACACTTGTTCTACCGGGCCTGCCCACAACAACTGTGTATTTCTTTTGTATATACGAATACTTGTATCAATTAATATTCTATTCTTACAGTAGGCTATGCCATCATTACCATGCTCAAACAAACAAAGAAAACAAATGCTTAACTTGAAGAATGAAGCTACATTCCCAAAGAAAGAACCCCGCTCAAGAAAAAATCAAGCCATTTTATCCCTGGGCCCTAAAGACGAAATACCATAGCTACATTACATGTGGCGCCACGCGGATACGTGAATATGTTCGAATTGTAATAGCCCCGAGAAAGGGTCCTAAATTAAACTTCATCTCGATATAGCAGTTATACAATTACGTATGTTTCGATACGCCCCACTGTTGGATGAATTTGTTTATCCTAGAAAGAGAGAAACACGGTTAGCCGCTATAAATAGCATCTTCTCGTTTAAAAACAGCCTCCCTCCGCGCACGTAATAAGCCCTGTTCCTCGAGGGAAAAAGCCGTTGATGGACGGCTCAGTGAGAAAACGGGCACTGCAAGTTTCCGTTTCTGGCTATCACCGGCTGAAGTCCAAAAATGGAAATGATCGACCGAAAAAAGGAGGTGGTGGCCCAAATCGGAACTGCGGTTACCTATTCGGGAATGGATTTTCCGATGGCCAGATCTGGTTTTCACTCACACAAAACCCCGCAGAGGGGCGAAAAGTTCGAGAAGAACACGGAAAAATCCGCGCAACGCGAAAAGGAACGAGCGCTTCTCGAGGCCTGCGTAAACAAGCTTCCGGAATGTAAACAAACCCTCGAGGCCGGAATGAGCGGGTGGGACTATATAAGAAATGGGGCTTGTGGGAGCTGTGTTTTTGTCCGCAATGTATACTCTATATTTCTCTTGTTATTGGATTCTGGAAGAAAAGAGTATCTCCAATACAGATCTCCAAACACCTACAATCGCTTCATCCACCAAATCCAAAATGCAATACAAGTCTGTCGTTTTCACCACTCTAGCTGCTGCCGCTGCCGTTTCTGCTGAAGGTTACACCCCAGGCGAGCCATGGTCCACTTTGACCCCAACCGGCACTTACAACTGTGCCGCCACCCAATACACTCAAACTTTCGGTATTGCCATTGCTCAAGTCTCTGACAAGGCCAAGAGAGACGTTATTTCTCAAATTGCTGACGGTCAAATCCAAGCTACCGCTACCACCACTTTGACCCCATCCACCAAGGCTAAGACTTCTTCTGCCACCAAGGCCACCACATCTTCTACCACCTCTACCTCTTCTACGAAGTCTTCTTCCACTGTCTCCTCGTGTGCCGCCACCGCCACTGTTACCCCAAAGGATCAATCCTGTAAGAACACTGGTACTTTGGAAATCTCCTTGGACAACGGTGTCTTGACCGATGCTAAGGGCAGAATCGGGTCCATTGTCTCCAACAGACAATTCCAATTTGACGGTCCAACCCCACAAGCCGGCGCCCTGTACGCTGCTGGTTGGTCTATCACCTCTGACGGTAACTTGGCCCTAGGTGACCAAGACGTCTTCTACCAATGTCTATCCGGTAACTTCTACAACCTATACGACCAATCTATCGGTGAACAATGTTCCGAGATCAACTTGGAAGTTGTTGGCTTAGTTGACTGTTAATTGATACATTCCACGAGATGTATCTACTGATTTGTCGTTAGAAGAGACCACGCTGTGTGCGTTTTCGTCTCTGTACATTAAGGATTTTCTAGTGACTTTTTTTTCTAATAATATTATATAAAACGATACCCCAAATACCATACCATACCCCAAGAATTTAAACACACTTACGTATATAAATCATACATAAACATTAAAGCAAAGCCTCGGCGATAGTGTTAATACTCAGTTCATCACTAGCATCATTAGTGCTTGCATAGACGTCAATGAAGGCAGGCATTAATTCTATATATATATATATGTCGGTTATAATTTGATCTTTCAAAATTGTCAAGATATTCAACAGATATCTCTAAGACAGGAGCAATAATATATGTAATACTTTTTTAAATTATGTTAAGATTGCATATTTATAGACTAATATACAAACAAATGTTATGCAACTATATAAAAAAACTAAAACGAAAGACTCTTCTGTGGATCATTAGTAGAAGAGTAACACCATTAAGTGAAAGTTGTCATTTTTTTGGGGGGGAAGGAAAGCGAGCGTAGTTTCCTCATGTATGGAATATGGGAATGTATAAATGTTTATGAGAAATGATTGTGTCTTTTTAATGCAGCGATGCCTTGATTAGCAGGTCACTAGGTCGACAACTTCCAAGTGAATCTCAGTACATTGGTCACCAATGGACTCGTCGTACAGATTGTAGAAGTTACCGGATAGACATTGGTAGAAGACGTCTTGGTCACCTAGGGCTAGGACACCTTCTGGGGTAATGGACCAACCAGCGGCGTAGATGGCACCGGCTTGTGGTGGTGGACCGTCGAATTGGAATTGTCTGTTGGCGACAATGGAACCGACTCTTCCATTTTCATCTGTAACAATACCGTCATTTAGAACTAATTGTAAGGTACCATCGTTTTTACATGAGACGGCATTCACTGGATCGTCAGAATCAGTTGTGGTAGTAGCAGAAGCAGTGGCTTGGACTTGGCCGTCAGAGACCTGGGAGGCACCAGTCTCAGTAGCGGTAGTAGCTTGAACTTGACCGTCAGAGACTTGAGAAACACCGGTGGCAGTTGACTTTGTCTCAGTAGTGGCTTGGATTTGACCATCAGTAATCTGGGAGACAGCAGCGTTAGCGGTAGTCTTGGCCTTGGTGGTTTCCGTGGTAGCCTGAATTTGACCATCGGTGATTTGAGAAACAGCCGCCGCCGCCGTAGTCTTGGCCTTGGTAGAGGCAGCAGTCTTGGTGGTAGCCTGGATCTGGCCGTCAGTAATCTGAGAAACAGCAGCGGAGGCAGTAGTCTTGGTCTTCACAGAGGTAGTCTTCTTTGTGCTGGTAGTGGCTTGAATTTGACCGTCAGTGATCTGAGAGATGGCAGCTTGGGCAGTGCTCTTAGTCTTGGACGAAACCGCGTTCTTAGTGCTGGTAGTAGCCTGGATTTGACCATCACCGACTTGAGAGATAACATCTCTCTTGGCCTTAGAGGTTGTAGCAGAGATTGGCTGAACAGCAATACCGAAAGTGGTAGTATAGTCGGTGATACCGCCCTTGTAAGTGGCAGATGGAGTCAAAGTAGACCATGGCTCAGATGGAGCATAGGCAGCAAGGGCTGAGGAGGCTAAAGCTAAGCTGGCAACGGTTCTTTTGACTTGCATTGTGGATTCTGTCTGTGACGGGTTGATGGGTTAAGTCTTATATAGTATGAATACAGACAAGGGGAAATAACTCCAAGAGACTTCACATTACTTTGTACTTATATATGCTTCAAAGCCACCAACTTAGCAGCTAGCCAGTGCTAAAAGCGAAGACGACGTTCTAGCTCGAGGCCCAGAAGTGACACACGAACTGTGCCCCACAGTGTCCTTACAGGACGAAAAAGAAAGAGCGCCGGCGTTTCCTTTGTGTTTTACACTCGTATTTTTCGTGCCTGTCGGAAGATCATCGGAAAAATTTCCTAGAAAAGAAATTTAATTGGTAATGGAACGAAATTTTGGTATTCGAGAAGAACGAAAATAACGACAATTCGTTCCGTTTTTTGTCCATTCTCTTCGTCATTTCGTGGCGCAATTTCGATGAAACTCTTTGGTTACCGGATTCGGAAAAGAAATTGGATTTTGAGGAATCTGGAGGGCACTAGACCTGACCAAGGACTCGAATGCTAAGTGCAAGGGTGTGTGCTGACTTTGCCATTCCCGTTGGTAAAACGTAGGGGTATTGGGCTCCTTTTCGCGCTGTCGTGGGTGCTTCGGGAAGGTGTACTTGCTCGGCTTCTACATACAAGAGTAGTACAGGGGGTCGCTAACTTGCGAGAAAAGGCTAGTAGCTCATACATCACGTACTGCTTATTTCAATCCAAGCAAGATCATTGTACCTTTGTAGCAATACCTACCAATGAGCTAGAAAGTATTGCCTTTTGTTTTGGTCTTGTTCCTTTTCTATCAGTAGCAGAGAGCATAACTAATATTACAAGTAGAAGATCTTCATTATACAACTATGGATATATTTGTCGAGGTCATAAAAGAACGTATAATTAACTAACAGACCAGCGAAACTCTTGTTCCAGTCTGTTTCAAATATTTAAGCCAGCATTTTTGGAAAAAAAAGGAAAATTGCGCTTGAAGCCCAGCATATTTTCATGGCGTTAGAGTCCAATATATATCTTGTCACATTTGCAGGTAACAATGCTGGATCAACCAGTGATTTACTTTGCAAAACCGTCTAGATCAAGGTAAAGCGCTGTACTAGATCGACTATTTCGCTGCAATTCGATGAGTAGAGACAGTCGAAGTTTCATAGCTGGTATAAGCCAGCTGGTACAGTGGATGAACGAAAGATTCGATTATGATACACATCATCTTACCTAAAGGAGGCGTATAAAAGAATCAAAGGTTCTTCTAATCTACTTTGCTTGGAACTAATACCCTTCCTTAGTCTGCATAAAAATACCAAATCATCATTGAATTCAAACAAATCATCTTCCTCTCAAAAATAAAAATGCAATACTCCAAAGTATTATTCGTTACAAACATCTCGGCATCTGCCTTAGCTTCATATGTACCATCTGAGCCATGGTCGACATTAACACCATCAGCAACATACAAAGGTGGTATCACTGACTACGCATCTACTTTTGGAATTGCAATTCAGCCAATATCGGCCACTTCTAAGGCTAAAAGAAATGTGGTGTCACAAATTGGGGATGGTCAAATCCAGGCAACCACTCAAACACGTAGTACGATGACGATGAAACCAACTGCTGCTGCAGTCTCTCAATTAGGAGATGGTCAGATACAGGCAACTACAAAAACATTGGCTCCTACTGCTGCGGCGGTGTCACAAATTGGGGATGGTCAAATACAAGCGACAACTACAACACTAGCTCCAAGGGCTTCCCATACTACTGCCATTCAAACCCAAGCTACAAACTCTTACGCAAACTCCACTATCACTACTACATCTGCATCAAGCTCAAGCACGTATAACCCTGTAACAGCTCAAACCTGTAAAGTTGATGGAACCCTGCAACTTTCATTGAAGGGTAACATTCTGACTGACAGTAAAGGTAGAATTGGTTCCATTGTCGCTAACAGACAATTCCAATTTGACGGTCCACCACCACAAGCCGGTGCCATCTACGCCGCTGGTTGGTCCATTACCCCAGAAGGTGTCCTAGCCCTAGGTGACCAAGACGTCTTCTACCAATGTCTATCCGGTAACTTCTACAACCTGTACGACGAGTCCATTGGCGACCAATGTAATCAAGTGCATCTACAAGCAATCGATTTGATTAATTGTTGAAAAAGTTTTATTTAAATAATGAAAGGTTTAGGTTTATAGAATAAGATAGTCAGGAGAAAGAGATCATTCACTCCTCATTTACGGTTTGTATACTATTTATAAAGGTTTATATTTAATCATGGAATTCCGATCTGGGTCTATATAATTTCAGTGCCATTATTTAGTTGAACATTTACTTCAAATTCTGAAAGTGTCAGTTGCTAGGGATATTTCAGTTATTATAAATATATACTCACATATGTTTCAACAATAAGTGAAGGTGGAAACTAGTTCATCTCTGTATTCCTTTTGACGGTGTTATTGGTCGTAAAAGTTTGGCTAGTGGATTAACATTATTCTGTAATTTAGAAAAATAATTCAAAATAGAGCTTCAAAAGATAATTACGTAGATGAGACGTAATGTGAAATAGTATAGTTCAGTAAGATAGTTACCCCATACGGATGGCTAAGGAAACGTCTTTAGACACGACAACGCATTACTCAACTCTCGGATTGACTGCATATGCCACTGATGTTCAGATATCGAAATCATATAAGAAACTAGCTAGAAAGTTGCACCCTGATAAATCTAAGTCAAAGTCGAGTGAAGAGCTCTTCAAAACAATCGTCCATGCCCATTTTATATTGACGAATAAAGAGGTGAAAGCTAAATATGACAGAACTCTGATAATGAACGGTCTAATAGATTACATTCCGACATCTTCGAATACCTCAGAATTTGTCTCACCTACACACCAGAGAAGAAAAGCAAGCTCGTACGAAAATCAACCGTATGGTTTTGGTTTTGAGGATGAGGGATCCCAGAAGAATCAAAGTAAGCCCAAGAAATCTGAAGTTCCAATCTTTAAATCATTCAATCTCAAATCGTACCAGAGAAATCATCAAAATCCACATGTGAATAGTGGTGGTTCATCAAAAAAGAGAAATAATACCCAGTATGATGATGGAGATAATGATATATCATTTCCTGAGACAAAAACCAACAGAGATCCAACGGTATCTCCCTCGGCGTTACACTCTAACGATAATAGTGCAAGAGATAACAAACGAGAAAAGAAAGATATTGCGCTATCTGGGGAGGAAGCAGAGACATCGTCTGAGTCAAGCGATCGTGATACAGATTATATGAGCGATGCTAAGAAAAACACAAGGAATGTGGAACCTGATGAAGATATCCCCTTGGAATCTAGAGCGAAGATGCACAAAGGTGATGCTGCCAGTCCTCTAGATAATAATAGAGAAGCTCCCATCTGGGGAAAGGATTTTCGACACTACGCGAGAACTAAACAAAAAGCTACAGAATATAACAAGCGATCTACATCGCCCATCAAAATGACCCCAACTTTAGATGGTATCGGAATTACTGAAGATTGGAATGCTAACCTAAGAGATCTAATTGACAAAATGAACAATTTCGATAAGCATACTACTGATGCCAAGAGAAAGGCTCCGCTGAAGGCTGATTTATTGTTTGATATGGAAAATATAAATAACTCCCTAGAGGATCTCTCAGTCCCAACCTCAAAGAGAGCCAGAAAAAACATAAACTCACAAGGGAACCTTAGTACAGATGAAAATTTGTTACATGATCCTGTCAACCAAACACTACCTCGCATTTATAAGAATGAAGTTATACCGAAGGAAGAGCTCTATATGGATAGGGATATATTTTCAACAGCCATACCGGCACTGCCGAATTTTCAAATCAATTTAATGGACAAAATGGACCTCGAACGATGTAGGAGCGAGATGGTACGTTTCAATGCTGAATGTAACACGTTGAAGAGAAAGATATTATCTGTGTACATGCAAAGATTAATATCTGATACGAATAATAACGACAAATTAACGAGAATAGAGAATTTTTCCAGTTGGTTATCTGCACGTAATTTCGACTCTGAATTAGCAAATAAGATTCACGAACTTGAATACAAACAGAAAATTGTGACACAAACGTTCATTAGTTTAATGAATAATATTTATACCTCTACCGACGTTTAACAATCACTACTGCAACTGAAAAGAGATATTCCCTAGACATTTTTTAGATAAAATTTCACAATTTTATTCAGATTATCTTCATGGATCTTTCATTCATGAACTATTTCTCCAGCACCACCGGAGTATTCATCAAGTGCAAGTAGAACCCAAATAGTCCTGTCAAACCGTTAACAACAAGACGCGACATAAAGAAGAGGTAAAAAGATGTAACTTACCATCACTTTCTCTTCCAGGACATGATTAATGCTAAGAAGTATTTACCGTAGTATCAAATAGAGAGATATAGATTAAGGCGCCTGTTGATCTGCATGCCCCAAAAAGAAATCATATAAATGCGCATATAATTTATCGGTAATAACCTTCATCTCTTCGAAAGCACACCTTTCAGAGATAGTGGAGTGAACCCAAACCCACAAAGGGTTAAGTAGTCGTAAGGTTAATTAACTTCGTATAGTACCGCAGCAAAACTGTGCTTTACTTTGGCAAATAAAAAGGCCGCACTTCTCGCCAAGAACTACATTTTGGATTATTCACATCCCGCATGATCATCCCACTACAAACCAGGGCTCCTTTGGGCAGATAATTCGGATCAGATGGTTCTAATCCCTCATTGGGAAGCCGAACACCGCACAAGTGATGCGGTTCGCCTGCCGCCCCTGATTCTTAATGCCCCTTTTGTAAGTGCAGTAACTCAAAGTGAAAAATTTACGTGAAAACCTTCAAAATCGCTGGAAGGAAAAAGACGCTGAATTTGAAAAATTGGTGTGAAGGCGAGAGAGGAAAGATAAACGTTTCCAGGCACCATACTTCTCATCGCTTTCGTAAGGGGCAGTAGTCAAACTTGCCCTCGTGTTATTGACTCTCAATTAAACGGCGGAACGCTGGCTGCGCGTAACACATCGATATCTTGCAGAAGTGGGAACGGTTAAGGGCATAACTGCACGTTGATTAGAAGCAGGGGCAACAATTATCATCCTTCAAGACACATACAATGGTTGAACACGAACAGCCGGTGATACCCACGCAGGAGGACCAGAACTTGCAGCAGCAGCAACATTTAATTAACCAAGATATCGCACAGTTACGTATTGACGAGCAGGAGCATCAGCGAGAGCGGGAGCAAGCACTTCCGCAACAAAACCTGGCACAGCAGCAAGAAGAACATCAGCCACAACCACCGCAACAACGGAAGCGGACGACGCCGAACCTCATTGGCAGGGAGACTGCTGGTAAGTACACCTTGGATGATTTTAGGATATTGCGAACGCTCGGGACAGGATCTTTTGGTAGAGTTCATTTAATTAGATCGAACCATAATGGCCGATTCTATGCTTTGAAAGTGTTGAAAAAGGCTATTGTTGTGAAACTGAAGCAAATAGAGCATACGAACGATGAGAGATTGATGCTCTCCGTCGTCACGCACCCATTCCTGATTAGAATGTGGGGGACATTTCAGGACTCACAGCAGGTGTTTATGGTGATGGACTATATTGAAGGTGGTGAGCTATTCTCGCTGTTGAGAAAGTCGCAACGATTTCCAAATCCTGTGGCTAAATTCTATGCAGCAGAGGTATGCCTTGCCTTGGAATATTTACACAACAAGGATATTATTTATAGGGATTTGAAGCCCGAGAATATTCTTCTGGATAAGAACGGGCATATCAAGATTACAGATTTTGGATTTGCCAAATACGTTCCAGATGTAACGTATACGCTTTGTGGAACGCCAGATTACATCGCCCCGGAGGTGGTTAGTACAAAACCTTACAATAAATCGGTCGATTGGTGGAGTTTTGGTATATTAATATATGAAATGCTTGCTGGCCATACTCCGTTCTATGATTCCAATGCGATGAAGACCTATGAGAATATCTTGAATGCGAAACTGAAGTTCCCGTCATTTTTCAACGAAGATGTACGTGATCTGTTGTCAAAATTGATCAATAGAGATTTAACTCAAAGGTTAGGTAATTTGCAGAATGGGACCGAAGACGTCAAGAACCATCCTTGGTTCAGCGAGGTTATTTGGGAGAAACTACTTACAAGAAACATCGAAACGCCGTACGAGCCGCCAATCCAACAGGGCCAGGGAGATACGTCTCAGTTTGATAGATATCCAGAGGAAGACATTAATTATGGTATACAGGGAGAAGATGAGTACCGAGATCTGTTTAAGGATTTTTAGACAAAAGATATATTTAGTTGTATATTTCATAGACGAATGATGATTGGAGAGGAAGACCAGGGTACTAGTTTTCGCACTGACTTCGAAGATAATACTTAATTGAAAGTCATTTGTACTGTGACGTTAACAACCCTGAAGAATCGTAATGATAAATACGACGTTAAGATTTTATAGATCATCGAATGCCACATAAAAATCCTTGAGAATTATCAGAATGAATAAATAGTACGTGCTAAGTATTGCAGAATTTAGTAGGCACGGGAAATATCAGAGTCATTTCACTCCATTGTTCTGTACTACATCACGGGAAAGAGGCTTGGGATTCAATTTACAAGCTGGGATGCAATGAGAACATCCACAGTTCTAGTGAATGCCCGTGCTAATGTGCATGGGGCAAGAAAACTCGTGCATGTCAGAACGGCAGGAATCGGACTCATCGAGAGCGCTTCTACGTTTGTGCCCAAGGTAGACATGCATTTGACCTAACTGGAACACAACCGACTTCCTGGCAGAGTAATGGCCGGATGTTATTGTCCGTAAGGCCAATCCAACTTCTTTTCTTATTACGTTAAAAAACAATGTTCTAATATACGTACACTATACACTAACGACAAATCCGTTACGAGAGAAGTACATACTCAGTATGCATGACTCCATAAAATGAGTCAGGACAAATTGTTATATCTTACATTAACTTATTAATTGTATATTACGTGGTGGAATATTATTACATGCATATATATATGTGCGTTTTGACATGTAAAGTGCATATTTACATCATTGTTACAGTCGTTAGGTGCTTAATTTATTCATTTCGCAATTTCATTGCGTAATTTAATGCTTGGGGGTATGATGATGGCGTGGTTGTCTACGCGTTGATTCCATCAACGTAAGAAACCGTGGACTCCACTGGATGGATCATGGGACACTCCTCGGTCTGTTCTACACCGTTGCTCTTGCTGCGGGTGAGGTACAGCCCCTCGTACTGAAACTCTGTCTCGTACTCGTGCTCGTACTCGTAGTCCGAGTCGCTGTCGCTGTCACTCTCGCAGTCAGAATCCTCCCCATCCGAGTCCGCATCGGAATCGGATTCCGAGTCACTCGTGTACTCCTTGTGTTGAGTACTATCCTGCGGAGGACACTTATTTATGTACTCTGTCTGCAAATAGGTCAATTTATCGAGCAAGTTAGCGTGCGCGACCAACGTCCTCAGATCGTAATCTCTCTGGTGGTTCACGCAATCCGCGCACTCGATCAACTTGGCACGGGTCAATGCCACTAAATCTGTAGTTGCCATTATTGTATTGTACTGTATTGAATTGTATTGTATTGAATTGTATTACGGGTAATGCAATGTATTGCATGTGTGTTATGCTGTACTGTGCAATGGAACACCAAGTGTACATGAAAGCACCCGTTGTTTATATACCCATCGACAAGCATCAACAGGCACCCGACAAGAGTGACGAGATGACCGATACCCGACCTCGCAGAACGCAAGGCACCGACCGCCGAGAGCAAACCGACGTAAACCGACGCCCGGCCACAGACACGAGTCTAATTCGCCATCCAGGGACACACATACCTCCTATACGCAGGCCCAAAGCATAAAGACCCGCCCCAGACTGACGAAACAGTGACACCACCTCGAGAACGTTAGTCATCGCAGCGCGAACAGCCCCACTACCAGCCGCCAGCCAACCGCCGGCCAATCGCAGGCGAGCGGCCCCGCGGCGGCCCGGGCGGTGCGAAACCTTATTTCCGCGGGGGACACCCTCTAATATCCGGGAACTCCGGGCGGCAATATCCGGGAATGAGGGTGTCTGGGTGTGGGAGGGTGTGTGGGTGGAAGAGTGTCCACCCCTGCACCGCTGCTTGGGACTCCGGATGGCACCTGACGAATCACAGCGGCGGATTCTTGGGGCGGTTTTTGGGCGGCTGTTTTTGGTTTCTGGCAGAGAATCGGATCCCCTGCTATATAACGCCTGGAGGGGGTCTCGGAGGGCCGGTCGGTTGTTGGGGGATCGATTGTTGGAGGCTCGCTTATCGAAGGCTGGAAACACGCAGGATGTTGAGACACTGCCAAGCGCGTACCGGGGTGAGGTGTCTGAGGGGTGTGGGAGCGAGGAGGGCGCTCTCGGCAGCGGCGCCGAGGGTCGTTTCCTCGGAGTTGAGCAACGGCGTCACAGTGACGACGCAGAGCGTCGCGGGGGCGCCGAGTGTCAGTTACTCGGTGCTGTTTGCCGCGGGCGCGACAGCGGAGACGCCGTACAATAACGGTGTGTCGCAGGTCCTGAGCAACTATTTTGCCCAGGATACGGCGCTCGCTGCGGACGCGACGAGACACGGGCTGCGGCTGGGGAGTGCAGTGCAGAGGGACTCGCAGACCTTCAAGGTGCAGGCGCTGCCGGGGCAAGCGGCCGCGGCGCTGTCGTTTCTGCAAGAGAACCTCGTGAATGCAGGGGGGGCTCTCGGCTCGGGGCCCGCGTTCGAGAGGGCCAGAAACGCGACGCTGAAGCAACTGGACGCGTTCGAGAACACGAGGCTCGAGGACGCAGTCGTGGAGCACCTGCACTCTACCGCGTTCCAGAACACACCGCTCGCGCTGCCCACGAGAGGCACCATCGAGAGCGTCGAGTCGCTCGTCGCGTCCGACCTGGCGGAATTCGCGAGTAAAAACTATACCGCGAACAGAACCACGATCGCCGCGACGGGGGATATCTCGCACGAACAGTTCGTCGAAGCCGTGGAGAAATATATCAGTGTCGGTGCAGGCAAGAAACGGGGCCCCGTGGAGAAGTCGTCCTTCCTCGGATCCGAAGTACGGCTGAGAGACGACACGCTCCCCAAGGCGTGGATCTCCATCGCCGTAGAGGGGGAGCCCCGAGGGTCCGCCGACTACCTCGTCGCGGAGCTTGCGGCGCAGGTATTCGGGTCGTACAGGGCCATGGAGCCCCAGTCGCGGCTGCAGGGGATCAAACTGCTGGACAACTTGCAAGAGTACCAGCTGTGCGAATCTTTCAACCACTTCAACGTCTCTTACAAGGACTCCGGCCTCTGGGGGTTCGCCACGGTCACGGACAACTTCATGTCCATTGACGACTTGATCCACTTCACTCTAAAACAGTGGAACAGGCTCAGCATCTCGATCACGGGCACAGAGCTGGAGAGGGCCAAGGCCCTTCTCAAGTTGAAGTTGGGAAAGCAAGAGATCAACCGGTGGGGGGACTCCGATCTCCTGGCGCAGGAGGTCGCCCTGAACAAGGGAGCACTGCTCGACACCGAGCGTGTGTTCGCAGAGATCGACAAGATCGCCGTCAAGGACATCAAACGCTGGGCGGGCGATAGGCTCTGGGACCAGGATATCGCCATCGCGGGGATAGGCCAGATCGAGGGCCTGCTGGACTACATGAGAATAAGAAACGACATGTCCATGATGAGATGGTAGCGTTGCACTTTTCACCTATTTATATTCCTCTTTCTCTTATTTATATATCGTGGAGCGCGTCCACGTCTTTTATATGCACCTTCACAAACAGGCGTGCAAAAGCTTAAGAACTGTCGGGGATCTTGGAAGAGGTGATTGGGCGTTGTTATATTAACTCAGGTGGTGGATATGATTGTGGATAGAGGCTGTTCGATCAGAATAAGGTCACTTCCGCACACGTTCAATGTACATGTATGTGAACGTGTATTTCGGTATCTTCTGACATGTTTTTCAGATTAGCTTCCCACTGATGATTTGACTGGTTCATAGGATAGCTAGTAATATACGATAAATTGCAGCAGAACTGTATAAACTTTTAGGCAACACTTATTAAGAAAGTGTGTCTTTCACCTAGAAACAGTTTCCCTATTTATTTTATTGTATTTAATTATAAATTAACAACATTCAAATCAATCAATATGAACTATGTAATCGAGTTAGCTGTTTTATTAGTTATATACGCACAGTGGTAAATATACATAAATGATTATGTGAATATAACTGCTTAATCACTCTCTCTCTCTCTCTCTCTCTCTCTCTCTCTCTCTCTCTGATAGACTCAGGCGCAAGACAGCCTATTTCCCATCAGTGAATGTGTTTTTTTTGCCAGTTCTTCAGGCTCTGCGTAGGTATCAATCTCATTCAATCATATGATTCTGCTCTTAACTTTACTCTTTGGAACACAACTTGGAATTCAATAGGCCCATTATATTATTTACTAGCATGACTCAAGTTTGTAAACCAGTGTTGTATCACCGGTTAATTGAAACCTCCCGATTATCTTTTTATATTTTACTGCTCTTTACTTTGATAAATTGCCTCATTTTTTGTTAACCTCTCTTCTTCGAACCATTCTTCAGATCATAGATTATACTAGTGGGATGCCACCACACCACTAACTCGAAGGGTGGGGTTGAAATAATATGGTTTAAAGCTCCTTACTTTTTATGTCATTTGCGATTCTCTTTGTAAATACCACTATTGGAGAAACTTTTCATTAAATTATGCATATTGAAAATATATAAGGAGGATATCTTGATATTTGTTCAAGCGATTATCCCCCTGGTAATTCGGTTATACTTTGGTTTAACTTATTTTACGAAACACAAGAGAACCTCTATCGGATAATGGTAATGAGGAAACTCTATCTTCGAATTTGAACAGAAGATTGAGGAAAACTAAAGTAGGGGAGATAAGAGGAAGAAATTGGTGAAGGCCTTTTGAATCAAACTTGGAGATTCAGCACTTGAAGGTTTATAAGAGCTGGTTGAAAATAATGATCGAGCGGTGTACGTTTGCAACTATGTTTCCAGGAATTGGTCCCCATTTTCTTTATATACCTTATCCATTCTATTAACTTTGGATTTCCCCATCACTCTCTGTCATCAAAGTCGGTTCATACACAGCAGGTAAAGTGAACACAACTTCACATTATTCTATTATGCCTGTGCTTTAGGGCAGTGCAGGATATTTTTTGGCGACCAGAACTTCCAAACCCACAAAACTTTAATGGCCTCCCTGCTATACTTTTGGAATATATGAGAGGAATGTGATAAATAGTGTGACAATAAGCAAATGAATAATACGATAGTATAAGTGTGTATGATTAGATTTGCTCAGTACACTTTAACAAGATGGAACATTTGACAGTACAAACTAAGAAGAGTAAATCTCAGCATGGTAAAATTTGAGCCAGAATATTTCACTATGTATAAACGGAAGAGTTTAGTTACTTAAATGTTTAATACACCTCACAATGGTGAGATCCAGCAACATAAAAACATTGACTGAAAAAAATAAACAGATTTACTACGGTTCAAACATGGAACAGTAAATCTCCCACACAACAATTAAGAAGTGTATATTTCTGGGTGTAGAATCAAGCAAGAATAATTCTGCAACATACGATCGGAAGTAAAAATCTGTCATAGCAAGACATTCAAGAAGAAATAATAAATATCATAGAAATAAATTTACAATCTTTCTTTTAAGAATTAATTCTGCGACAATAAAAAATCCCATATTTACTTATTTTCGGAACTGACACCAAGTTAAACAACTCTACAATCCCAATCGAGTGGTCAAAAACCTTACACATTTTTATTGATGAGATGATAAATAATTACAAGATAAATTGCGACGATGATCAAGCTTAATATAATGAACATGGAATGAATGAACAGTAACAAATTTCACGATGGGACAATTGAGAAAGAAATGAAATTAACTAAGTAATGTCTAGCAATATAACTTGGGTAAAGGTTACAAAAATATTTCCTCTCGTCCAAGGAAGTCGTGACACACATACTTATTCACTTACAAAGCGTTACAGAGTAAAACACATCTCCACGTCTTCAAGTCTCGCAAATCATGTTGTATTAAACTATCTCAGCACACTACTGCGCCTCACCCAGAGGCTGTATCTTCTCACCCTCACCTTCCCGCACCTTGCTCTCCCTAGGGGATATGAGCGCATCCTCCGGTGGCCTGCTCTTCTTGCTCGGCGTGTTCTTGCTCGGAGATGTCTCATCTCCGTTGCCCCCGTACTCGTAGTTGTCGATTTCTGTGGGTTTCCTCTTCCGCGGTGTTGTGTTACTGGCAGAACTGGGTTCGCTATGTTCGACACCTTCTCTCTGATCGGTCTCACCGGTCTCACCGGTCTCACCGGTCTCGCCATTCTCACCGGTCTCGCCATTCTCACCATTCTCGTCACTGTCGTCACTGTCGTCACTCTCAAAGTACTCCTCTACGACGATATCCCCGTTGTTGTAGGTCCGCCTGGAAGGTTTGTACTCGTCATCGTCATCCGCATCGGCGACCTCCCTCGTCGTCGGGTCGAAATCCGCATCATCGTCGTCGTCGTCATCTTCATCGTCGTCGTACTCGTACTCGACGCTCATGATGGAGTCTATCTCCCTGAAGAACTCGTTGTACTGCGCCACCTCGTCCCCGTCGGCATACGGAATCCTCTCCAGCGCCACGTCCTCGGAGACACCCGCCTGTTCCCCCGCGGGAACACCGGGCGCGACCTCCCAGGGACTGCTGACACACAGACACTTCTCCAGCGCGTTGACGAACTTGCGCAACTCCGTGATGCGGACGTACCGCAACGGATCGAGACACAGCTCGCAGATCCGCACGATGGTGAATGGGTAAGCCGGGGCCTCGCGCTCCGCGAACTCGCGCGTCAGATCCCTGCCGAGTTGTGCTAGCTGCGACTGCCACGCCGGTGTGTCCTCGCGTTGCTCGAAGACGTCGAGGGGGATCTCCCTCGCGAAGCGGTCCACTACGCGCGGGAGCATCTCTGCGGCGGAGAGCGTCTCCAGGGGCGCCGTCTCCCCCGCGGCGACGGACTGCATCCACTGCTGCAGCTGCGCGTCCGCAAACGTCGCCATCAGTGTGTTGTGAGTGTTGCGAGTGGTGGTATTGCAATAGGCATTGCTCTAGGCGATGAGATACGGATGGGTGTGCTATACAACTATAGACTTGGATGAAGAGACGAACGCGACACCGACGCCCAGCGCCGCACCCAACGTGTCGGCAAGGACGTCGCCGTAGTCGAAGTTGCGAGCCCCCCCAGTGGCGAGCCGCTGGAGCCACTCCGAGGCCAACGGGGCGACGCCGCCGCATGCCAGGAGACACAGCAGGTGCTTGTCCAGGGCCACGCGGACGCCGCGGACTTGGAACTGGAGCGTCTGGACGCGCGGCGGGAAGCACAGCACGAGGAGGAGGGACTCCACGGCGAACGCGGCGAAGTGGACGGCCTTGTCGTGCGTCGAGACGAAGGAGAGCGAGGGCAGGAGCTTAGAGGCGAGGCCTAAGGTAGCCGCACACGAGGGACGCGGCGGCGAGCAGCATGGCGTACTTCTTTCTGAGCATGGCGAGTGTGGCGGGGCGTGAGTGGTGCTGTTGGTGGTGCTTGAGGTGTTTTCTGGTGCAGTGGTGCGTAAGAGCTGAAGCGGTGGTCTTATAGTCTCGGTGAAGAGACAGGGACGCTCGCGGAGACTGCAATGCGACCGAGCTGTGCACAGAGGGATGCTGTTGGTTATGCCGAATCATACGTGGTTGCCATTATACGCTGCCCGTTACAAGCCGTGTGATCCTTCGCTGTCGATTCTTCCTGCCACAGTCTCATGAGCGACCGATCTTGGTGTAGCGGTACGGTTCAGCCATAATTGGAACAGTCACGGAGCAGTCATCTGCTGCACAGCTGAACACCCGAGCTATAATCCATACCAGTGCACAATTATCTTCTTTGCACAGCTGAACGCCCGAGCTAAGATCCATGCCAGTGCACAATTGCCTCCTTTGCCCACTCACGGATATACGACTGAGCGGTCGAGAGGACGTGCACACTATTACAGGTGGATTAAATTGACTGTAATGCTAATTTGCTTGGGGATATGTCATCGTTATGCGGATTAGATTGACATGGGGTATTATAAGCAGATTTGAACCTGCTTCTAGGGATACGACAGACTGTTGTCTGCGTGTGGCTAGAAACAGTGCTGCGCCGAAGATCTGCCTCTTCGCTGCCTGCACTCAACCATGTAAACGATAATGTATTGATATTCGACAGTTAACAGGGAGTATGGGTGCCGTAAACGGTGTGTTTAAAAGTTTCCTTGGGACGAAAGTCAGGTATCCAAGACATTACTCAATACATAATTCAATATAGAAAAGCAAATCTCGTGCGTCTTGGGAGTTCCGTTCCAATTGCTCGCACAGCGGCACTAGGTTCTCCATACCTGCACACATTACCATCACCGTCATTATAGGTATCAAATGTCACACACACTTGACTTCGAGACAATATGTTTTATTAAGACTTTAATTAAATAGTATTTCTTCTCAGACCAAGCGAAGTACAAGAGACATTAATCCTATAGTGTCCTTCGTCTTATTATATTAATCTTATTAAGCTAAGACAACTCTAATACGTGGAGTCAAAAACTGCGGGGTTTCTGTATAATATATCGTGTATATACTGCTGATATGAAACCCATCACAGAGGAAAGCCCCCACACATATATGAAGGACCTCTGCAAGACAGTGCACATTATATCCATGGAAATAACAACGTGGAAGAGTTTCCCAGGCGTGAATCCCCCAATTACTTGCCCAAACGCAACAACGAAAGCGGCTGACCCAGAGCAGTACCGCCTTCTCCCTCCATAACAGTGTCACTTGTCCAGGAGTGTTGTTCCGTCTCTGCCGTTGTTGTGTCACTTCCAAACGTTGAGTAAATAAATCAGAGTAAAAGCCAACACCACAACCAAGCCCCCAGGGCCCATGACCGTCCTCGTGGAACCACAGCAGCTGGACCGCGTGGCCAGCAGCCTGACGAACGTGGCCCAGTGACCCAGCCCAGTGTCCACGCCCCGTCGCCATGGCAACGCTAAACCCAGACACCACGCAACCGCAGTTTCTGTCAACAGCCAAATCGCTAAATAGGACTCGATCACTCTCCCTTGACGGGGCCACTCGCACAGCACAGAACAACACACAGCACGGGACAGTGATGAGTGCTATCGTGTTTAGGACGCCGCTGACGCAGGAGGAGGATGCGCAGTTCTCCCCGCGCTTCCAGCAGCTCGACAGGGACCACAACGGCATCGTCACGGGTGAGGCCGCCAGACCGCTACTCGCTGCGTCGGGCCTCACCGCGCAGACTCTTTCGGAGATATGGGCGCTCGTCGATATCGGCAACAAGGGATACCTCAACAAGCTCGAGTTCTTTGCAGCGCTGAGGGTTATCGCGCATCTACAGGCGAACCCGGGCCTACAAGTGAGTGCGCAACTGTACGAAACCCCTGCGGCGCAATTGGCCGCGGTGGGGGGGAGTGGTGTCTCTGCGGAGATCCCCTTGCCCTCTGCTAACGACATTGCACAGTTTTCACAGCTGTTCGACAGGTCTGCACCCGGGGCTGCTGCCATGCCGGGGGACCGCGCCAGAGATATCTTCTTGAAGGCGAAACTGCCCACGCAGACCCTGGGAGAGATCTGGGCGCTGTGTGACAGGGACTCCTCCGGGTCCCTGGACAAGCAAGAGTTCGTCATGGCAATGTACCTGATACAGCTCAAGATGAACAGGAACGACAAATTGGAGGCGTTTCTGCACGGCGGCACCGCGCATGCGCTGCCCCAGGACCTGTGGAACGCAGTCAGCGTCTCGAACGTCTCCAATGTCTCGTCGCCTGCTGCTTCTGCGCCTCCAGTCACACTGCACACTGCTCACACCGGTACCATGAGCGCGAATTCCACGGGCGTCTCCTCCCTGAACAGACAGTCGACCATCTCGAGGCTCTCCTCCGGTGCGTTCACTAACGCGTCGGAGAACTGGACTCTCTCCCCAGAGAAGAAAAGACAGTTCGATGCGATATTCGAGTCTCTAGACAAGCAGAAGTCTCATGCGCTGAACGCTCAGGTGCTGGTGCCCTTCTTCCTCTCGTCGAAATTGAACCAGGAGACCCTGGCATCCATCTGGGATCTGGCGGATATACATAACAGTGCGGCGTTCACGAAGACGGAGTTTGCCATTGCCATGTTCCTTATCCAGAAGAAGAACACGGGAGTAGAGTTGCCGGATGTCATTCCGAATGAACTATTGCAGTCCCCTGCGCTAGGGTTATACAACAACAACAACAACAACAATGACAACGCCGAGAAGCCACAGCCACCTGTGGCGATCCCTTCGCGCGCTACGAAGCCCAGTTTCCAGGAGACGTCACAGACGCAGTTCCACCCTCAGCCAGTGGTGCCTCCGCATATCGCTCCTCAGAACTCAAATAACGGATCTCTGAGCGATCTCATGGCGCTGAACGGGTCTTTCAACTCGCCTTCTCCACAACAAAATGCGCAGCTAGCACAGCAACAACAACAACAACAGCAGTCAAACCCGCCCCCACAACTGAAGAAGTTCACTCCAACGTCTAACTTCGGACAGAACATCATAAGAGAGGAGGAGGAGCACGTCGCACCCTTGCCAAGTTTCAAGCAGACGCAACCACAAGCAGCTGTGTCGCCGGTACAGAGGGCCGCGTCAGTGACTTTGCCCCAGGTGCCTAACTTTGCCTCGCTGAACTTGACAGGCGGTAACATGCCACACGCCGTTGGTGCCGGTGTTGTCGCCGGTGCAGCCGCTGGTGGTGCAGCTGGTGGTGCTGCGGCCAACGGGGTCTTCCACAACAACGACCTGTATGCGGATGCCGGTGCGTCTGCTCAATTGTCCGCGGCGACCACGGATCTGGCCAACTTGTCCAACCAAGTAACCTCGCTCAGCAAACAGGCGACGATGGCCAACGAGAAGAAGACGCGCGCGACACAGGAGTTGCAACGTGTCAACGCGATGAAGAGCTCCATCCAGGAGAAACTGGCAAAGTTGAGGTCCACACACGAACAGAACGTGCAGCAGACCGAAACCATGGAGGCACAACTCGTCACGTCGAAGCGCGACACAGAGACTCTACAGAATGAGTTGAGTGTCGTCGAGGCAAACTTCCATGCCGTCCAGGGGAAACTGACAGAATTGACCACGGGGTTGCAGACCTCGCAACAGCAAAATGCGCAATTGAAGGAACAACTGTCCACACTGAATAACCAGACCACAGCGTTGAACCAACAGTTACAGGAGAAACAGCAAAATGTCAAGCAGGAGAGAACCATGGCTGATGTCAACGCTAAGCAATTGGAGTTGGGCCAAATCACGGTGGCCAATTTGCAAGCGGAGATCGCTGGTTTAGACGATAACTTACAGGTTTACTTGCAAAAGCAAAAAGAACTAGAGGATTACAAGAAAACCGTAGAGGACAAACATGCTGAGTTGCAAACGAAATACGAACAATTGGCCGCCACGGAGAGCGACTTAAATGAACGTCAAGCACAACTGGACCAGCGCAACCACCAGATCGAGGAACAAGAGAGTTTGTACCACGAACACGTTGCGCAATTGCAAGGTATGTTTGACGATCTAGCTAAGAGGAAGGAGGCCTTCGATAACGCCGACCAGGAATTGAAAAGACAAAATATAGAGTACGCCAATAACGTGCAAGAATTGTCCGAAAGACAGATGAAACTGGCTATGGGTGAATTGCCCGAGGATGCCGACCAAATCGTGTCTCACAACAGAGAACTTTCCCATGAAGAACAGGTCAACAAATACGTCGAGAGCACTGTTGAGGACTCTCAA
Source organism: Kazachstania taianensis (assembly GCA_003708865.2). Lineage (NCBI taxonomy): Eukaryota > Fungi > Ascomycota > Saccharomycetes > Saccharomycetales > Saccharomycetaceae > Kazachstania > Kazachstania taianensis. The sequence goes on along the minus strand of PPOK02000002.1, from coordinate 75,880 downwards.
TTGAAGACCGCCATGAACGGAGACGAGACGAAGACTGAGCCAGCTGAGAGTGACGTCTTCGACAAGGATGTCCCTACCGTGCCATCGCAGAGTGAGACAGACGAAAATAACAACAACACTCTGGGGAACGAAAATGAAAACATGTCTGACAGATTTGAGGGAGACCTGAACGAATACGGAATTCCAAGAACCCAATCCTTTACCTCGTCTGTTGCGAATAACGCGCCACAATCTGTCAGGGAGGATACTGAACTTCCAAACTTGCAAGAAGCGCCATCTACTACAGCTGGCACTGCGATGGACGATAACACTGTGACTGCGATGGATGTTTCAACCACCACTTCAACCCCTGCTAACAACACCCAAGTTCCAGGCGAGTGGTCCATTACAGATGCAGAGGCCGCCGAGACACCAGTTTTGTCGACTGAACAAGAGGACCATACTGAGCAAGAGTCAGATTCCTCAATTCAAAAGTCACCTGTACAAAAAACAGCACCTGAGAGCAATGCAACACTGGATAACAGATTTGAGAATGCTGTGAATGCGGTGTCAATTCCAGAAGAAAAATCACCACACCCAATTGACCAGGAATTCCCACCAATGCAAGAACTAGAGATAGAGGAGAGTGATTCATCGTCCTCGTCCTCCGAAGATGATTTCCAGGACACAAAGGAAGTACCTACTCCACAGATGCAAACCGCCACTGCTACTCCAGTAGCTATTGCGAAGCCAGTCTTAACAGAGGCTGTTGTAGACAACGCTCAGACTGCCGTCCAACCAGCAGGACAAGAGAAGGATGAATTTGACGACGAATTTGCCGGGTTAGAAGAAGCAGCCGCAGAAGAGGAGGAAGAAGTTCTTAATGGCGGATCAAGCTCCTCTGCCCTACAGGCCATGAGCGAACCGTTCCAAACCATCGACCACAGCGACTTGACTGAAGAGCTACAGGACAACGGATTCACAGACAGTGGATACCAGGCCCCATCACACGTGCAGGGTCACACTCCACCTCCACCTCCACCACATGGCCACCAACAAGAGGCGCAGCCAGCGGAGGAAGTGTCCAATGATGAATGGAATGAGATCTTTGCAGGATTCGGGAACGCCAAACCAGCTCCAAACACTCAGAATGAGCGCGAGAGCCAAGCTATCGCCGTACCAATTCCAGTACAGCAACCACAATTGCAAGGCCAACAGCAACCACAAGTAACACAACCACTGTCGAAGCCTCCTATCAACAGAGGGATCGCTACGACGCCAAGAGCGCTTGCTGTCGAGGAACTGAGCGGGATGGGATTTTCCGAAGCAGAGGCAACCAATGCCCTGGAAAAGTGCAATTGGGATCTGGACGCCGCCACAAACTTCCTTCTGGACGCAGCGTGATCGGAATAACTCAGCAAGTACTCAATTAAATGGTATTTCGTTGTGAATGTGAATTTCAAGAGATTCCTTGTTTAGATATTATATATATGTGTATTACTTAAAGACTGTAACGAAGTATTACTTCGGTGCTATAGGGAATACCCGACATAGAGGTCATTGCCGATTGTAATGGACTCAACAAGATGATGGGATTACTGGGTACTACCTGTTGACGGTGCAAGTGAGGAATCGGTGGTATCTTACAGAAGTTGTGAATTTAATGGCGGCTAATTGCCCCGAGAATATTCCATTAATGTATTTCTGCGCAATTCAGCAAATAGGGAACGCCAAGAGATTCTGAAGATGTTTACAGGTTGCCAGATACCTCCGAGAAGCAACTGGAGGAACCCAGAATGAGGAAAGAATCTTATCGAAAGAGGTTGAACAGGATCTCTCGGGCTCCAGACCGTGCAAAAGATCTGGAGCGAAGTGAGGAAGCCCATCTTGGAGTCAGTGTCATCACTAAGATCTCCAGGGCGGTCAGTACCTTGTGTGAGTTTCTCAATTTCGCTCCACAGTGTACTGTGCGGCACGGTACCCGGGTGATGCCTGGTAATGCCGCCAATCAAGCCAATTGCGGTATCCGGCGCTACTGTCGAGAGTACAGTCCCTATCGTACGGTAAGAAGCACACTGAGAACAGATGTGCGATAAGGTAGCTAGACTGATCCAGACAGATATGGGGATTTCTCCGCACACCTTTGACAGTGTCCTCGCAGACGTCTACGAGACATATTGATCTTCAACGACATCCTGGTTCCTCTACCATATGGCTCGTGATGATATACCCATTGGTCCGGATGGAGACTCCGAGTTAACTTTATGGACATAAGTAAAGTGGTCCAAACTCCGGACTTTCAGCTGAATCGATGCATTTTAAGGAATACTCGGAGATGCAAGGGAGATTGCTAAATCGGTGCATTCCAAGAAGTACTCGGAGACGCAAGGGATATTGTACAAGAACCCTCGACACTGGGGTCCATAACTTACAACGCAATATCGCGTTCTGTCCATACAAAGGAATATATACATACGGGTCTGAGCGTACCCACGCACAGGGACCTAGTGGCAACGACACACCGTCTGCAACTCCAGGATGTACTTGCCCTCCTTGTACCGCTGCTCCTGGCGGTCGCTGTGGAGGTACTTCCACCCGACGAGTGCGCGGCAGAGTCCGCACCGGATGTCGCACACGGTGTACTTCCCCGTGAGCATCGAGCGGGTCTCCACTTTGCCCTCGACGACGTTCGCCGCGGACGAGATGAGGTACGCGTCGCCGGTCTTGCCCCTGTAGTCCCTCGAGACGACCTGCGGGGACGACGAGAGGTGTGTGCGACACCTGCGGCACGCGTAAGTGGTGAAGCGGCCGCTGCCAGGCGCCGCGTCGCTCGGAGATATGTTGCGTCTGCGCCTGCGGAGTGCGTGGCCGCGCAGCCGCCTGTCCCGCAGGCTGCCGACACTGCCTTGGTCGCTGTCCCCGTCGCTGGGACTTCCCCTTGATCCGTGCACAACGGCGGCGACCGCGCAGTGTCTCAACACCGCGTGGCTGCGGCGCCCCCCCGGCGGTTCGATATACGACGTCAGACGGACTCCCATCGCTGCTGCGTTGTCCCCCTTTGCTGGCGTGTTGGAGTCGGTGATTAAGAGTGAAATGTGAAGAGATATTGCGATTAAGAGTGCAATGTGAAGAGATATTGCATAGACATAACTATATCAAGCCGGGCGAGATCACAACAGGTCGTCCTCCTGCTGCGCGATGTTCTCCTTGATGCGCAGCAGCACGGTGGTCTTCCACTTGTCGAGCTTCGAGAACTTGTCGAACTCGAACGCGACGGCGCTGAGCCGCTCCGGGTCGTTGTCGTTGTACGCGGCGACCAGGTCCGACAGAAACTGCGACTCCCTGGACCCTGAGAAGTTCGGGTCCTGCGACGTGGCCTCTTCCAGCGTCCTCTGCGCGGCGACGGCGTCCGTCGCGGCGAGCTGGCACAGCGCCTTCTTCAGGTAGTAGTCCTTCAGGGACCACTGCGAGAGCTTGTTGCCGACGCTGTTTGCGATCAGCTTCGAGTAGTAGTCCGAGGCCTTGAGGTACTCGCCGGAGACCGCGAGCAGGTCCGCACACTTGAGCCACGACTTGTTCGCGAGCGCGAGCGCCTGGTCCTGCGCGTACCAGTCCGCCGCGGTCTCGTACTCCTGGACGGCGCGCCCAACGTCCGTCAAATCGGACTCGTACAGCTCCCCCAGCTCGAACTTGAAGTTCGCGGACCGGCGGAACTGTCCCCGCTTCGTGAACAGCTCGACGGCGTGCTGTAACGCCGCGGCAGCGTCCTCGGGACAGTCCCCGGACGCCTTGTACGACTTGTAGCTGTCCACGTACACGTTCCCCGCGTCGTCCTCGTTCCCCGCGGCGATCTGGTAGCGGGCCGCCCTGGAGAAGCAGTCCCCCGCGAGCTTGAGCTGTCTCTGCAGCTTGTACAGGTTCGCGGCCTGGATGCAGAGGTCTGCGGCCTCCTCGGCGCGCGAGGCGTTGGACTGCGAGAAGAAGCTCATGAACCCGGAGTGCGGGGTGCCGGTCTTCTCGGCGCGCTTGAGCAGTTCCTCGGGGCTGGACATGGCGGCAGTGGGTGGTTGTGGTGGTGCTGCGTGGGGCGGAGGTGCCCAGCGGTGGGAACAGCGTTTATAAAGGGAGCCGAATTAGCCCTATGCTATTTTAACCCTGTGTGCTTTTAGCCCTATGTGCTTTTAACCCTAATGAACTGTCAACCCTAGGGTTAAAACTAGGTAGGGCTAAAACTAGCGTAGGGTTAAATATTAGTTAGGGTTGAGAAAGTTAGGGCTAAATATAGACTAGGGCTAAATATCGACTAGGGCTAACACAAGTAGGGCTAAAAATCAGTTAGGGCTTGCACCGTGTGATGTTTTGAAATTCTGTCTTCTTCAATGGACGTCGCTGACAGATGAAGACGGCCAACTACGGTGGATACGGCGAGCACACCTCAATCAGCCAGGAGCCAGCCGGACAGCGTTGCGAGATGGGTATCTGTGGGTCGAAGGAGAACGCGGACGGTGGTGCCGGCGGTGCGGGTGCTGGTGCCGCTGCGGCGGCGGACAGGGCGACCACGAAGAGGACCGCCGCGTCCCGTGGTGCGAAGCAGGGCAGTAACAAGAGTGGCGGTGAGAAGAAGAGTAGCGCGCGGGAGGGGGACGCGGAGGAGGTCGGTCCGGAGCAGATTCTGGCCGATGAGCCCGAGAACCCGCTCGACGTCACCTCGAGCGAGGAGATGAAGGTGTTGCTGCTCGGGGCCGGGGAGTCCGGGAAGTCCACCATCCTGCAGCAGCTCAAGATCCTGCACCAGAACGGCTACAGCGACAAGGAGCTCTACGGGTACATCCCGCTGATATACAGCAACCTGTTCGAGATCGGCAGGGACCTGATAAACGCGAGGGCGAAGTTCGAGGTGGACAACGCCGCCGACGGGCTCGCGGACGACGAGATCGACGCGTTCGTCAACTACAACTTCAACCTCGACACGAAACTGCAGTCCACGGAGGGGAACCTGGGCAACCTGCAGGAGTTTGCGTTCCCAGAGGCCTTCGTCACAACGCTGACCAAGATCTGGGAGTCGCCGCGCACCCAGGAGCTCGTCAACGGGGACAACTCCTCGAAGTTCTACTTGATGGACTCCGCGCCGTATTTCCTACAGGCTGACAACCTCAAGAGGATCACCGCACAGCAGTACAAGCCGACTCTGCAGGATGTCCTGCGGTCGAGACAGAAGACCTCCGGTATCTTCGACACGCACATCAACATGGGCTCGAACCTGAAACTGCATTTCTTCGACGTCGGCGGGCAGCGGTCCGAGCGTAAGAAGTGGATCCACTGCTTCGACAACGTCGCCCTCATCATCTTCTGTGTCTCGCTGTCCGAGTACGACCAGTTCCTGGTCGAGGACACCGAGCAGAACAGGTTCCAGGAGTCCCTGATCCTGTTCGACAACATCATCAACTCGCGCTGGTTCGCAAGAACCTCCGTCGTGCTGTTCCTGAACAAGATCGACCTGTTCGCGGAGAAGCTGAAGCACAAACCGCTAGAGAACTACTTCCCGGACTACAACGGCGGCGCCGACATCAACAAGGCCACGAAGTACATCCTGTGGCGGTTCATCCAGCTCAACAGGGCAAACCTCAACGTCTACCCGCACGTCACGCAGGCCACCGACACGTCAAACGTCAAGCTGGTCTTCGCCGCCATCAAGGAGACTATCCTGGAGAACAGTCTCAAGGACACAGGCATGATCCAGTAGGTAATGTACTATACGTAACACACTTTATAACACCAATTGACCTTTACTATCATACATTTACGCACTGCGAATCCGTATAAACTAGTTCATCTTGACGTTATTGCCCTTGGACAAGCGCTCTTATCACGCAGACGCAGACGCAGACGCACGACGAGATGAGTGATACTGGGGATAATGGCATTGGTGGAGAGCTGGAGGGCGGGCTGGGTATCGGGATTGCCCTGGACCCGAACCTAATAACGCTGCCCATTAACGCCACGCCGGCCGCGGGTCAGGGCAGTGGAGAAGACGCCGACGCCGACGCCGACGCAGACAAGATGGATGTGGATGAGGGCTCAGAGGCGTCGCAGGGGCCAGCGAAACCGGCCAGGGCACGCTCGCTCATCAACAACCCGCACGAGATATACGGACAGATGCCGCTGACGCAGCTGATACCGCTGATCCTGCAACAGAGGCAGATCCCCTTCTCACAGCTGTCCGAGGAGAATATCAGGGCGTCGATGGCCCTGGAGGCTGGTGGAGAAGCGGAGGTTTCGGCTGGTGATGTCCCTGTTTCGTCCGTTTCGTCGGGGGAGGCCGGGAATGGCAACACTACGATGGAGACCCAGGAGGTGGGGGACGTTGCAGTTCCCATTATAGAGCCAGTCCCCAGCTCTGTGGTTGCTGGCGGTGCTGCTGATTCCGAAGTGGCCGGCGAAGCAGCGTCCAAGGCGACGATATCGGCACAGGCGTTCGCGAAGGTGCGGTCCGATATGTTGGAGCACACAAACGTCGCGCTGAACGAGTCGTCGCTCGCACTAGAGACTGTATCGCTGCTTCTGTCGGCGACGAGGGAGAACATGGCTAAGAGCTCCATCTCGCCCTTCTTGAAGAGGTCTGTGCCCCTACAGTCTCTGAACAGTGACTACATCACTGGCGAAGGCACTAAGATGACGCCCGCAGAGAAGGAGCAAAGTCTCATGTTTGCCGTTGGTTGGAAGTTGCAATGCCTGGATAAGGCTCGCACAAAACTCAAGTCCAGTGCAGAGAATATCACCGCGGAACTCGCGAAGGAGCATGCTTACTGGCAGAAGATCGGTCAAAGCATCAGCAACACGGATGTGGTGTTCAAGATGAGGGACAAGGTCACCGGTAGGAGGACGCTTGGGTTGAAGTACGGGTACGAGGACTCCGGGTCCAATTACAGACACGACAGGGGCGTTGCCATACTGAGGAATAACCCGGAGAGAGATGCATTAGAGTTAGTCCCCATGTCTAGTAAAAATGGTGGGAAGAGCAGTGACAATAACGAGAATAAGTTTGTGGAAACGCTTCTGAGGGTACGGATCCTGACCAAGATTGAATCTGAGGACGACTATATTCTTAGCGGGGAGAGCTCCACGGGAGACTTGACGGGAAGCAACGACGGCGATAACACATTCTACGACCTGGATATCAGGGGCCAGATCGGCAAGTTGAAGGATATTATCTTCGAGAAGGAGGTGATGCACCAGTTGAAGAAGGAGGCGTCGCTGTTAATATCGTACGGTGTCAAGATTGAGAATGAGAACAAAGTTGTCATCGAGCTGCCCAATGAGAGGTTTGAGATCGAAATGGTATTCAAGGATGAGTCGTCCATTGCCAACCATGAACAGGACGCACCAAAGATCGACGACAAGAGGGCAAACGTGTTCTTGGTGATGCTGCGGATGTTGATGATTGCACATTTCAAGAAGAATCTGAGACGCAGGTTGTCGGTGAACCCCACGGGAAACACCAACAGGACAAACGCCAACGATGTGCTGTTGATAAGGCCCTTGCTCGGCCGGTTGAGACACCAAAATTACAAGACCCTGCTGAAGAAGATCATCAAGGACAACGTCACGGATGTGCTTCAGGGGGCGTCTATTGAGGAAACAGCAGGGAAGGGCAGCAAAGACAACAGGGCAGTCAGCCAGCGCGTCACGGACCGGAACATCTATAAACTAGACAGCGAGATCCGGGTCTTCGAGGCAGTGGTGAGCCCGCCAACGACACAATTCGCCATCAAGACCCCCCAGGGGGATAAGATGGTCATCACCCTGCAATTGCCGAACTACTGCAACGCGAAGATCAACATCCTGTACGACGCGCAGCCGGGCGTCCCCGCGACAGCGCCGGAGGACCACAAGACAGTGTTTGACGCGGAATTCTCAGAGTTCAAGGAAGTCGAGGAGTTCCTGCACTTTATCGTGTCCGAGTACATGCAGTCGGTGAAAGCAGGCGCCTAAAGCACAGCATTAAACGGTCAACGCGGTGAGAACCGGCATTAATTCAGTTTCTCGAGACAGATGTATACATTTTTTATAAAGATGCGTCTCGACCACAAGGGATCCACTGCCAACAGTACAGTACATCCACACACAAGCACACGGACGCAATGGGTTACACTTTGACTATACTGGGCTGCGGTGTGATGGGCCAGGCCATCCTGTCTGCGATCTACAACGCCCCCGTCGTCGAGGACGAGGCCACTAAGGCGCTGTACCCATCGAGGATCATCGCTTGCAACGGTGACGCTGCTGCTGCGTCCCAGGTCGACGAATTGATCCAGTCGTTCGGCGCCTCTCCCAACGGTATTGCCGTCGACTCCACCTTCGGGGACAACAAAAGGGCCGTCGACGAGTCCACGGTCGTTATCCTGGGGACGAAGCCGTTCCTTGTCGAGAAGGTCATGGGGGCTGTCGACGTGCAGGGGAAGCTGCTGATCTCTATTGCCGCCGGGTGGACACTAGACCAATTGTCCTCTTACACTGCGACGGTCTCGCGTGTCATGACGAACACGCCTGCGAAGTACGGTTACGGGTGTGCCATTCTCGCTCATTCTGAGAGCGTCTCCCCCGAGCAGAAACAGGTGGTATCGCAGCTGATCAGCCACGTCGGCACGTGCATCGAGCTGCCAGAGAAGAACATGGACGCTGCTACGTCTCTGGTTGGTTCCGGTCCAGCGTACGTTTTGCTGATGATCGAGTCCATGATGGAGAGCGGGATCAAGATGGGTATTCCGCTAAAGGAGAGTCTCGAGTGTTCTCTGAAGGTGCTAGAGGGCACTGTCAAGATGGTAGAGAAGAGCGGTACCCATCCAAGTGTCCTGAAGCACCAGGTGTGCACTCCCGGTGGTACGACCATCGCTGGTCTGTGCAAGATGGAGGAGAACGGCGTCAAGAGCGGCATCATCCAGGGGATCGAGGAGGGCGCCATTGTTGCTGCCAGACTGGGCAAGAAATAGTGTGTTGAGCATTGCTACAACAACCCGTATACCATTGCCATAATATCAATATATCAGTATCGTATGTCTGCATTACTATAGCAATATAACAATTTAATAGTATATCAGTATTAGTATGTCTGTATTAGTATCGCACTACAACAATATATCAGAATATCAGTATAATAGTATATTAGTATAAAAGTATTAGTGTAACAGTGTATCAGTATAACAACATAACATTACATCACTAAGCACTATATCAGTATGTTCATATTTCCGCATATCAATATACAAATATTAGTATATCGGTATATCAGTATTAGTATATCAGTATATGAGAATACTGGTCTAACAGTATAACAGTATGTCAGTATAACCGTATATCAGTATAATAACATGTCGATATATCAGTATGACAGTACATTAGTATATCAGTATATCAGTATATCAGTATATCAGTATCAGTATATCAGTATACCAGTATGCCAGCAATAACACATAACTACGTCATCGCAACAAAATAAACCAACCCTAACTCAAAAAAATATAACCAATCCCCAAAACCCAAAGCCCTAACCCAGACCTTACCCGGAAAACCAAGCCCTAACCCGGAACCGGACCGCCGGAATTTCCGCTTTCGGTCACGTGGCGGCGTCACGCTTTAAATCATCGCTTCTCCAATGATAATAAGCTGTATTGCATATATAAATACAGGGTGGTCCGCTGTTGCTTCGAGTGGTACCGTGTTTCGTCTACTGATGCTCTGGGAAGTGTGTTCGGTAAGTGTATACGCCCTTTGATTGCTCAATTTGGCTTTGCTTACGTTTAAAACACAGATACACGTCTCGTACCCTATTCGCAAATCGCACAGCTACCGATGAGTCACGGTCCTACTTTCTCTCACGAGGCAGATCTGCCGCAATTGCCCCTGCCGGGGCTGGAGGAGACGCTCGCACACGTCAAGAAGTCCCTGGAGCCCCTGTATTATGCTGACGGGTACTATAAGCACCCGCTGGATCCAGAACAAGTCGAGACGCTGACGTCGGTGTTGAGCGAGTTTGGGGACTCGAAGGTGGCCTCCGTCTTACAGCAGAAACTGGAGGCGTTCTCCAGGGAAAACGATTCGTATCTAGATAATCTACATCTAGACGTCAACAACCACTCCGCGACGAGGGACGTCCAGGATGACGTGCTCCCAAGAAACCCGTTCCTGATCCTCGCAGATGACGCCACGCCGCATATAAACCAAGTGGACAGGGCCGCAGTGCTGGTGCATTCGGCGGCCCGCTTCATATCCGCGCTCAAGAAGAGCTACTTGCCCGCGGATGTCAACTCGCGCACGGGGAAGTATCTCTCCATGTTCCCCTACTTGAACCTGTTCGGCGCCACGAGGAAACCCGTGTTTCAACACGGAGAAGTGGAGAAGTTCGACCTGAATAAACCGTACACGGTCTCGGACCTCGACGAGTTCATAAGTGACGCAGAGGAGGAGACAGACCTCGACTCCAAGAGCTCCACGACGGCTGCCGTCCGTGAGACCCGGGACAATTACTACGACTCCACGACGCAGACGGACTCCGATAACAACGCAACGGACTCCGAGACGGACCCCACGGGTAGAGATGAGCGCGAGGGCCGCCACATTGGCTCCTCGGCGCACGGGATCACGATCGGCAGGTATCCCGAGTCCCGCCACATCCTCGTGATCTCAAGGGGACAGTACTACACCATCGACGTCCTGGACGAGGACAGCGACATCGTCTGTACGACAGCAGACCTGTCAAAGTTCCTGCGGTATATAGTGTTGGACTCCGAGGCAGCTTACAACTTGCAGAAGAACTCGACCGCGTTGGGCTCGCTGACGTCGCACTCGTACAAGAACTGGAAGTACGCCCGCAAGAGACTGCAGAAGCGGTACCCGCAGGAACTGCACCTCATCGACTCGGCGCTCTTCGTCCTGATCCTGGACGAGTCCACGCAGAAGATAGAGGAGAACTACAACAACGTGTACACGAAGAACGAGGTCTACGTGCCGGAGTTCGACCAAGAGAGGTCTGCGAACTGTAAGAGACTCCTCTACGGGACCTCGGTGATCGACAAGAAGGGGTACCAGGTCGGGTCCTGTGTCTCGCGCTGGTTCGATAAGTTGCAACTCGTCGTCACGAGGGACTCGAAGGCAGCCGTCATTTGGGACTCCTTCACGTGTGACGGGTCTGCAGTGTTGCGGTTTTCGTCCGAGATGTACACGGAGTCCACACTGCGGTTGGCTAGAGAGGTGAACGCCAACGATCCGCAATTTTCTCTGTGGCCGGACGTCTCACAGACCAAATTGAGCCTGTACAAGGACTATTCGAAGTTGGACCCGGAAAATGTTGTCAAGAAGATCGATTGGTCCTTTAGCAATATCTTAAACACACACGTCCATTTATCAGAGACGAAGTTGGCAGATTTGGTCTCCAAATACGATATCGTCCGTGTGTCGATACCCATGGGCCGCAAGTCTGCACAGAGGATAGGGATCGCCCCGGACTCAATGGTGCAAGTCGCGCTACAAGTGGCACACTACGCCCTGTACGGTAGGATGATATTCACACTCGAGCCCATCTCCACTCGTAATTTCAAGAATTCACGGTCTTCGTTCATCAATATACAGAACCAGGACTTGTTAGATCTGTGTCAATTATTTATATCCTCCAATATTGATGCCCTCGGGAAATTAGACAGGTTTATCCAGACGTGTGACAAACATGCAGAGTCTGTGAAATTGGCCAAGGACGGCAGCGGCTACGAAAAACATTTCAACGCGCTCAAATATTTGTTCCAGTTCCATGACCAATACGGTTTACCACTGGATGAGGATGACATTAGAATTGCGTCGGACGTGTTCGATTCACCACTAGTGGCGCCATTCTCTCAACCTGAACTGATCGCTGCCAACTGTGGTAATGCGGCAACGACAACTTTCGGTATCACACCAGCTATCCCGCAGGGGTTCGGTATTGGTTACATTATCAAGGACGACCAAATCGACCTGACTGTCACGTCACAATTTAGGCAGGGGAAGAGACTGATGTTCATGTTGAACTGGGTGTTGCACGAGATCAAGTCGTACTGGAGGGCCGCTCGCCATACTGCTCATAACAAGACTGGTGTCAAGATTAGTCCTTTGGTGGACAGATTATACGAATTGGATAATGCTCTAAAGAAGAAATCCCCGGGGTCACCAATGCGTTCAGATCGCTCGTTCAGATCCAAAAACCACTCGAATCTGGGGTTTGGCTTTTTCGACATGGACGTACAATCCCCTAGCTTATCACCTCGAAGACAGAGCATGGACAGCCACAACACGCACAAGTTATCTACGAGACTCGCAGAGCTTGCGATGTCCAACAACAGCACTATTTCTTCTAGACACTCCAGTTCTGCCTTGTCAGTACCCACAGAGAATGAAAAGCTGCAAACAGGCCACGAGATCATGCAGGCTCAGCCAGAGAGCGTCGAGGAGTCCCCTGAGGTGAGTGACTCTGAGAATAACCCATCGTTACAATCCTTTTCCAGACCGGAATCCCGGAAGCATAACGTTATCAATTCCAAGTTCGAAATTAATTTCGACCGTTCCAACGTCGGGAGGAAGGTGTTTGCCTTTGAGTGAATGCATATACAAATAACACCCAGACAGTATGTACTTATCCATTACGAATCGCTATTAATGTCTATAGTTTCACATCATATAGTGTTGCATTGTTAAATTGACAATATGTACTTATCCATTACGAAGCCGCTATGAATGTCCATAGTCTCATATCACGTAGTATTGCATTATTAAAATCAGTCAATTTTCAATATTGAATTAAAAAAAAAAGATCGGAATTTGTGACACCGGTGCCGGATCTGAAACCGGTACCGGCTCTTTTTGGTTATGAGTAACTAATGTTGTGAGTCAGCGCCAAGTGGATCTTGAGAGGTCGTCCCAATTAACCGCCAACAAAGCCAAACGGCTGAGTAGACATTCTTTATTTTAGTGGGAATGTTAAGAAAGTATTTGATAGTAACACTTTTCCTCTACTGATTAGCCAAGCAACTCTATGCCGTCAACGAACAAGGATAGTACTACTCGTAACGCCAAGATATTGCCAAATGGCAACATAAACACTACAAGTTTAACTGACAATGCTACTGGGTTCAAGAATTTACCAGTAATGTTTGGCAGGAAAAGGAAATATGCATGTATAGAATGTAGACAACAGAAATCGAAGTGCGATTGCGGTGACAAGTATCCGGAACCATGTTCTAGATGTGTGAAGAAAGGTGTGAAATGTGTCATAAAGAAAGACTTCAGGCGGACGTCCAAGAGGGCAAGAGCAGAGGAGATCGAAAAGAAGGTCAATCATATAACTTCACAACTACTTAATGGAACCATCTCTGCAAATGAGTTATTAACTGTGACACAGGAGGCCTTAAGAACTGCTGACCTTAATCAATCTTCACTTGCGTTGGATAATCTACCCATGGCTAAATTCGAACATAGCATGTTTACGAAGGAACAGTTGCACATTTTGAGATCCGAGGCTGCTACGCCAGTTTCAAGATCTATGACACCTCTGACATCGGCCTTGAACCAGAATTTAAATAAGGTTCCATTAACTATCCATCTTGCCGCAGATAAATTATATTGCAGCCCCAAGGTGTTAGGTGACGTTTCTATGGGATCATCTGATATTGCAGACTTATTCCAAGAGTATGCTACCAAATATCATCAATTTTTACCTGTAGTTGACCTCTCCAAAGGCGCTGAACAGATCTACAATTTATCGCCGTGTTTATTTTGGGTTATTATACTAACGGCGTTAAGACACAGGGATGGTTCCCTCGAAGTGATGACGAATCTGACTTCTTTGGTTAAATCAATCCTCGCAGAAATCACGATATCGCCAATCATTCGTTATACTCCTACAGAAACTGATGAACCTCTACTGAATGTGGCTTCAGTTTATTCTGTCCAGGCCTTTTTGATTTATACTTTTTGGCCGCCATTAACGTCGTCCTTAAGTGCGGATACTTCGTGGAATACGATCGGTACAGCAATGTTTCAAGCCATCAGAGTTGGATTGAACTGTGCTGATTTTTCCAGGGAATATGCTACAGCGAACCCATCATTGATTAATGAACAAGTGAGGACGTGGGTTGCCTGCAATATTGTTTCCCAAATGGTTGCGTCTTCCTTTGGCTTCCCGGCGTACGTGTCATTCGACCACGCAATGATCAATTCTACGGAGAACAATACATCGCTCGGAAAAGATCGTGGCCTAGCACCAGAATTACGGCAAATGGCACAGATTATTCATTTTGAAAGTCAATTACAAGATACCTTGCATGCTAATCCTGGTAATGAAATTGGACTAGTAGATTTGCACGAGAAGATACCTTTGATATTGGTATTAGGACAACGTCTTGACCAGTTAGAAGCCCAATTAGAAGAGTATGGAGTGCATGGTAAAAATACAAGTGGGTTAGATGATATTAGAAGATTCCAACTGCTGATGGCGCGTGTTCATTTATTAAGTTACTATTTTATCAATGATAATGATACAATTGATTTTGACTCCAAGAGAGGGTTGGTGAAAGTTTACAATGCCGCTGTTGCACTCTTAGAGCATGCAAATACGATGTGTATAAAAAACACAAATATTATCAAATATTTTCCTGGTGTATTCGTATTGAATATTTGGCAAAGCGCCTGCATTGTGACTAAATTGGTTTACTCCTCATTGAATGTAATTTTGGACGCCGAAAGAGGGAAGAGGGCCTATCAAAACGCTGTTGAATTGACTGCCAATGCCTCGATTATGGAGTATGACACAGCATATAGATTTTCTGGTATTATGCGGAGTGTTTGGAGCATGTTTAATAATATTTATGAAGAAACTAATCATAATGATGATTCGGCTAGGGTTAGTGTAGATTTTAATTTGTCCATTACTGTAAAATCTAGAATGGCCGTTAGTGTCTTCTTCGATTGTCTTTACATTTTAAAGGAAAAATGTGGTATGGCAAAGATTCAAAGGGAGATATATAATAAACAGAAGAGTCAAAATAATAATAGTGGGAATTCAGAGGACCAGGCACGTATGATTATCAAAACGACACCATTAGACCCCTCACCTATTAATGCTGATATGAGTAGTCGCAAGAGTAGTGTATTAAATTCACCTGCTAATCGGACGCCGAGTAGTATTCTGTCATTAGAAGGGATTCTGAATAAAGTATCCCCAGGCGAAACACAGTCGATATCCATACAACCAGGAATAACTTCAGAGGATGGCACAATCAAAAAACCGTACCATACTGATAGCGTGCGGCCCCTAGACAATGAAAGTCAACAAAATGATGAAACAAATAGGTTGATGGTTGATAATTGGGAAAACTGGCAATCGGATATGGTCTGGAAGGACGTTGATTTATTGCTTAATGATTTTGCATTCAACCCGACTTTGTAAATTTCTATGAAATAAAGCAACACGAATCATTGTCTGTAAGGAACTCCGTTGTAATTATTTATTATATAGAAAAAGAGTATACTTTAAACGAGATATATCAATTCATATCTCGCGAATTCATCGTGGACTGGATGTTGATTAGTAAAAATCAACAATGTTAGAATCTTCATCATTATTGGCATCTGTGTTCCTGTTTCCTTGATCATCTTCTGGATCTTGGTCCGTATTGAAGTTGACATCTCTATTGCGAGAATATCTTGTAGGTTGCTCAGGTATATGATTTAACTCAACTCTATCAAACAGTGACGCATGTTTGGTACCAGTAAACTCTTCGTTACGATAATTTGATGCATAGCGCCCTTGTTTGTGGTATCTCGACGAGGTTGTGGTATCATAGTCTTGTCTATACTCTCTAGTATCATAGTCTTGTCTGTACTCTCTAGTATCATAATCTTGTTTATAGTTTCTAGTATCATAATCATCGTTGGTATTCCTTGTATTCCAAGAAGTGCGATCGTTTTGTGGTCTACCAAACTTTATAGGTTTAGGATTGGAAATAATGTCCATAGTATCTGTTCTTTTAGGTTCGGTAGGGGCAGCATTACTGTACCTATTGTGTGGTTTATAATTGGGATTATGATTATTATATCTTTGACTATAATCGGAAGTGCCATATTCTTTCTTTCGGTAATCCTGTGTTGGATGTCGCTGTTCTTGCGGTGGGTATTGTCTCCGATTATAGGTAGATTTATCATTGGATGCTCGATTTTGATAAGATGTCTGATTATAATTTGGATTGTATCTACTTGAGTAATCAGATGCTTCGGTCTTATTGGACGAGGGCGCTTTTTCATACCGGGATTGTGTCCTCGGTTGATGTTCCTTGTATGCTTGTTGGGGGTTTATAGTAGTGTCAGTTGCGGGACCATGAGGTAGCTGCCTGTTAGCCGATTTTGTATGGCTTTCATATTTTATTTCCGCTCTTGATACTACTTTTTTTGGAGCTGATGATTGAGAAATAGGAGCTGGACCTGTAGGTGGTACCCTAGTAAAAGACTTGGTATTTTCAAGTGGTAGTTTGCTGTTAAGACCTTTTCCTTTTGTTGATTGTGTGTTTGTTTCGAACATGTGTCCCTGAGGTGCAGACGGTGCCTTTTGTGACATTGCTTGATGCATTTCCTCCTTGTATCTCTTAATATCGGCTTCATGACTTTCTTCACTTGGTAAGCGTAATTGTTCTGATGGAAGTGGTTCTTCTGTGAAGAATGGGTCCAATTTGGCAGCCATTGCCGTATATCTTTTTAGTGGGTCTAACGCCAATAATTTTTTCAAAAAATTAATACCACTTTCATTTAAATGCTTACCAAATCTTTCTCTTAAGGTACTTTTGTATTGTGTTTTTATTAATTCTTTCCCCGGTAGATACTGTGCTAATTTCCATTCTTCATCAGTTGGAGTCCCCAATAGTTTGAATATGACATGCCCTTGGTCGATATCTGATTTCCCTTGAAGGATAGGTTTCTTTTCAAAGAATTCAGCAAAGACACAGCCAACCCCCCAAATATCTACAGCTGTCGTATAATGTCTATCCCCCAGAACTAGTTCGGGAGCTCTATACCACCGTGTTACGACAACAGATGTATATTTGGCACCGCTACCAGCGCCACCAGGGTATTTTAGATTTGGTGGCGTTCCGTAATACAGTCTTGCCAGACCGAAATCAGCCAGTTTTAAAACCCCACGGTGATCGATTAGAATATTCGCTGCCTTGATGTCTCTATGCATGAACTTGGAGCAGTGTATGTAGTTGATCCCTTCGAGTATCTGTAGCATCATATTTTTGATATCTGCCATCTTCAATTCGATTCTAGGGTTATGCAGTACTCCTGACAGATCTGCAACCATATACGGCAGAATCATGTAGAAACTTTTGTGTATTTTTGGTTGTTTGGGGTCTCCATATTCTTGTGATGCTACTGGGTGGGAATTCGTGCTCTCTGAAGGTGGCAAATCATAAACCATTTCTAATAGTTTAACGACATTTTTATGATCTAGTTTCTTCAAGATAGTTATTTCTCTTTGGGCTGTTATCGGAAACAGATCCTTCTCCACATTTATAATAATTTTCTTCATGGCAACCTGTCTCTGAGTCTCTAAATGGACCCCCTTGTAGACTTCACCAAATGTACCTTGTCCCAGCTTCTTCTCCTCTCTATAATGATTCAGAAACTTTGTACATCCGTATACTTTTTCATCGGGCCGAGCCTTCAGTTGGATGTATGTAAGGCCAGTCTTAGCATCGGTCTGAACGGTGGGAGTCTGTTTCACTTTACCGATTTTATACTTGCGTATTCCGGAACTTCCGCTGGAAATTCCCGTTTCCGTCGTTGGAAATGAAGACATATCAATCGATAATTATATCGCAGTGTTTGATAGACAGGAAAGGCACCAGGGGACGACTAGTGGGCAATAACGAAGCTGTCCCAGATGGTAACGATGCACCTATTCCATTAATAAAAGGTAAAGAGAAAATCTGGCCTTTTCCCCAAAATCCTGCGATCACGTTCGTTCAAAGTGATGATAATACGCTTCCTGCCGTAAATAGTCTGTTATATAGTGGAATGTTTCGATTCGATGTGGTCAGTTCTGTCCCTCTTAGCTTGATTACAATAGAATATTCACTATAACTGGGTCCATGAGTAATACATGGATGACCTTGGGACGATTCTTCTCAGTTCTTGCAATGTCAGTTGGACGTGATAAACTCTCAGATCAAAGGGCATGTTGGTACCTTGTATCACATAGTTACTCGCGTAGAATACTGCAATTGCAGACTCTCTTAACCCTACGGCTGTCTTCTCCGATATAAAATTAAGCGCCTGTAACGATTCCCACACATTTTTGAGGTCGGTCTTGTTCCAAAGTTTTACCGTCCGTTCCATCACATGCGATCCAGATACTATGGTGGTCCCAGAGCCATGGGGTGCTCTGTTATTCATTTCTTTGACCATGGATTTATATTCGACGTAGGTGAGATTGAAATTGGTTGTCTCATCCTTTGATTTCAAAGTACATCTTGCAGCACAGATCAGGATAGCCAGTTCCAGGTCCGATAGGGACTGCACCTTTGCTGAATATGAGTGTTGTAATTGGTTTGTTGTGTACTCTTTGTATGGCAGCATGGACCTCATATTGCTACTTAGCTCTTCGAAAGTGTGTGAATTGAATATTAAAGGTATGATGCCATTTTTAAAGGCATGTAATGACTTGAAGGTTTCATAATTCGAGAAAATAGCATTAAACAAATTTGAATTTTCATTAGAGGTGAGGGATTCCAGTAAAGTTTCCCATTGTTTTTGGTATTTGTCATTATGGAGATGCATCTCATTTATCGGCAGGAGTTGTTCTTTAACCCCCGATTTGAACTCGTCTAGGTCCGCTATTTGGGACATATAAATGATCCTTTGAGAAAATCTACTCTTTACTCTCTTTTCTAGTAATTCCAGAATGTTTAGTTTATTTGTGTTCCCAAAAATACAAACAGGCACTCTGGCATGTTCCACCATATCGAATAGATTATATAGTAAAGTTTGCCTAACTGGGCCAGCAAAAGTATCAATTTCATCGAATACAAAGACGACTGTGACTTTTGTAGTATTTATAAGCTGTGAATCAGTTTCCCCTCTAGAGGAATCTCCATGAGAACTTGTTGTCGTTGCAGAGTCTAGCAATCTCAAAATCTTCTCAAAGACTTCTGTTAGAGAACCACTACTAATATTGTTGTTATAATCACTTTCCTCTTGATCTTTGTTGGGGGTATCCGATTTGCTAATACTCTGATCGTAATTCTTAGCTGTAACACCTTTACCGTGTAACCGTCCTAATTGTGACTCTAATTGTGTTGCAATTCCGTTAATGGCTGCGTTTTCGGAGTGAACGAGCCCATTCAATTTAATGGTGATGAATTGATTCTCGTAATCCCTCGACAGTAACTCCAGCTCGTGGTCAATCAGAAAGGATTTGTAGCTATTCCTTGGCCCGACCATGATGACAGAATGACTCTCTTTTTGGACGATCGACTGATTCAGGATTCTTGAGATTTCCTTCTTGGTATCCTTCAGATATGAATATATCCTCGTTTGTTCAGCGGGTAGCGTTAGATTAATGTGGCGAAGAAGGTTTTCCTTGAATTGAACGAATTCTTGATCGATCGGTTTCTCAGATATTTCCATTTTACTCGATGTCTTACATTTAGTCAATAAACTCTTGATGTGTTCTAGATCAAGGGGCTGTTCCTGTTTTGTCCTTTTTGAGTTAATTACTGTGTCAATATCTTCATTATTATCTATGGAGGAGGATGCCCGTCTCTTATTAAATGAAGCTAAATGGCCATCTCCCTCTATATTGCTATCTAACGATTGCCTTTCTTCATTTTCCTTTGAAGGTGAGTTTGACTGCACCATTGAGCCATCTGTGTCCAACGTCATCTTGTGACAATTCCTCTAGAATCGCCGTGTGGAAAGGGTCAGCCGATTCGCCGATATCGTGTGGGCCAAGGTCAATAGCAGTTCACGAACATTCAAAACAAAACAGAAAATATAAAAAGAACATGTTACCCGCACAGACAGGTTAATACGGCATCATTATACCG
The DNA here is from genome assembly GCA_003708865.2 of Kazachstania taianensis. NCBI lineage: Eukaryota > Fungi > Ascomycota > Saccharomycetes > Saccharomycetales > Saccharomycetaceae > Kazachstania > Kazachstania taianensis. The sequence continues at coordinate 55,781 of PPOK02000002.1, read as the reverse complement.
TTCCGCGGACGGTGGTGAAGGGTGACATCCTCGGGATGGGCATCCAGAAGAGCTGTTATTACATTAAAATGACTATGAGTTAGGAAGTTGTCTTTTTAAAACTTAGACGTGGTTTAAATCCTGGTGTCAGTGTATTTAGCCATATAACAAACCCTTCATATTATTGCCAATCGGTACCCGAAATGCAAAAATTTAGTATTTTTGTCCACGGTGATTTATAATAAGTAGGCTCGTCAATATTGCTTCCTTTTGTGAGTTTAGTTAAAATATCAAGGTTAGTCTTCTTGGTCTTCTTTTTAATGTTTTAGAAAATAAATCAGATCTTCCTATAAAAAGAGAAATGTTAAGTTGAAACGTTTTCGAAAATAATGAATTTTCAATAGATTTAGTTACCACACTAAGACCATTGAAAAGTTTGTTATCGATCAATGAATTCATTTTAGCAATGAAAAGATTTGAACTATTCTTGATATGTCGAACATCAACTTTTGAACATCTATAGATAGGAATAACGAAGCAATTTAAATCCGACAGAGAATGTGTTTTTATATAAATAACATAAAATACTAATATATAAATAGTACTACAATATATATATATATATATATATATACGCGGCGGTAAGGGTCAATTCTCTCTGATTCTGACAACAACTTTACCTTTAGCGCGATTGCTCTGCACTTTGTCAATACCCTCCTGTTAGTTCTCAAACGAATACACAGAGTCTATTGCTGGGGTGAAGGTGCCGTTCTTAATCTTAAGAGCTGCCAACACCATGAAGTTTGCCTCGTTTCTAATCATACCAAACGAATAGTTGAATTGTCTTAGCGGATTATGCGTCATGATAGGCCCCCAAAATGGTATGACAATCATAAGAGTAGCATCCGTATTCTTGTAGGCCAGTTTATTGTTACCGGCAACGGTAATAAAATACGAATTCTCAGATCGTTGGTTTCAAGTATCTATCCATGACAGGAAAGAATTCAGAAGTACCAATAGAGTCGAAGATTAGATCGAATTTCTCACCGTTGAATTTATCGTGGATCAAATTAGTAATGTTCTCGAGCTTAGATCGTACTGATTGAACGCACTTAAATCGACACCAGTATTCACCTCGTTGTCAAACTCAACCATGTGCCCAATAGCACCCTGTACGTATGGGTCCAGGATCAGGTAGTTCGACAGCGATCCACGGCCCTCGTATGGGCTGTGGAAAGACCCGTTGACTTTGTTGGTCCGACTTGCCACTTTGGATCCACTTTGGCTCCCCTCCGGACAATGACACCCGCGTAGTCCCTCGAGTACGTCTTGAGCTCCGAGGACGCATGCCATTTGTTGGCCAGGTTGTGATATATGAAGTCCGAGAGGCCCTTCAAGCTCTAAGATAGTCCATTTTTGTGTATAATAATAAACGCATTACGTGAGTAAGAAGCGCTTTTTAAAGAGATTGCACTTCTCCTGGGGTTCTAATGGTGTAAAATAGCATCGCCTGGGCGTGCTGAGCCGAGAATGATGACATTTGCACTATACATTTTCAACCACAATAAATGGTTTGATGACATATTTAAGTCCGGAATATTCCCACTAAAATGTGTAATAATTTTTGAGCTTCGATGTCCTTTAATCACCAGTAATGGGTTGAGTTCATTTGGGAGGACCAATTGAAGCCCTACTGTGCCGGTAGTTCTTCTGATGGGTTATTTTAAGTCGGGATGTCTACCTGTGATTGATACAAGCTTCTTAACACGTTGTTAATGTTTGCAACTGGGTCTAATAGCGATCCTCTCACCAACGGAATGTTATGATCTTGAAACTTGCGGAATAGAGGACTGGTCACTCAGGTTCGAATGTAATATTTCTTCATCTAGGGATATAGTCTTCCTTGAAAGTGTGTTTCTAGAGCCCAGAATAATCCACTACTATATAACAACAAAGAAATCAGGAAGCGTCAATTCACACAGACTGAAATGTGCAGGTGCACTGCTCAATAACCCTGGTTAAATCACAGGACGGTTGAATGGTAGTTACTGATACCTTGCGAAGATTCAAAGAGGAAGAAACGGTTCGAGTGTGATCTGGACTGGCAGATCGCAATTTCCTGCCTTCTAAAACTTCATGTTGTGGGGGCTAGCAACCGTTCGGTTTCCATGAAGGGATTTACGAGCAGTAGATGCATTTGAGTTGGATATTTAATACACCAATTCCACTCTGCGCTTCTATCTGTAAGCAGCTTTCGCTTGTGACGCCTCCTAATAGGTCTGAGTGATACACACTTATAAACTGACGTGGTTGGGGATGAGATAGTCTCGCGTGCTTTGAATAACCACTGTACACAACCATGAGAGTCAATCCCCTACGCAATGTATGTTAACGCATGTACATGGCATTCTATTTACAAGACATACAAGCCCTCGCCGTCACCACACGCCCTTCTTGACGCCCGGCAGCTCGCCCCTCAGGGCCTTCTCCCTGAACTGCGTCCTGCACAGCCTGAAGTCCGTGACCATCCCCCTCGCGGACCCGGACGCGACACACCGGTTCTTCACCTGCGTCATGTGCGCGTAGTTCGGCAGCGTGTTGAGCCGCAGCTGCGCCTGGAGCCGCGTGCGCGCCGGCAGCGTCGTGTTGCGCGCGACGAACTTGAGCGCCTTCGTCGCGACCTCGTTCTGCGCTGCCTGCTGCCGCTTGAAGTTGTCCCTGAGGACGCGCACGTTCAGAAACCCGGGCGGCAGCTTCGTCTGCACGGGGAACCGGAAGTTGCCCATTGCGTGTGCGTGTGTGCGTGTGTGCGTGTTTGGGGGGGGAGAGGGGTGTGTTATCGTATGGGGACGTATATTATATCTATAAAGTGGTGGTATTCACGACGTGTTCTGTTCTTTTAGGAACTGCGCAAACTTGCTGGTCTCGTGGATGCCACACTCAGTCTTCGCCTGGCCCTTCCAGCGGCCGCTGCGCTCGTCGCCGCCGGCCTCGACGGGCTGCGTGGAGTGGTAGTCCCCCACGGACCGGTACCCGAACTGCAGCAGCTCGTTGCAAGGCACGCCGTGCTCCCGGACGTATGCCTCCACCTCTTCGAATGTCCAGGACATGAGGGGGTTTATCTTCAGCACGCCGTTGGGCTCGTCCACCTCCACGTACTGCAGCTGCGCCCTCGCCGCGCCCTGCGAGCGGCGGCGGCCAGTGAACACCGCCGAGATGCCCAGCGTCTCGTACGCGCGCGCCGCGGGCTCGACCTTCGCGAGGAAGTCGTACCGTGCGTCATCCGTCTCCCACAGCATGTCGCCGTACTTTTCCGCGAACTGCGCCTCCGTGTCGACGCCCCGCGGCCTGAAGACGTTGACGCGCGCGCCGTGCGGGGCGTAGTACGTGTCCTGCACCTTCGCGAGCAGGTCGAGCGTCTGCGGGAAGTGGTGCAGCGTGTCTATGAACACCAAGGGCACGAGCGGCGTCCTGTGCGGGTCCTGCGCGTGCATCGCCGAGAGCATGTCGATGGTGGCGAGCCCCGTGAGGCCGAAGGCCGTCGTCTGGTACAGGTGCGGGAACGTGAGGACTGCCCACTCGAGGACCTGCTGCGGCGAGCTGAGCGTCGCGAGGCGCTCGTTCCAGTGGTCCAGCTGCTGCTGCGTCACGGATATGTCGTTGCGCAGCTTGTACACCTTGTTGTCGGCTGTCATTTGGTTTGCTGAGTTTGAAACGTGCTGTCAGCGGCCGTGCAGGGTATATATACTGTCGAGTGCTGACAAAGCGGCGTGCGGTCGAGGGTCGGATCTTGTTCTCGAGGAAGACGGCTCCACAGTTCCACAGTTTTGTTCAACCCTAACTGTGTTTAGCCCTATGCAAGTTTAGCCCTATGCAAGTTTAGCCCTAACCATGTTTAGCCCTAATCAAGTTCAGCCCTAATCAAGTTCAGCCCTAATCAAGTTCAGCCCTAATCAAGTTCAGCCCTAACTGGGTTCAGCCCTAACGAAATTAACCCTAGAAAGTTAGCCCTAACGGCCGGGTGTTTTGAAAAATGCGATGCGATGCGATGAGCATGGAAGTATAGAAGGCTGCATCGCATACACAGCAGCACAGCACAGCAGCACAGTGCATCGGGCAATGGCGAAATCGAAGAAGAACGCGATAGAGGTCAGCGACGCGCAGCCCCTGCTGAGGGTGGAGTTCGGCGAGACGCCGCTGTTCCAGATGGCTGCGCACCCGGCGCAGCCCAGGGTCTACTGTGGGCTGGCCAGTGGGGTTCTGTGCTGTTACGCGTACGACGTGGCGGTGTTGAAGCAGCAATTGGCAGAGGACGGAGCGAAGAAGGGCGAGGAGGAGGGCGAACACGCGAACGTGGTGGCCGTCGGGGAAGAGGCGCCCGGGGTGCAGATCGTGTGGAAGACGAGGAGGCACAGGGGCAGTGTTAGGGGGCTGGCGGTCAGTGGCTCGGGCGAGTTCGTGTACTCGCTCGGGACAGACAACATCCTGAAGAAGGCCGACAGCGCCACGGGCCAGGTCGTCGCGAAGGAGGCGCTGCCAGCCGGGTGGAAGCCCTCGACGAAGCTCGTGGTCACGGATAAAGTGGTAGTCGTGGGGAACGAGGTCGGGAACGTGCTCGTGCTGGACCCCCTGACGCTCGTGGAGAGGAACAGGATCGACAAGATACACTTCGGCGACGCCATCAACGACATCTTCCACTTCAGCAAGAGGTCCCTGTACAAGTTCATCTCCCTGGGGCAGACCACGCTCGCGTACTGGGATTGCCACAACAGGGGCGACAGGGAGAAGATCCTCGTCAGCGACGACCAAGAGGACGAGATACTGTGCGGGGCCTTCGTCGACCCCGACGTCGGCGACACCCTCGTCTGCGGAATGGGCGAGGGCGTCCTCACCGTGTGGAAGCCGCAGAAGAACGACCTCGAGGACCAGATGTCCAGGATCAAGATCTCGAAGGACGACAGCATCGACTGCGTCATACCGACTCTGCAGGACGATAACTGCATATGGTGTGGCTGCTCAAACGGCAACCTGTACAAAGTGGACGTGAAGAGGAGTAAAATCGTAGAGGTGAGAGCCCACAACAAGGCCGCAGAGGATGAAGTGACGTTCTTGGACCTGGACTGCGAGTACAGATTGATATCGGGTGGGATGGACTCCCTGGAGCTGTGGCCGGGTCCTGAAGACGCCGTAGATGAGAAATCAGGGGACGTTAGCGGGAGTGATATCGACGACGATAGCAACAGCGACAGTGACAGCGACAGTGACAGCGACATCAGCGACAGCGATGAGGAGTCTGGAGAAGAAAACTTCAAGGAAGAAGCATTAGTAGGCCTTTCGAGGGAAGAACTGATCTCTGAATTGGACAAGGATATTGATGGTGAAAGTAGCGTCCGTGACGCCGAGAATGAATCCAAGGATACATCGGATAAGAAGCGGAAGGTGCCATCGAAGGCAAAAAAGAACATTAAGAAGGTCAAGACTGACTTTACTTCTCATGGTATCGTCAAGTTTGATGACTTGTAATCGTGTTGAAGTGGATCAATTTACAGATTTCTTGGACTTTTACCGTGCATATATGCTTGTTCATGCATTATATAATATCTATCGATGTGTATATACAACGCTCATTCTTCGATAAGTAACCAGAATGTTCGCTATAGCCAATCGTACTTTGTACGATAGGTAGTTTCCGTCAATAGATGACCTTTTGAAACAAAAGTTGCACTTCGATCGTTCGAATGAGCTGTTGGTAATGGTTGTGAAGGTGGGACCTTGGTTAACAGGGCGTTGTTTACAAGCCATTTTCACGCGCTTTCTTACAAACAGCTTGATTGCAACGTTAATACGACTTTCCAGGTAAGATGTATGCCCACAACATTTGAGAAGTCCTAGAACTCTGAAGTTTAATGTGTTTTGTACTTTGATTTTCGCCCTCACATTGCATCGAAATGCCAATAATGAAAGTCTTTATTGTCCTCCACACAGAGCCTCAAACCATAAGGAAGCAACACGCTTGCAAGAAACTCTACTCATCCTTCCCCCGATCCCAACGTTTCTTGGTAAATCGTATCTGGTAGAATAAAGTAATGATCAACGATTACAGTGCCAGGGCGCCAGTGTCAGGGCTCCACAATTGACATCTTAAAAAATTCTAAGACTTCCAAAGTCTCCGTCTGTCAGATAGCAATATTTCGATAATCTGGCAAATTCCTTACTGTTACTATGATCAAAGTTTACTTGAAATAGGCTAAATGGAATGGACGAAAGAATCTCGGTAGGTGATGCTACCAAATTAACCAGCCCTCATTCGTACTATTTCCATGTGGCGTCGGTTCTGTGTGCAAAATGGGAAGCGGTGAGAAGACTAGGCCTAGTTACATACAACGTAAGTGCTACCCAAAGACATTCAAAAAACAATATAGGTGATACCACAAGCATATATTCGATAAATCTTCATCTCAATGGCAGATATGCAAATCTGTTAAAACTAAAAGCAAATATATGCCTATATGTGAGGTTATATAAGTGGATGAGTTTCAAAACAAGGCCTAGTATAGTAAATCCACACAAGATCGAAACCAAGCAGATCAAATGCAGTTTCGAAAAGAACTTGAGGAGAAGAGTGCCAGACAAGAGGAGAAGATATCTGAACTTTCCGAACAAAAGTACAATGATATGCATATTATTAATTCTCTCAAATTGGATTTATCGTGCGAGATTAGAAAACTACAAGATCGAAACCAAGCAGATCAAATGCAGTTTCGAAAAAAACTTGGAAATGCGAAGGACGAAGTAACTGCGAAAAGGAGGAAGTACAGTTCGAACTTTACAGAGTCAACATAGCTCTGAAATTAAGAACCTACAACGGTATAGTAAATCCACACTTTAAATGGATAAAATCTAGTATCATTTTCTTATTCATGGCAATTCTTCATTTTATTTCTCAGTCCCTTTATTGATCTTCATCATCGGTAGACAAAATTTCTTGAATTTGTTCTTCTTCACTGTCGGGGTCAATGTTCGATATATGTCTTTTCTTCCCTCGTCTACCGTGATATTTCGCCAGTTTTCCAGATAATTTTTTTATTTCGACTTTTAGATCTTCAACTTCAGAGCTATGCTGACTTCTTTCAGCGGTTTCTTCGTCTTTCATTTTTCCAACTGTCTCGCGATGATTTTTCTGATCATCTTCAATTTGACACTGTAACTTTTCAATTTCAGCCATATGCTGGCATTTTAGGTTCTTAATTAAAAGAGCTCTGCCGGTTAATTTTAGAGCTATACTGGCGTTGTAGGTTCTTAATTTCAGAGCTATGTTGATTTTGTAAAGTTCGAATTTTCGAACTATGTTTCCTCCTTTTAGCAGTTAGTTCGTCCTTAGCGTTTCCAAGTTCTGTTCGAAGCTACATTTGATCTGCTTGATTTTGATCTTGTAGTTTTCTAATCTCGGACGATAAATCCAATTTGAGAGTATTAATAATATGCATATCATTGTATTTTTGTTCGGAGAGTCCATATCTCTTCTCCGCTTGTCTGGCACTCTTCTCCTCCCATTGCGCAAGTTTTTCTCTGTAATTTCATGTTGAGTTTTCTTTGCAACTCATTTTCTGCACTCAACTCATTTTTGATCCAATTCATTTTTGCTTCATGGAATTCGAGTTCGGATTGGTGGGCGCTTATACCCATTTTGACGTCTTCCTTGAATTTTGCGATGCGCTCCTCTGCTTCTGTCAGCTGCGCTCGATAATTAGCAGTGAGCTGTTGGGTTGCCTCACCAGTCCAACGGTAGAATAATTTTAAGACCAAATAAACGATCTCTAAACAAAAAGCTCTGCCCTGTTCAGACTGCCGTCCACTGATTGAGCCCTGCCCCTCTGCCCAACGTCCTGTCCTCTGTTTATCCCAGTTGGGAAATCTTCATTGTAACTCTCACCCTCGCTCTCACTGCCACAGTCATCCACAGTGAGGATATAGGCTGGCAGCTAACGGTGCGAGACTAGATCTGATAGCAACTCCTTAGAGCGCTCGTTAGAAATGGGACACCGATTAGTGTTGATCAGTTGTGGAGTCTTGTCCAGGGACAAAGAACACTAGAAGCATAAATGATTTAGCCGCTTTATTTTTAGTAAATGTTTCGGAGTTGCCATAAAGAAAAAACACTAATTTCATTGGACGGATCTCTGCAACTATGTCTTAGTCTGGTCTTAAGGATGTGGATCTTTGCAACTATGTGTTAGTTTGGTCTTAAGGATGTGGATCTTTGCAACTATGTCTTAGTCTGTCTTAAGGACGTGGATCTCTGCAAGTGTGTCTTATTTTGATCGTGAGGACGTAAAACGCACAGAATTATTGTGTTGAACCTGTGTCGTACACAGTGAACAAGTGTGGAATATTTCCTCGTATCGAAGGTTGTACATCCATGTAGGAACCTGGTGGTCTATCCAGAGATTCTGGACTGACTGCAAGAGCTTGGACCTTCAATAGAGATTAGTGAAGAATCATTTAAGCCCTGAACAGATCGGGGTTCTTATAATGGGTAAGATTTTTATGAATGAATATATATATTAAAATTGGATAAAGGTGGCTTTACAATCCATATTGAGGTAGTGGCCATTTAAGACTCATCATTGAGCATAAAGTTTCTACCTTCTTGATCTTTTACTAACAGAAACTTTTGGATGTTTTCCATGACTACCGGTTGCTAAAATAGTTAATACAGAAGATACCAGAAGCCATCCCAAGCTCAGAGTAACAATATATATCCACTTGGTGTTTTCCTTTTTACTGACGAGTATATCTTCGATTTGTTTCATCATGAAGTCTCCAATGTAGGATATCATTAAAACATCAGATGCAACCGCAAGGAAACATTTAATACGGGAATCCCATGATGCTAATGGCACGTTGACTTTATAAGGTGTTGTTTGGACACATGCCTGCAGTTTTCGAACAAAGATGTTCAGAACGAATTCTCTACCAACGTAGACGAAGAGGACTGAGCCAAAGTGGATGAGGTATAGACACGTCGAGAGTTTTTTCCTTATAATTGGATGGGGGACAAAGACGGAAATGGGAACTATAATTCCTCCAAGCAAGGAAGTAAATTGACAGAAGTTAATAATTGATCGGAAATAGTTCATGTATGCATGCCAGAATCGGAATTCCTGGCGTAAACGAACACTTGATTGTAAAGTAATTGAGTGTTTATTCCCTTCACTCTTCGCTTCCTTTCCCCTACCAAATCGTCTTCTCTTATAAATACCACCTTTACCCTTATTTGCAACTTGGTCCAATACTCCAGATATTACACATTTTATTCCCTCAATCTCCTTCTCAGGTATGTTGAAGGGACTTTCTTCCTGCGTAAGATCTGATTTAAACGTATTTACCCAATCTTCCATTTCCTTTGGTTGGTCGTGTGAATATGTTTGTATATGTGAGTGCTCTTGTTCATCCTCAAGTAAGGTTGTAAGCAGGCTTGTAGTTGAGGCTTCCCGTCTGTTTACACCTAGAAGTGCATATACATCTTCTTTTGGGCGTGTTGGCATAGCTTCAGGCATGTCTAGTTTATCAATTTCAGTTCCGACTAATGGTTACTCTATTCAATCAATGTATTTTGTGTCAACCGCTGCTCAAACCGTTGACAAAAACAAGACACATCGCTAATGAGCGAAATTTAAGTCATTATTAAAATGGATTGAAAACCAAGGGAACCGCTATCTCGGGCAATAAATATGCTGTGTTGGGCGACCTTGCAAAAAATAGTCAAAGTATAGCCACTCGTATCTTTATACCAAGTTCAATATATTCTTGCTTTTACTAGATAAAACTATATGTTGTAGCGTGATAGCATATACAGTAAAAAGTATTCTTGTTTCAACCCGCCATGGAGGTTACTGTCTCCATTCTATTTTACCATGAGTAATATTTAACGGCTGATACTCATGTTATAATAGTCCAGACTGTAATCTTGTAGAACCTGTCAAGAATCGTATTTGTCGTGTCACACCCCGTGTGGAAGTGATGGCAGTCGAGGTGTAGTCTCGAAATATTGGGAACTTCGCAAAGCCAATAATAAGCCAGCCATAGAGTGATCCTCCCTAATATTGTAAGCACCTCTCTCCATTGACTCCTCCAGACTTGTCACCACCCACATTTCGAGTGTCAGCTTCGCCAAGGACCACTGGAACCGCCAAAACAAATACCCTCGACCCACAACCACTCAACCGCAACAGCACACTCCACCAGACAACGCCACCACACCGGCCAGGCCTGCCCACCCGTCCAGCCGTCCAGGCCCAGGTCCCCGTCCCGCGGCGAAGGTCCGGACCGCCGGGTAATTCGCCTGAAACTTTTGACACATTTCAGCGTCCATCGAGCCTTTATTCGACGACCGTGACACTTCCCCACCACCGCCCCACCGAGTCCAGTGCTGCAATGAGAGCCGTCGTGTCTGTATGTGTCGTTGTGTCTGCCGTCCAGCGGTCTGTGGTCCCTGGCGGCGTTTCCCCCCCTGCGAATAAGTCTACTAACACGCCTTTGATAGTCCGGTAACGCGTGGTTCTGCACCATCCTGTCCGCCTTCGGCGTCGTGATACTGAGCGTCATCGCGCACCTGTTCAACACGGGCCACGAGGGCTTCGTCGGGTCCATCAACGACCCGGAAGACGGGCCCGCCGTCGCGCACACTGTCTTCCTCGCCGCGCTCGTCTACGCCGTCTTCTTCCTCTTCTGCGGGTTCCAGGCGTACCTGACCACCAAGAAGCAGTCCATAGAGCTGCGTTGATCGGTGTCCGGGGGTGATGTGCCGATATGTAATGTGACGTGTGTACGTGTGTACGTGTGTATTGACTCATATATTGAACTCTTTATCGATTGACGAACCGTTGAAGGCTGAAGCGCCAATTGGAGCACCGGGACAGTGCTGTGGACGGTTACGGCGATGACGGCGACGAGGCAGAGACACCCGGAACTAGACGGCTTCTTACAGCGCGTCGAGAGGCTCGATAACAGGGGAAGTGAAAACGAGGACGCGGCCCGGGGGGACGGATCGCTGGCGTTCAAGTCCGCTTACAACTACGAGAGGACCTTCTCGCCGACGCGGCGCGCCGGCCAAGACAAGCAGTACGTCGTCTCGGAGGAGGACTATCTGCTGTTACAACGGATCAAGCGGGGACAAGGCAACATGCTCGAGGAGACGACAGCAACGGCGACGACGACGAGACACCGGCTGTACCACGATGACGTGCCCTCGAGGGGCAGGCCCCGCGATATGGCCGCGTACAACACGCGGGGATACGGGGACAGCGACGAGGCGGACGATTTGGAGCTGGAATTGGAGCTGGAATTGGAGCTGGCGCCGGAGTTGCCCCCGAGGAGGGCGAGGGAGACAGATGCGTACGAGGCAAGGTTTGAGCGGCTGTCGGCCGGGAAACCGGAGCTTCCCGTGCGGCCTGTAGTGGAGCCCAAAGTGCAGCATGTGGAGACGCGCGTATTGGAGAGGCCAAGAGTGCCGGACCGCCGGTTGAAGCCAGACGTTATCGATGTCCAGATGTCCGAACCAGTCGACTTGATTGATTTGACGGGGGGCAGTGATGAGGATGATGCGACGCCCGAACGCAAACAGACGCCCGAACGCAAGCAAAGGTCCGAACGGAAACAGACATCCGAACCCAAACAACCACCCGAACGGAAACAAACGCCCGAGCGCAACCGCAACGAGAATAAGCAGCCAGTGCACGGGTTCCTGGGATCCCTGGAGAAGAACAAGCTGACGCAGTCGCACGTGAACGACAAGGCATCCGCGACGCCAACGCGTGTCTCTGCGCGTGTCCCTGCGCCCGCACCACGGCACCTGGACTACGTGGACTCTGTGCAACTGAATGACACGACCCATACCACTTCTACTACTACCGCCTCCACAAGTACTCGGGGGAAGGTTTCCCCGCCGAAGAGCCGTCTACCGCGGTCTGGGAGCTTCATCCAGTCTGCGTTGAAGCAGAGTCCCACGAGAGAGCAAAATGATGTGGGGGATAACGGACACAAGAGTAAGTTGCTGAAGGATGAGGTGGTATTGCCCAAGGCAAAACCCAGCATACCGCCAAAGAGGGCAGAATTGCGTAAGGACGAACACGCATTTGAGCTTCCCAAATTGCGAGAGTCCCCTACGAGGGAATCTCGTTCTAAGGATAAAGCGCAAGAGGGGATAGAGCTGCCGGCATTGCGCGCTTCACCAACGAGACAGCCGTTATCCAGATCCAAGGTCCAGGAGAGGATCGAGTTACCGGCGCTGCGTGCAACAAAGAAGACACCACCTCCCGTGAAGAAGGACACAAAACCAAGCGTGCCTGTTGCTCTGTTGAAACGTGCCACTGTGAGCAGCAGCTCGACAAGACAACAAGAAGAAATGCCGGAGGCCCTGAGGGCGAAATCGCAGTTGAACAAGTCTCGCACGGCTCCCGCGATCCCCACGAGGAAGATCTCATTACCAGAGGCCCTGCAGCGTGCACAACGTCTTCACGGGGGTCATAAGGACGTAAAATCCACGGCCAGGACTCCCATCCCCGAGCATAAGCCTCTGACACACCCAACGAAGAACAGGGCCAGGGGACCCAGACGGAAACTACCAACTAAGATCGAGGACTAGAATGACGACATTAAATGAGAATTACAAACGTATATAGGTCTATCCATAACCGCGGATCTATCCATGAGTGCAGATCTATTCGTAATCTGTCTACCCAGCGCAGGCAATCACTCGACGTTCTCCGCGTTACGGGCGAAGAAGAAGTTGACAGCAAGCAATTGCAAGCCGTTCTCCTTGCCCCAACGCTCGGCACCGGTGCCTGGAACACCGTACCCCCAGTTGATCCTGTCCTTGATCTCGCTGAAGTCGGTCTTTCCCTGTGGCTCTAGGAACAACAGGAAGACGTAACGGTGCAGACCGGTGTCCTTTGGAGGGCCGGGACCCACGTAGGACTCGACGACGTGGCCCCTGTCGGAGACACAGCCGCCCTCGGGGGCGTCGAAAGTGACACCCGTGGCGACGTAGTGGCAGTACTCCCCCCACTTGTTGTCCGTCCGGGATGGAGCGTCTGGGTCCGTGACGACAAGAGTGTAGGTGCGTGTGACGTCGAGGGGTCTCTCGGCAGGGGCAGTGTAAGTGACGCGGGGCATCTCCTGGGTGTCCACTTGCAACAGCTCGTTACCGGCTTGGACGGTGACACCTGGCTTGGCGTACTCGGCGGCCAGCTGGCCCTGGTTGGTGAAACCGGCCAACGATGGGAAGATGTCCTTCAGGATCTCGTGTTCTTGCAATGCGGCGTCCATAGCGGTGTGTAGCGGCTGTTGTTGGTGCAATTGAGGGACTGAGATGGAGTTGGCAGTGGTGGTGAAGAGAGAGATGACTAAGCTGAAATATTTTACACTATAGGGAGAGGGCAATAGTGGACAGACGTCACAAGCACACATCCGCAAACACCCCATGTCGTGCACCGATAGATTCCCAGCACCGCTGCTGGCACTAGTCAAGACCTCGAAGTACGTGCACCTCGCGACCGCGTCCCTGGACTGCGTTCCGAGCGTCTCGCTGATGAACTACACGTATGTCCCCGCCGATAAGGTGTACGGTGACGGCGGCAAGGGCGTCGACTACATCATATTCGCGACGTTCAGAGACACGGAGAAGTACGCGAACATCCGCGCGAACCCGACGGTGTCGCTGCTGTTCCACGACTGGGTCACCGCGAACAGTCTGTCCGTGCGCAAGGGGACGCTGTCGCAGACCGCCACCCCGCAGAACGAGACCGCAGCACCGCAGGACAGCGCTGCGCAGCATCCCAGTCGGCTGCTGAACCTTCTGCAGCAGCTGAACCAGGCGGAGTTGAACGAGATGAGTGCTACGATCAGGGGCCACGCGGAGACGGTAGCCCCCGGGACGGACGAGGCGAAGTACTACAAGTCGCTGCTGTTGCGGACGAACCCTGACGCGGAGGTGTTCATCTGCGGGGCAGACACCGTGGTCGTGAAGGTGCGCATCGAGGGTGCGAAGGTCACGGACAGCGAGAACCGCACGCAGGTGTACGATTAGTGATATGCGTACTGCTTGGGCGTGACTGCCGCATCCATATGTATTGCTATTCAACTGTACAGATCTTTTAGACGATATACGATTATGAAGGTATTGATTAGTGTCACATTGCGATATATAGATTCGGTTATTGTTTTATCTTCAATTAAACAACAATATGTAAAATATTAATGAGGAACATGATTGAATGATGTTTTAACTATATTGTGCTAGTTGGATAGTTGGCCAATTGGGTGATATATCTGCGATTCGCGTTAATGCACTTTCTATACTGGAAACTTCCACATATTTAAATAGAATAATCATAGCAAAAGTTGGTGGAGAGTTGTCGAAGTAATTGACCAGGGCAGCACTAATGATCCTTGCAATCAAGAAAGAGCCTAATCAGTTATGTTACAATATTGTTTAATGATAGATTGAGAGTGGAACTGCGCTAATAAAGTAAATGCAGTAGTTTCAATACTCCTTTAATTCAAGGGCCAGTGTTAGTACAGATACAATGCTCCGTTAGTATTTCAACTAGTTTCGTGACGCTTCAAGGATTCGTTAGGTCGATCTCACGAGTTAAAGTGCTTTACAGTTTCATATTCCAAGTAGTACTGACACGTACACCCAACTATCTCACTATTTGTCTTTTACTAACTTAAATAGACGGATCATAATTAGTATGGAAGATTTAGTGATAGTGCTTTTATAAAACATCGGCATGGTAAAATGAGAATTGTGTATGTTTGGAGAAGGTGTTCTTTGTTATGCAACTACCGGGGGGTGTACACTTTTATAAGATATTATTAGAACGACTTAGAATAGCCAGTGAGCCCAGACAAGGTTCTGAATTAATCAGGGATAACTAACGGTGTTAGTATGGGAATCATTGATAGTTACCAAGGCCACCTATTTAGAATATCTTCATAAAAGCATGTAGAAGTACAGTTGCAAGGCCGCATATTTAGAATATCTTCATGAAGGCCTCTAGAACTACAGTCCCGAGCCGACTGAGGGGTTGGGCTCCAGCACCATTAGGGTAATGTGGAGGCCAATATTCTACTTGTTTTGGGTACAATGCATCGGATGAAGTAAGATCTTCAAAAATACTGCACTGAGTGGAGAATATGTTACAAGATGGTAGGACGTTTAAGTGACCACTCTCTATCTCTAATTATAATGCCTCTCAAATGCGCCGCGAACCCGGAACATCGACGCCGCAAGCACGGGGCGCTGACGAGGCAGATCCAACGTCTACTGTCGAGACCAAGGCATCTAATCTAAATAAAGATATATCTTTTTAGAATTGACCTTTCAATTGAAGAAGAAAGTTGTCAAGTTTATTCCATTTTATTACTAAATAATTACGTTTGCCTTAACGCAAGTCATAACTGATTTATTACTTTAACGTCAAGACTATTTTATTACCGATCAATCAACAAGAATCAGTTCATCCCATTTAGACATACGCTATGTGGCGTTGAAACTCGCCGTATCGTGTCTTGCACATACGAGAATCCTTGAAAGATCATCCTGATTTATCATTGTCGTCTTTACATATCTATACGTAGTTCAATTCCCCTCCTGGCCAAAGTCCCTCGTGAACTGTTCTTGTCTCTTCAGGTCCTCCGCGTTGACGGTGGGCCGCGTCGTCTTTATCGCCTTTAGAAAGTCCCTTATTGTGAGTTGCGGCTCCTGCAGTTCCTCTGCGTCGATGTCGACCCACGACATCTCGATGGCGCCCGGCGCACCCGGGGAGCACGGCATGAGCCTCTTGTGGTCGGGGCTATCGGAGACGTCTCTGAAATGCGTCGCGGACTGGATCTTCCTGATGGGCTCCATGAGCGCGTCCTTCACTGCGACGGCGATATCGCTGCCGGAGTAACCCTCTGTCATCTGCCCGAGGGACCTGTAGTCCTCCCTCGACAGCTCGCAGGGCGTCTCCCCGACGTTTATCTCGAACATCTTGGTGCGCGCGGCGACGTCCGGGAGCGGGATGTATATCCTCTTCTCGAACCGCCTGCGGATCGCGCTGTCGAGCTGCCAGGGGATATTCGTCGCGCCGAGGACGAGCACCCCGCCGGCGTCCGTCCCGACACCGTTCATCTGCACCAGGAGCTCGGTCTTTATGCGGCGCGAGGCCTCGGACTCTCCCTCCCCCCGCTGGCCCGTGAGCGCGTCCACTTCGTCGATGAAGATGATTGCGGGCCTGTTCTCGCGCGCCATCGCGAAGAGCTGCTTCACCAGCTTCTCGGACTCCCCCATCCACTTCGACACGAGATCGGAGGAGCTGACTGCGAAGAACGTGGAGTTCGCCTCCGTCGCGACGGCCTTCGCAAGGTACGATTTACCCGTACCGGGGGGCCCGTAGAGGAGGATACCGCTCGTGGGCTGTCTGTTGCCGCGGAAGAGGTGCGGGAACTTGACGGGGAGGATGACTGCCTCCTTGAGGGCCTCCTTTGCGCCCTCGAGCCCTGCTACGTCCTCCCAGCGCACGTTGGGCTTCTCGCTGAGGATCGCGGAGGAGAGCGCGCCGCGGAGCTTGCCCTCGTCGGAGTCCGCGTCGTTGCCGGCGGCGGCCGTCTTCTTCTTGTTGGTGGTGTTATTGGTGGTGGATGGAGCAGGCGAGGCCTTCGCCGCGTCGAGGTGCTCCTTGAGTTGCTCCGCGCGGCCGAGGTACTCTGCGAACTTGGCGCGGATGAGCTCCTTGGAGCGCGGGTTCTTCTCGTACTTGAGCGCGAGCATGAGGTAGTCGAGGCCGTTGTAGTAGGCGGTGTACGCCTCGCTGTAGGAGCCTGCTGCGTCGAGGTCCACTGCGTGCTGCACGAGGTCGATGCCCTTCGCGAGGAAGTCGCCGGTGCTCATGGGGGCGTGTTGGGGTGTGTCTGGATGTGTTGGGGGGATAAGAGTGGTCGAGAAGGAGTGACAAGAGGTGAAGAGTGATATAGAGGTGAAGAGTGGTCGAGTGTAAACCGGGGGATCCACTTCAATCTGGACGTGATATACAGCAGCGTAAGGAGTGTTCTGTTGTCCAGCGCGTGTCTGTCGAGATGTGACTATTCGATGCTTTGACTGGGACAGTTGGATGGGACGAGTTGGCTGCGTGCGCAGATCGCTAGTGGGATACTATTCAAGAGGGTGGAGTACACGGTGACGGGAAGGTTCTTGCTGGAATGTGCTTGCTGTGTATGCACTCGTGTATGTGTGAATGTCTTGTGCTGGAGCTGGAGTTGCTGCTGGACAAGACTGCACCAGACGAGAGACAAGACCACGGTCGAGCAGTGGATGTGGTGGGTGCAGCACAGTAGTATAGTATACTGCGCCACAGGCATACAGTTGCACCACGACTCTAATCTAGCAGGTCATCCTGGACCCTGCCGTGCCTTTCAAATCTTCATGAATAAGTATGATAGTGACACTTCGATGTGCATCCAGTCTTGCCACGAGTGTCAGACATCAAAGCATCAACATTTGAAGCTCCTACAAATATATGGCAGATGCTCAAGGTCAACAGTCTAGATATC
Source organism: Kazachstania taianensis (assembly GCA_003708865.2). NCBI lineage: Eukaryota > Fungi > Ascomycota > Saccharomycetes > Saccharomycetales > Saccharomycetaceae > Kazachstania > Kazachstania taianensis. The sequence goes on along the minus strand of PPOK02000002.1, from coordinate 38,204 downwards.
TTAACGATAACTATAGACCAGAAGAATCTCTGTTGGTACCAAGTAAGGATAAAGAAGAAAGCATATAATAAGGTGTCGCTCTTGCTCTTATACTCCGTTCACACCACACACCTGAGCCATATACCAAGTTTCATCATTTGTGGTATGGTCCATTTAGTTGACAAGAAGAGAGGAGCTCAAAGAAATGCCCAACACACAACAAGACATGACACGTTTAATCAATGTGTCAAAGAAATATCACAGTCGAACCAACATGAATCCCCCAGTTAATGAATTGTTAGAGGATATTGAAAGATAATTGAAGTCGATCAAGACATAACATGTGAAGAGTTTGAGATATGGGACACAACAATTATACGTATCAAATGGAGTCTGAATGCGGACAAAGAGTTTTTATTAGATCCATTTCGAAATGAATTAACATTACGTTGCTTCCGTATTGAAGAGGAAAGTTCAAGCTTTATCTTATCATTATTTGTTATTTAATTAACACAAGTAATATAACTGGTCTACTTATACTGTTACATTAAGACCAGGACTGTTCTTAATGTTAGCCTACTAGCAAACTAGAACTAACAGTACTCATTCTTAACATCTGGCACCCACTCTGGGGCCTGCACCACAGCATAGTATACTGCACTAGAGCATAATGGTATAGTAGTATAGTATAATGGTATAATGGTATGGTATAGTATGTATATATGGTGGAGTAATGCTGTGGCACGGGTGCTTCAGGTCGCAGGCCCGCTCTCTCCACTCTCATCCCCGTCCCGCGCGCTCTTGTGCAGCGCCGCCGTCGAGGGCAGCGTGGGGTACTTGTTGTAGTAGTGCTTCAGCTGCGGTGGCGGTCCCTGGCTCGCCTCGCCGTGACCCTCGCCGTGACTCTCACTACGCAGCGGACTCGACGTCACGAGCGGCGCGACCTTGCGCCGCGGCGACGGCGGCAGCTGTGCCCGCGGCTTGACGTTCTCCCGGGCGAGGTTGCGGATGTGGCGCCGGGACTCGAGGTACGCGGGGCCCACGTCCGCGTCGTCCAGCAGCGACCGGTACAGCGCGTTCTTCTCGCGCGCGTACCGCAGCTTCCGCCGCAGTAACCGCACCTGCCGCTGCAGTGCGCGTGTCTCCTGTGCGTGTCGCTGTGCTTGGTGGTTCTGCTCCTCGCTGTGCTCCCTGTCCCGCGGGGACTCGGGCTCTCGCCCCTGGAAGACCCCCCGGAGCCGCGTCCAGACGCCGGACCACCACTCGTCGTGGTGCCGCGGTTCCTGCCGCGTGCGTCTCGGCCTCCTGCGCTGTGCTGCCATCTTGTTTGCCCGGCGTTTACACCTGCTACTATTCCATTATACCATTATACCATTATACCATTATACTATAACACAGCATACTATAATACTGTCTATTACAGTCATCACTCGCCCACTCACCACTCTCACGACTCTCGATGGACAGACACGGCCCGGCGGTGCTGCCGGCTCAGATCGCTCCGGCGCTGCTCAGACCGCTCGCGTACAGGGTGCTCTCCAGGACATTCGGGCTGAGCATCAAGGCGGACGGACTGCAGGCGTTAGCGGAGGAAGTGGGGACACGGTTCGGGACGCAGTGGAGGACGGGACCGGAGACCGCGCGGTTTCTGGAGTCGTTTGCCCTCGAGTGGCGCCGGCAGGAGCGCGGGTTGTTTGTCGATGCGGCGGGTGTCGCCGCGGTGATTGCGGAGTCGGAGGAGGCCAGGGACGGCTCGCGTGTCGAGGAATCCCTCGAGAAGCCTGTCGAGGCCCGCGAGGTGCAGCCACAAGCACAACCACACCACTTTAAAGTGGTCAATGCGCGCGAGCAGCAGCGGTTCGAGTACGATCCCGCGAAGAGACAGTTCGCGCTTGCCGCAGAGAGTGCGGGGCTGCCGCGGGTCGCGCTGAAGAACGCGATGTCCGCGACGAGGTATGCGCTCGTGCGCGATCGGCTCCTCAGGAGTGAGAACTTCCAGGGAAACGACGCGACGAACCCGCTCGCGTCCATGCGCGCCATGGAGCACGCCATATCTTCACGCGGCGCGGACACGTCCACGCCCTCGGACTATATGTCGATCACGCCCGTGAAGAACTTGCTCGGCCGCGACGCGCAGAACTTCTTGTTATTGGGGCTGCTGCGTGTCAACCAGCGCGGCAACTGGGCGCTAGAGGATCCCTCGGGTACAGTGGAGATAGACCTCCAGCAGACGCTCCCGACCCCGGGACTCTACTACGTCCCTGGGTGCATAGTCCTCGTCGAGGGGATATACTTCACCGTCGGGAACAAGTTCCACGTCACGTCGATGACGCATCCGCCGGGGGAGCGCAGAGATAAGACGCTCGATGCGCTGGGACAGCTCGATTTGCTAGGCATACACGCCAAGTCTACACCTTCAACCGTCGCACGCTTGCCCAGGGACCTCCTCATCAATTTGCATCTCATGGAGCAGCAAGCCGCGGAGGAGAACGCGTTCGTGCTACTGGGTGGAGAACTGCATCTCGAAGCGCTAGAGACGCTCGACGCACTCAAGAGAGTGTTTACGCGGATCGACGCAGAGATAGACTCCGAGAACGTACCACCGCCAACGGCGATCGTCCTCTTTGGGTCCTTCTCAGCGGCGCCCGTGTTCCCCTCGATGTCTACCACCACGATCACTGCGTCACAGCAGTACAAGAACGGCTTCGACTCCCTCGCGGCGCTCCTCGCACAGTTCCCACGGATAACAGCCCACTCGACGTTCGTCTTCGTGCCGGGCGTAAACGACCCCTGGGGGTCAATGAACAGTCTCGGCAAAGCGACAACGCTGCCCATAGATCCCATACCAAGCTCCTTTACGTCACGAGTCGACCGGGTCTGCAAGAAGGTCGTCTGGGCATCGGACCCAACACGCGTAGCGTACTTCTCCCAGGAGATCGTGCTCATGAGGGACGACCTCGCGGAGAGACTCAAGAGACACAGCGTCATCTTCCCAGCGGTAGAGGACGCCAAGCACGAATCCCTGAGGGAGCTCGAAGAGCAACTCGAGCGCGTCGATATCGCCGACTCACAACACTCGATGGTCATCAACCAGCTCGTGAGGGACAGGGACCAGGTGCCCACCGAGGTGGGGCAGTCGAAGAAGTACGTGCGGACGTTGCTGGATCAGGGACATCTGTCCCCGCTCACGGACAACATCCGGCCCGTCGCGTGGGAGCACGATGCGGCACTGACGATGTATCCGATCCCCTCCGCGCTCATCGTGTGTGACCCAACGGCGCCGCGGTTCGATCTGACGTACAACGGGTGTAAGACGGTGAACGTAGGGAAATTTATCCTCAACAGGCGAGCGCGCTACTTCAAGTATAACCCGTCCACGAAGAAATCTGTGGAAGAGGAAGTCTACTTCTAACATGAACAGGTCTACTTCTAGCATGAGCAGGTCTACTTCTAGCATGAGCAAGTACGAATGATGAATGTGTATTATAGATGTATGTGTTATATATTACCATGTAGCAACCATTCTTCAATCTGTTCTATTTTGAATGTGTATCACAGATGTATGTGTTATAATACCATGCAGCAATCATCCTTCAATCTGTTCTATACGGTTTGATCTTGGCCACGACCGATACAGGCATACAGTACGTAGGGTCAACGGCCACCAAGTCTCCGTAACCCATGAGACTCAACCCTGCAAGCCCAAACACGGTATGGAACACATCCACTTCGTTGCCCGGTCTGTCGCCGATCCCACCGTGCTGCAAATCCTGGCTCGCCAGGATAAACTTGGTCAGCGAATCATAATCGATCCAATCGAGTCTCCCGAGGATCGCCAGCGAGGACAGCACCCAGAAACTGTAGCATACATCGGGAAGCTTCCCGGGGCGACCGTTCAGTCCACCTTCTGGCAGCTGCCTTTCACACAGCCACCACGATATATCGTCCCGTTGACTATCAGTCAACATATCGAGCTTCCCGGTGATACTCAGCGCTCCCAGACATGTAAAGGCCATCGAGGCGTGCGATTCGGCGCCAGGGCACAACCCAAATCCGCCATCAAAGTTCAGGCACTTGTATATATACTCCACGACCGGGTCCACAACCTCGGGAGTCAATTCTCCCAGGATCGAGAGGCAACTCAGGGCGTTGTAACTGAACCGGGCGTCCACTTCGCCGAACTTGTCTCCCTGAAAGGACCCGTCAGGCAACTGGTTCCCGTGAATGAACTCTAGGCACTTAGACAGCCTCTCCCCATCGCCCGTGACCCACTCGAGAGCATCTAGCGTCAGCAGGATTTGTAAGCCGGAGAGCGTAGCGAGCATGTGGGCGTCGTGTCTCGGGAACGGACCAAACCCGCCGACCTTGTCGTCCCAGCAGCTCGTGACGAACGCAATGACCTCCTCCCTGTGGAACACCTCTGGCTGGCCCAGAACACACAGCGCCGTGAGCCCCCAATAGACACCGTTGAGCCGCAGGTGCTCGGAGAGCCAGTACTCGTAGTCCTCGGTGCGCGTGTCCAGCCTTCGGATGTACTCGACATGCTTCTCCCTGACAAGAGGCACTGTCTCGGGTATTGATGTAGCGGCCATTGGTGGTTTTGGGAGTTGTCTTGGAGGTGCTCTGGGGGAAAGTGATGGTTAGAGGTCAAGCTGTGAATTGAAGGGAATTCCTACAAAACATGTTCACTATCAGTCGACGATCTTTGGCTTAGTTGGATATCACGGTAGGAGATACAGTCCTTGCTATATTTAATTCAGTGTTGGTATTGGTGTGTTGCCAGTGCTGCGTGTTGTGTGTCATCTGGAATCTGTTGGCAATTTTAAAGGCTTCTGTCGATAATGGTGCTTTGCTAGGATATGTCTTTAAAAGGCACTCCTGTTCTAAGATTTGTTTGCCACTGTCCGGTAGTGGTTGCTATAACATTATTCCGCCGTTCCTGTGAATATAACACCGGGTTTGTTGTTAGTTACTGCATACGTATAAATAACTGACAACAAACTCGATGTATACTGCCCAAATCACTAGATGATATTATTTCAACGGTACCAAAGAACCTCATAACTACCTTAAATTTCGATTTGTAGTTTTAGTATTACCTGTTTTATTCGCCAACTTACTATCTAATTAATCTGCATTCCCATAATCATTAGTCCTGTGTCACAATTTTATATTGAATATTACATCTGTTTGTAGAGACACCGGTACATAGTCAAATTACCGTCATAACCATTGGACAGTCCCAAGCCACTACTATCTTAAGAACAAATACATCCCTCGCTTATATTAACCTTTCCCCTCCACTGCTTCACTATTTACTGACACCAAATTGTATTTGGTCTTCTTCTCATCACCAGTGCCCAATTACGACAAGACCCACACAGACGACTGCTATGAGACCAGAGGAGCTGCCGATAAGTACAGACAACAAGGGGGATGGGGCCAGTGGGATGCTGGCCCTGGAAGCTGAGAGACAGCGGCGTTTGGCTACTGTTCCGGAGGGGACGAGTGATGCAGAGGTGCAAAGGATACTGGTGTTACTAGGAGAGCCCGCAGTGGCACTGGACGAGGATGCTCAGGGCCGTAGGGAGCGATTAGGGACCGTGCTAGCAGCCAATAAGCGGCTACTACACGATTTAGGTGAATTCAACCCGGTGCCTGGCGTCGGGGACACAGTCAATGATAAAACAAATAGTGAGGACAAGAGTGACGAGATGAGTGATGAGGAAGACGAAGATGAAGAGGAGGAAGAGTTCTATACGCCAGCCAGCGACTCTCTCGTCCAGGCCAGGCGCTTTTTGATCCGAGATTCTTCCATCCGAGCGAGAAGCCGAATTAAAAGGGAACAAGAGTACTTTGGGAGACCTATACAAGATATCATCTTAGGCAGGCGAGGATTTGCTCAGCGATTGCAGAGGCTACAGCTTGTGGGCTCTCAAGTTGTCGCTGAAAGGCCCGTATCCGCCGTGACAGTGAGTCTGGATCAGAATGTAGTTGCTACGGGTAGCTGGGCAGGAGATGTCAAGATCCTGAACAAGGGGACCATGGAATCCATTTCTGAGTTGCCTACAGCCCATTTGGGGAAAGTTGGAGGTCTAGATTGGAATACAGACGGTTCATTGCTTGTGAGTGGTGCCGAGGATGCGCATGTGAATGTATACAAGTACAATACAGAAACAACAACCCTGGCGAAGGTTGCTACGATAAAGGCTCACGACAAGCGAGTAGTGACAACAAAATTCCACCCAACAGACAGGTTCATGGCCTCTGCATCGTTCGACACCACTTGGAAGCTGTGGGATGTAGAGACCTCACAGGAGTTGCTATTACAGGAGGGGCACGCGAGAGAAGTTTACGGATTGGCTATTCATCCTGACGGCGGGCTAGTTTGTTCTAGTTCTCTGGATAATACATGTATGGTATGGGATATACGCTCGGGGGAGCTTGTGATGACTCTAACGGGACATGTGAAACCGGTCTATGCCGTTGATTGGTCTCCAAACGGATACCAATTGGCCTCGGGTGGTGGGGACGGCTTGATAAATGTTTGGGACATTAGAAACCATGGAACTGCCTCTAAGATTTTGTCTCATAGCAACATCGTTAGTTCGCTCCGATTCGAACCAGTGTCGGGTCACTGCCTAGTCTCTGCAGGATACGACAGGTTGATTAACATCTACAACGCGGACAGCTGGGACAAAATTAGTACACTGGAAGGCCATACGGATAAAATTCTTGATCTTGATGTTGGTAAAGGGGGCGATTTCCTTGTGAGCAGTGGGTGGGACAGATCTGTTAAGCTCTGGAATATGGAAGGTTAATGATCGTATTTATGCATACATCTTATATAGGAAATGTCATTTTCTCTTGGTGGACGAAAGATTGTTATTAGATGATCGCACTCGCTGGACGGGCATCTTTTGCAACCTCGTTGCTGTTGCTTCCAACTGTGTCTGAAGAGTCTGGAGAGTCTCATCCTCCTGTTCCAATTTCTGTTTTAATTCACTGATATTTCTCTCAGCCTCAGTGGATTTACCATTGAAAGTTTGGCTCACTTGATCAATCTCCTCCTGAAGGGTCTGTGACTCCTGTGTAAGTTTTTCGATCTCCTTCGTGGATTCTGCCAGTGATTCGTCTGCCCTTGTGATTTCTTTGTTCATGTACTCGTTCTCCGTCGTCTTAGATCCACTCTTTCTCTCCTCCTTTTCCAATTCTTCTGACAGTCGATGTGATTCTACAAATAATTCCTTTAATTTGGCATACTGGGGCCCCATCTCTTCTAGCCGTACCAAAGATTCTGCAAGCTCGTTTGTCAACACTTCATTCGTTGCATATACTTCTTTATTCTGTATCTCTATCTCCAAGCACTTTTTGGTGTTAGAGTCAATGGTATCTCTCTGCGATTGCAGCTTTACAGCCATATCAGCACTCTCCTTACCATAAAATCTTTCATGATCTTGTTCAATGGGGTCCATGTCGTTGTACATTTTCAATTCTTCCTCCTGTCTGGCAATGTCGTCGTACACCTGGCCCATCGACTGGATTAACTTGTGTGTCAACCTTTCACTGGATAAATGGTAGTCTGGACCCATACTCTCGTCGTTTGTAATGATCCCCGTGAGTATGCCCTTCCCCTGTTTAGTCGGGTTCTTGGAGTAGTCATTCTTGAGCCGCTTGGACTCGTAAAAAGATTGTGGTTTTGTATTCTGCTGAGCGGGTCCCTGTATTACAGCAGTCTCTGAAGCTGGAGGTCTACCACGGCCCCGTTTCTTCTCGTTACCGAACGCACTTTCAAGGTCATCCATCTGCGAGTAGTTGACCTCGCTCAGTAACGATCTCTCTACGTCCATCGAATTATACTTCTTTATTGGATACACGTCCGGCAGAGGCCAGGGGATTGACGGATCCTCTAGCCATCCAACGAGATAATGCAAATGATGTGAGTATATGGGTCGAAGATCTGGAGGCAGTATGCCAACTCTGTCCCTCAATACTACAACCCCTGCGGCAACACTCTCCAAGTACTCTCTAGATTGTGTATCGAACTTATTCCTGAAGTACAGATCGCAGTGATCGAAGGAATTAATCGCGACGAGCCGCACAATAGGGGCAAGGGCGTCGCGCTTCCGCCTTTGATCTCTTCCGTGCCTCAGAATTGTCTGTAACGCTGGACTCTCAGTATCCACACTTGGATCCACGGAAACAAGCATTTCAAACCGCGAAAGACTCTTCTCCAGGGGAAACTTCTCGGAATCCCAGCCCTCAGAGGGAAATATGTGGCAAGTGCACGAGTAACGCTGTTTCTTCTGTTTCTTCAACTTGGACCGCACGGTTTTCCCGTCATATCGTCTCACAGCGACATCATTCCCAAGTAGTAGCGCCTCTACGAGATCTACAGTCCTCCCCGGTCTGCACACAATTGCCGTCTGTGTCTCGTACTCTTGCACCAGGGATACTAAATCGCGTAGCACAGCAAACTTCCCGCTCGTCTCCGCCAAGTGCGTGGGGATATCTCTCGTTGTCAGTGTCTTGGGCATCGCGTGGTCGATGAGTAAGAACGGATGCGTTGCCACCAGGGCACTGTTGTCGCACATCGTCCTCAGGGATGCCACCACAACATCGGCACGGTAATCCCCAGTCTCGAAGTACCTTAGAATATCGGAGTAGTGCAGGGAGACGATCTGATCCTCCAGTTGCCGCTGGTACAGCACCATCGTCACGGGCAGCCAGTAGTCCCCCGAGACATCCCCAGAGGCACCCAAAGTCTGCGAGTCTGCCACCGCCGGCACAGGCCGCGTGTCCAGGATGCGTAGCAGGTCCATTGCCTCTTCCTCGAGTCGTAATGGGGACTTGTTTGTGGTAGAAGTAGCCGCCGAGAAGCGGATGAAATATGTCGAAATATATTCAATATAGTGATATTTTCGATGTTATAGTCTAGCACCACTGGAAGAAAACTCTAGAGAGCCAATCAACGCTATTCGATGGAAGGTAAACCGGGAAGCAAGAAGGAGGAAGGGACGTTGAGCGCAGACGAGATCGCACTGTACGACAGGCAGATCCGGCTATGGGGGATGAAGGCGCAGGCACGGGTACAGGCCTCGCGAGTGTTGTTGCTGAACGTGGGTTCTCTCGGTGGGGAGGTCGCCAAGAACCTCCTGCTCAGTGGGATTGGGTTTGTTAACATGGTAGATGGGAATATTGTAGAGGATAAGGACTTGGGGTCACAGTTTTTAGTTAATGAATCCCAACTTGGTGAGTCCCGAGCGTGCGCCGCCTCATATGCTGTTTCGGAGATGGGTATGAACACAGAGGTGCAGGCTAATCTGAAGAGTATTATGTCGCTGGATGCCGAGTACCTGAAGGGCTATGACGTGGTTGTCGCGACAGAGCTCTCCACGAAGGAAATTCAAGCGGTAAATGCACTGACTAGGCAATTGGGAATTCCACTGTATGTGGCCGGATCTAACGGGATGTTTGGGTACGTATTTGTGGACCTGGTAGAGTTCAGTGCCGTGGATGAGAAGCTACAGGGTGCAAGGCCCACAGAGCTCGGTCCTGTGTCGGCGAATAGAGAAATTGTGTCAGTAGACACACGAATTGATGAGGATGACCCGAAGAAAGTGTACGAGAGCATCACCACTGTGAACAAGTACCACACGTTTGAGGAGGTGATAAATGGCGCCACATTGGAGGGGAAACTCAACAGAAGACAGATGAAACGAGTCTCCAGTGTCTTACCGTTGACGCTGACGCAGTTAGCAGATACAGACATAGTTATGCGTCCTGATATCTTTAGGGATAAACTACGGACAATTTGCCAACAATTAAAAATTGATCCAAAAATTGTGAAACAGCAATACTTAATGCAATTTATCAGACAATCGAAGGTCGAGTTTGCACCGGTTTCTGCCGTCATTGGTGGTGCGGTGGCTCAAGATGTGATTAATATCCTAGGAAAGAAACAATCACCTCTTAACAACTTCATGGTGTTTGATGGTATCACTCTAGATATGCCAATCTATGAACTGTAATGCTTTGGTGTAAACGTATGGATTACTGTTATGTGTATTTATTTCATCTATATAGCTCTTTACAATAATCGTAACAATCGTTGAATCCAACGCCATAGTATGCTCCAAAGACTCATGGAGCTGTCATTGGCGTCCCCTAGTTAGGTTTGGCCACTGACTGCCACTTGTTGCAAATGGGTCATGAAGTTCTCTAGAGAGACATCATCGGTAAGGACAATGGTACCACCACCACGGTTCATGTCCTGGTAGTTGTCCGATGGGTTCAACTTAGATAACAAGAATCTCGCCTGTGAACCACCGGCCTCGGTGTCGATGAATCTAGGCAATGGGAATCTGTCCACTAACAGGTCTGCAGCCTCCAATTTAGGCTCCTCTAACAACGTCTTGAAGTCAGCATAATTTGGATCGTTCTGGTAACCAGCCTTCCTCCACTGTGCAATCTGTTCACCGTGGTAAATCAAGATGTAGAAGAAAGTGTCCAATAGCAGGATGGTGTTTGGTTGCACAGAGATAGAGTCCAACAGGACGGGCTTAGGTTCTTCTTCCATAGAGAACGAGGTTAGAGTTGGTTGAATCATAGTTAACGAGTTCATGGTATCCTCCCTGGTGAAAATGTGTCTGTAGAAGGCTGTCTCATCTGGAGAGTTGTTGAAAACACTCAAGAACTGAGATCTTCTCAGGTAGTAAGTGAATTGTGGGTATAATGAGAAATTTGGAGCGAGTCTGAAAGACGATGGATCATCCTTGTTATAGTCAGCGTACTTCTGACACAACTTAATTAGGTTTCTGTCGATCCAGCGAATAACATCGGCACCGTCGTCCTCGTCGGCCTTAGAGACGGCGAATCTGGCCATTAGGACAGCTGCGGCTTCTTGGTCGAATGAGGTGGCAATTGCTGGAGATCCAAAAGGCAGTAACTGGTTGGCGACAGTAGTGACCCTGATACGGTTTGTCCCCGAAGAATGTTGGTAATGAGTAACAAATTGCGTGTGAGCGACTCTCCCCATATCGTTATTCATCATCCCCATTTGATTAGCGTTACTGGTGGCCGCGGTATTGGCGATCTCGAAATAGATGGCATATGTATGCATTGGAGAAAGTGTAGCCATCCTCCAAGTAGAAGTACCTCCGATACCGATCTCGGAGTCGCTGATATTGTGCGCGTCGGTCTTCTTGACAGCAGACGCGTGTCCTATCAACCCTTGCAGTTTCAAATCTTTGCTTGTCTTGACAGACATGATACCGTTGAAGGCCATCTTTAAGTAACCCTCTTCGTCCTTAGAAAATAGTCTCAAGTACGATTGCTTGAAGATGGAAGTGGAGAAGGAGTCGGTCAAAAGCAAGACACCACCAGTGGAGTCCGTCAATTGCTTCATTTCGGACATACCTACTTGATCGTAACAACCTGCAAACACGTCGACGGTGTGGCCGTTGTCTGCTATTCTGCTAGCAATCTGATTGTAGAACTTGCAGGCCTTCTTATAGTGAGCAGCCTTGTCCGAGTCGATATCATGATGGGATCTTAAGGGATCCTTCAATTCAGAGTTGACAATAAGACCAGGAGCAAGAGTGCCTGGACCAGACGCGAAGAGGATAATCCTAGCAGGGATGTTCTTGTAACAACCTTGCAGCAACAGAGTAGCAATGTTCAAAGCAGAACCTGTCGCTCTCAGTGGTCTGTGGCCAGCTGGGACAGCCCATTGGTCTGGAGTCAAATTCTCCAACAACTGGTTCAATTTGAATTCCACTTGCTCCAGGGGCAAGAAGAATCTGTTCAAAGAGACAGGGGTAATCTTCATGTTTGGCCCAGCCATGGCGTTCGAAGGTTTCTGCCCAGTTAGCATCTCGGTAAGTTGCTCCAACTGGTATTCCTTGTCACCTCTGAAGACATTGCATCTGTCGATAGTAGTACTGGATAGATCGTGTAGCTGAACGACATTACCATAAGTGATCAGCCCGATCAACGCGTTAGGAGGCAGCAGAGATAAGGATGTGATGATACTCTCCTTTAGGGCGTCCAAATTATCTTGTTCGGCGGTGATATCAACGACGAAGAAGAAGATAGGAGGCACTTGCACTGGCTTATTGGTAACGTACTCGACAGTGGTCTTTAACAGTTCGACTGGAATGTTTTCCTGGCTCAGGTTTGTGTACTGTGTTGGTAAATGGTTTCTGGAGTTACAGATTGGACAAGCCCAGGTGTTTGACCGTTGATCGATCTGGCAGTATGGGTTCAGGATTGCCTTACACTGTGGACCAGCACATATAACGGGGTTATACGACGCAACACTCAGTTGAGATTGGCCCTCGTCATCTTCAAACTCCTTCAGCGGAGTATATAGACACGCGACTGGGACGACATTCTTGCTGGCGTCTGTTCTGGTGGAGGGGAACACGTTCCAAGAGAAACGGATCCCGTTGGTGTCCTCGTTAGTTTCAAAATCCATAGCAAAGCGAGCGGCAGTAGCGTGGCAGCAATGATCTATAGGGTCTCAATTGAGCAGCGAGAGCAGCTTCCACGTAAACGATCAACAACTACCAACGATCCTCTAAATCCGCATTATGGATTTTCCACGGGAACCGACGCATTTTTGCGCTGTGCCGTGGAAAGTGACGCACTGGCAGTTTCCAGTATAACAGCGGCTTATCACCAGTAAGCGGCAATGGAATGCTCTATAGCACGGTATAACAGTACTGTGAAATTCAAAGCATTCTGGTAGTTCATCGTGGAATTTTTAAAAGATCTGGCAGTTATTATTCCGGCAGTCACTATTCCAGCAGTCAACGTAACTCTTCCTAAAGAATCATTTCAAACCACCGAACAACAAATATTGCAATTGTGGATTAGCATCGTGGTATATATACACTAGTGGAATATGGTATGCTCTTCCTCTTGTCGTCAGAGTTGTGGGAACAGGATTGAAGACCCAAATATTTTAGCCGCCGTAAAACGGTATACATAAGGGCTGAAAAAGCTGTTAGGGCCTGTTTTCTCAATATTATTCCAGATTTCAGTGCACTTTACCAGTTCTTAACCTTCACATCCCCAGTAACATCGGCTACTGCGCTCGGGTCAGGTCATTGTATCCCTTACATCATCTGGGCAGTCTATACAACGTAATGGTTGTCGAAACCCCGGTCGAAAGCCGTGTTTCTGGCATAAAAAGGCATGCAGTCTGTGCGGTGGTACTGCTGACGGTAGGACTCAGACTAGGGATATCGCTGTTGTTCCCCTCACTGCAGCAGCAATTGGATACGTCGGTCGAGTTTTCCACACCCATGACCTCGTATAAATCTCTCAGGGAGGGGATATTCCTCTGGAGGCACGGTCTGCCCGTTTATTCGGGCGGTGTGGTGCATCATGCGCCGTTGATGCTGATGTTGATGAACAAAATCCCCGAAAGTCTGCACCCGCTGCTGTTTTCGTTGGTCGATGTTGCAACCGCGTGGTGTATTATGATGATTACTGATGGTGTCGACGGTGTGCAGATTGCCAGTTGGGTGCCTGGGCTTCTCTATGCGTTGAACCCTCTGCTGCTGCTTTCGTGTATCAGCATGTCTAGTGTCACAATGAACAATGCATGCATTGCCGCAGCTGTCTATTTTACTGTCGTGAGGAGAAACGCCCTTCTCAGTGGTATCGCTTTTGCCCTGGCTGCACATCTGGACATTTACATGATGATTCTTATTGTCCCACTGGTTGGTATGTTCGGCAGAGATCCGGGCAGAGTATTTGTTTGCCTCGCCATAGTGGTGTATGCATGGGCACATCTGCTCCAGACGGGTGAACTGTTTACAGGCTCTCCGGGAGAACTAATGCAAGCTGTCTACTATGATAAACTCAACTTCAACAAGGTTTTCCCCAATTTGGGCCTGTGGTGGTACTTCTTCATAGAAATGTTTCAAGAGTTTATCCCTTTCTTCAAGGGCCTCTTCAACGTCTTCTCCCTGGGTATGGTCGTCCCACTGTCGATAAGATTCTACAAACAACCCCTATACGGGTTCATAGTGGCAATGGGATGGATTATAATGACAAAACCGTACCCAACGCTCGGGGACGCCGGATTCCTCCTGGCCTTCTTACCCTTATTCAAGCCGTTATTCGGATACTTGAAGTATCCACTGTTTACAGCGTTGCTATTCCTGCATGGGATCATGCTCTCTCCGATCTTCTACCATCTGTGGATAGATTTGGGTTCCGGGAACAGTAATTTCTTCTACGCTATATCTCTGGTATACGGCATGGCCTTAGGGTTGATCCTGACAGATCTCGTATGGGCCATGGTCAGAGTGGAATACGATAACGGGAAGCCAAATTTCGGTTTGAAATTGACACAAGTTTAGAGAAAACTACGGTATGTCTGTAGAATAGAGCATATATTTATTTGATATTTTCTTGTATATTGAAATTTAAAGTGCAAGTACAGTTGTCAACACTTCTAAGCTTCGAACGGGCTCGATCACAGATACATCACACATGTCAGACGTATGTTACACACATCCCCGCCACACATATAACGTGTTACAATCATTCATACTAACAAACTCATGACAGTTCACACCAATAAATCCTAAACCGTACCTCCGCGAACTGATAAATAAGCCGATAGTCGTCACACTCAAGTTCAACAAGACACAGTACAAGGGTTTGCTCGTCTCTACAGACAACTACTTCAACATCCAATTGACCGATGCAGAGGAGTTCGTGGATAACGAACCCCGCGGGAAAGTGGGAGACATATTCATCAGATGCAATAACGTCCTGTGGATCGGGGAAAACAAGCCACTGTGATGAAATGTTGAATAAATAGTATATAAAAGAGTGTATACAGTTCAGGAATACAGGTATCTACGGTAACTTTGGCGATATTCCCTTAGTGAAACCGTTCAATGGTGTCAACAACGCCATAAAATTTTCAATGCATATCAATATGGACTGAAAAATTTCATCCATTGACCATTGGACTCTTCAATGTCGGAGCACAACAAAACCAGAGGACTTTTAAGATGACCATCACCCAGTCTGTTATCGTTCCTGCCTATAAGGAGAAATTGAACATCAAGCCATTGACCCAGCGGTTATTCGCTGCCTTGGGCAACGAGGGCTCCAACAGCACTGAGTTGATTTTCGTCGACGATAATTCCCAGGACGGCTCCGTCGAGGAGGTTGAGGCCCTGAAGAAGCAAGGCTACAACGTCAAGATCATCGTCAGAACCACCGAGCGTGGTCTGTCCTCGGCTGTCCTGAGAGGTTTCTACGAAGCTGAGGGTGAGTACCTGATCTGCATGGATGCGGACTTACAGCATCCTCCAGAAAGTGTTCCATCTCTGTTCGATTCCCTACGCAGTCATGCCTTTGTCATTGGGACCAGATACGCCCCAGGTGTCGGTATTGACAAAGACTGGCCATTGTACCGTCGTGTCATCTCCTCTACTGCAAGAATGATGGCGAGACCATTGACCATTGCATCTGACCCAATGAGTGGGTTCTTCGGTTTGCAGAAGAAGTATTTGACCAAGGCCAAAGACGAGGACATCAACCAGCAGGGGTTCAAGATTGCCTTGGAATTGTTAGCCAAATTGCCTCTACCAGAGGATAACAACGAAAAGCTCGGTGAGATTCCATTCTCCTTCGGTGTCAGAACCGAGGGTGAGTCCAAGCTCTCCGGTAAGGTTATCATCCAGTACCTGCAGCAATTGAAGGAATTGTACGTGTTTAAGTTCGGTGCTGAGAACTTGCTACTGTTCTTGTTGTTCGGTCTGATTCTTGTCCTGTACTGTCTTTATCAATTTTACTCCCTGGTCTTCTAAGCTCTTTTTACACCTTAGCCTTTAAGATGAATGTATACGTTATGTATGTCTACGATTGAATTACTGTCCTTCCGAAATTCCCTCCAGTAACTGATGTTCTTGTATTATCTTCGAATGCGTCACCTAAACCAGGACTATTTCTAGTAGAATTCTAGCCCTAGCATTTTTGGAATAAAATATGGGGTTCTGAAAAAGCGAAAATAAATCCTTTCGAGACTTTTTAGGGCTTGCCCCCTATTTTGCTGTTAGCCCTAAGAAATAAATTCCCAGATCCAAGGGGTTTCTGACCCCCTTTAGTGCATCTGGCACATAAGGATCGCTTATATAAGGCTTTGCCCCTCGTGTCAACTGTATTCCCCTGTTTTTAGTCTATTCCTCGAAAGACAGCAATTCTATTAACTCAATTGAGGCCAAGTGTTGCAGATTACTCGAGATCTAGTTGGAATATATTGATCTTTACAGTTTCAGTCGCTGAATAGTTGGATATAATACCTTAGATTGGCATATCTTTGTATTGTTTTAGCCATGGAGCTTGCAAGAACTTTACTTTTACGGCTAAATGACAATGGGGAGCCTGTCACGAGCACGTCCTATGGGCAGGGTGTCCTCACGTTGCCCTCACTACCACTTCCGGAGAAGGCCCCTGAGGGAACTCCATTGTATACAGTGAGACTGTTAATTGCCGCTGGCGCCCCAGTCGCTAGAGATGGGTTGGTGTGGACGAATGTTCCACCAGACGCTAATACTGCTTTCGAAAGGAATACATTTCATAAAAAAATTATTAAGACGTCGTTTCATGAGGATGACGAAATTGATATCCCCATATATACTCCTGGTTCCTTCTGCTTCTACTGCTCTTTTAGAAACTCTAAGGAACAACTAGAGACTACGAGGAAGTACTTCTTCAATGTATTGCCTGTTTTGAAGATCAATGATAAGTTCTTGCAATTGAACTCAATTGCCCTGCAAAGTGTAGTGTCCAAATGGTTGGGTAAGGATTTGCAAGCATGGGATCGTGTCTTCGCCAGGATTGCAAAAAAGAAGTATAATATGGTTCATTTCACCCCCTTACAACAGAGAGGGGAATCCAACTCTCCTTACTCTATCTATGATCAGTTAACCTTCGACCCAGATTATTTCCAGTCCGCAACCGATGTGGAGAATATGGTGGAACATCTACATAAGGATTATAACATGTTGTCGATGACAGATGTCGTGTTTAACCATACGGCTAATAATTCGAAGTGGTTGATTGATCACCCAGATGCCGGTTATAACGAAAAGACAGCGCCTCATTTGATTTCGGCCATCGAATTAGATAAATCACTTTTGGAGTTCTCTCATAATTTAAAAAGCTATGGTTTCCCAACTTTGTTAAAGTCGGAAGATGATCTGTTCAAGATCATGGACGGTATAAAGGTCCACGTGCTAGGTTCTTTGAGGTTATGGGAGTTCTATGTGATTGACGTAAAAAAGGCTTTGAAGGATATTGAACATTTTTGGAACGACGAAAAGATTACTCAGAAAGACGATACCGATAAGAATTGGGAAACCTTTGATGAACATGTCGATATTGCCGATTATATTCGGGAAAATGCAACAGATGCCTCCTTCAGTCACTTGGGACCTAGATTCTCAAAGACTTTGAGATTAGATAAGACGATAAAGATTATAAAGGCTAGTTTTGGTGAGAAGTGGAGTTCAAATTTGAAAGATACCACTCAGAAGATCTTAGACCAAATTAACCTTCCTTTATACAAAGAATACGACGATGATGTGAGTGAAATTTTGGAACAACTGTTTAACCGTATCAAGTACTTGAGGTTGGACGAAAATGGCCCGAAGCAGGGTGAAATCACCGATGCTATGCCATTGTCTGAACCATATTTCACTAGATTTGTAGGTTCTGATGGGAATGAATATGCCTTGGCTAACAATGGTTGGATTTGGGATGGTAATCCATTAGTAGATTTTGCATCTGCCAAGTCAAAGGCCTATGTTCGTAGAGAAGTTATTGTTTGGGGAGATTGTGTTAAATTACGTTACGGGGCCTCCCCTGAAGACTCTCCTTACTTATGGGAAAGAATGTCTAAGTATGTTGAAATGAACACCAAGATTTTTGATGGTTTTAGAATAGATAACTGTCATTCAACCCCACTTCATGTAGGTGAATACTTTCTGGATTTGGCAAGAAGAGTGAATCCCAACTTGTACGTTGTTGCTGAGCTATTTACAGGATCTGAGGCAATGGACTGTCTGTTTGTTGAAAGATTAGGAATTTCGTCCTTAATTAGAGAGGCTATGCAGTCATGGTCAGAGGAAGAATTATCAAGGCTTGTTCACAAACACGGTGGTAGGCCAATCGGTTCTTACAGGTTTGCTCCTACGGATAATTTCCCATATCCTTCTGATGTTAAGATTGATGAAGAGTATTGTATGTATAATGAAGAGGACCATGCTGTCAAATGCGTTTCCGAAATTATGATCCCGAAGATCTTAACAGCAACACCACCACATGCTCTATTTATGGACTGTACTCATGATAATGAAATGCCGTATCAGAAGAGAACTGTTGAAGACACGTTACCTAATGCTGCTCTGGTCGCAGTTTGTTCTTCAGCGATTGGGTCAGTGTACGGTTATGATGAAGTCTTCCCTCGTCTGTTAAATTTGGTTACCGAATCTAGAATGTATGACGCTGAAGACTGCGGTGGTATCAGTAAGGTCAAGACTCTATTATACGAGATGAGAGATGATATTGCTAAGAAGTCATTCGATATTGAGGATTCAGAAATGCATGTTCACCATGAAGGACAATATATCACGTTCCATAGATGTGATGTCAAAACTGGTTCGGGTTGGTACCTTATTGCTAGAATGAAGTTTAACGAATTTGTCGAAGAAGAGATTTTACCTCCTGTGGTCCTGTCTCAATCTAAATGTGACCTGAAGTTTGCATATACTTTGGAGAAAACGGGAGATATTTCTGACACAGAATCCACTACCACATTGAAGGGTATTCCTACAAGATTAAGAGAATTGACTGGATTTGGCGTTACGTATAATGAGACCACCCGTAGTACAACCATTGTTACTCCAGGAGATTTCCCAGCTGGTTCTATTGCCGTTTTTCAAACACAACAGAATGGTGTTGATGAGTCTTTAGATCACTTTATCAGATCAGGTGCCATAAAAGCAACCAGTGATCTAACACTGGAATCGCTGAATTATGTCTTGTATCGTTGCGAAAATGAGGAAAGAGATAGTAGTTTCGGTAAAGGTGGTACTTATAACATCCCTGGAATGGATAATTTGGTATACTGTGGTCTTCAAGGTTGGGTTTCTGTGTTACGCGGAATAATCTTTTATAATGATCTAGCACATCCCCTAAGTGAGAACCTACGTCAAGGTGCTTGGGCTTTGGATTATGTCGTTAACCGTTTAGACTACTATAAAGACGAACCTGGTGTTAAGGATGTCCAGAATTGGTTACGTAGTAGGTTTGATAGAATCAAGAGTCTACCAAATTTCCTAAGGCCAAGTTATTTTGCCTTGGTTGTTAGTATCCTGTATGGTTGTTGTCGTTTACGTGCAATGCAATTGATGCCAGTGAATATCGGTAAATCTACAGTGTTTGTTCAGAGCTTGGGTATGACTTCGATCCAAATGGTTTCAAAACTAAACTCCACTTCAATCTTCCCAGATAAACAGGAACCATGTATGGCTGCCGGTCTGCCTCATTTCAGTACAAACTATATGAGATGTTGGGGTAGAGATATTTTCATCGCCTTTAGAGGTTTGCTATTAACGACAGGTAGATTTGACGACGCTAAGGCACATATTCTTGCTTTTGCAAAGACATTGAAGCACGGTCTAATGCCTAATCTGTTAGACGCTGGTAGAAATCCAAGGTACAATGCAAGAGATGCCGCTTGGTTCTTCTTGCAAGCAGTTCAGGATTATATTACAATCGTACCAAATGGTGAAGATATTCTAAAAGAAAAGGTTACCAGAAGGTTCCCATTAGATGACACATATGTGACTATGGATGATCAAAGGGCCTTCAGCTACTCCAGTTCTATCGAAGAAGTTATCTTTGAGATCCTGAAGAGACATGCTAAGGGTATCAAATACAGAGAGGCCAACGCTGGTCCAAACCTAGATCGTGTCATGAAAGATGAAGGTTTCAATGTCGAAATACATGTCGATTGGTCCACCGGCCTAGTTCACGGTGGTTCTCAAAATAATTGTGGGACATGGATGGATAAGATGGGTGAAAGTGACAAGGCTGGATCCACTGGTATTCCAGGCACCCCGAGAGACGGTGCTGCTATTGAAATCAATGGGTTATTGAAGAGTATTCTAAGATTCATATTGGAGTTACATGATAAGGGTTCTTTCAAATTTACTGAGGTGGAAACACAAGATGGTAAAACCGTTACTTTCAAAGAGTGGAATCAGTTGTTACAGGACAATTTCGAGAAGAAATTCTACATTCCATCCGATGAGAAGGATGATGCTAAATATGATGTTGACACCGGGATTGTCAACAGGAGAGGTATCTACAAGGATCTGTACAAATCAGGAAAACCTTATGAGGACTACCAGCTGCGTCCAAACTTTGCAATCGCCATGACTGTAGCACCAGAGTTATTTACCCCAGAGCTTGCTATGGGTGCGATTACCATCGCAGACAAGAACATCAGAGGTCCAATTGGTATGCGTACATTGGATCCAAGCGACTACAACTACCGTCCGGATTACGACAACAGTGAGGACTCAGAAGATTTCGCCACTTCCAAGGGTAGGAACTATCACCAAGGTCCTGAGTGGGTATGGTGTACCGGTTACTTCCTTAGAGCCTTTTTACATTTCAGCTTCTTGACTCAACCAAGAGCACGCAACGAGTCGGGGACAAAGCCTTCCTCGTACATGTACCAACAGCTATATTACCGGTTGGTTCAGCACAGAGAGAGGCTTGCAAACAATGTATGGGCCGGTCTAGATGAATTGACCAACAAGGACGGTGCTATATGTATGGACTCGAGCTTCACGCAAGCGTGGAGTTCTGGGTGTCTCTTGGATCTGTTCTACGATGTTTGGACATCCTTCGAGCAGCAGTCCGTGCGCAGCTAGTCACTCTAGCGCGTGTTCGATGTATATAATCGTGAATAAGTGATACATAAATCTTTAATCTTTAAAGTATCGATCTTTTCTATCACGTTTTTTCCCTTACGTGGCGCCTAAAAAGGGAAAATCCCTAAAGGCTGATTCAAAATGAGTGATTGTTCGCTTGACACATACTTCAAGGGTTGACACCACCACACACCGAGCACTGCACGTATATAGAGGCGCTGCACTGTCTCTTTGCATTAGACAATTATTGTTGTCGATTTCGTTACCCCTACCTGAGACGGCTCGGACGTGTTTTTACCCATAATAAGGGTTTTCGAAACTGGGAGTTGAATAGTCCCAGTTATTTATCAGACTACTCCTGTCTACACGTGGTATACGTAACTAGGCACACTGTAAATCAAATTCGTTGGCTTTGAGAGGGATAAGGCAATTGATCTCCTTTCTCATTCGATTGTTTTTTGTCGTTAGTATCTTTACAAGAAGCGATCATACTTCTCGCCACTGCAGTTGAAACCAGTGTCTCGTATCCATTACAATATCTACCAAAAACGAAAAGTGGTACAGTTGTACTATTAAAACATAATCTATAGAGACTTTGGTGTGGTATTGTTACATCATCAAAAATCAAAAGTTCTAGTAACATATTTCAGTGTTGGACACTCTCAACATATATGAGCATACTGCTTCCTAATACGGTAATATGTCTTCAATAATAAGTGAACAAAATGGAGAAAATACAATTAGAACAGTAGATATGGATAATAAGGAAGCAGATATACTCCAGTTGATCGATAATTTTTTCCTGAAGTCATGTCTTTTAGTGTGTTCTACTGAGCTATCAGCCTCCAGTACCTTAAGAGAGTATTTGAAATTGGATGATAATTGGTTCGAAAGCATTCAAAATTATGAGACCTACGATTTACCTGTTCTAGTGCAAAACTGGTTATATTATGACGGGGTCAAATCATTACCTCCTTTAGTGATTGAAACCTACTTGGATATGAGGCGATTGCCAGAGACATATTTGGTACGTTTGACTGATAATGAGGGGAATATGTGGAATGTCTGTAAGGGAAAGAAGAAGACAGAAATAGTATTAGAGCGTTGGTTATTAGAATTAGACAACACATCCCTTACATTTAAAAATTACAAACCGCCTCCTTATTCAAACCATGAAGAGGAAATCAATGATTTGAAAAGTCAGATTTCATTATTATTACGCTATTTGCATACATTGATCCAAATTCTTCCCATCAACTCACTTATAAAGCTTTTGAATCCTCAATACCAAGAGTCTAAAGAAACAATAACTAAACCATTAATATCTGTAGAGACAAGGATTGTTGATGGCTCAAAGCCAATAGTGTCAAAGGGGAGGATTGGTTTAAGTAAGCCTATCATTGGTAGTTATTCAAATATGATCAATGAGACTAACATTCCAGCACATCTAGAACAGAAAAAGATTACCCCAGTTTGGACAAAATTTGGCTTGCTGAGAATTTCTGTTTCTTATAGGCGTGAATGTATGTTTGAAATTCAAGATATTAATGATGAAAAGAGGACTGTAAATAAAGCTATGACGACAGTTGAGCCACATACAAAAGGTAATTCCAGTGAAACTCCTGTCAAACCCATCGTGACAGATGCTATTCCTTCAGTTAGTACTTCTGGGCCAAGAGCAACCTCGATTTCCCCGGGAACACGAGGAAGTATAGGTGTGTCTTCTCTCGATCGCCAGCAGCAAAATTCCTTTCCCAAAAGGGGTATGGGTATCATGAGACAAATGCAACCATTTAAAGTAGGATCCGTTAATAGTGTTGCTTACGACAGAAGCACCAGTCAATTTTCAAGTAGAAACCCATCCTCCGTCTTCATCAACCCCTCAGCTCGTAGATCGAGTGTCGGATCAAATATTGCAATTACTAATCCACATAATGTCGTGACACCAAATTCAACTGTAGCCCCAGCAAATAATCTGCATATTGATAGTAGTAGCATTGAAAGTGGTTCTAAATACATATCATCATTTGGTAATATTCGTCGTCATTCAAGTGTTCATAGAAACACAGAGAACTTGCACAGTATAGATAGGGCTCTGAGATCTAATAGTGAGATAACAGATGAACAGAATGAAAATTCGAGTACTACCTATAGGCGAAGTATTACAAATATACCAATTCAGCAAAAATCATCTAGATCACCTTCCATAGAGAATAAACAAGAAAATAGTGCCGATTTGTTGGATTTTGTCAAATTAATTGATGCTAAACCAGAGATCACTTTAAAGAAGGCACTCAACTACAATGATATTAACAACTCGTTAGTAAAATTTCAGAACTTGAAACCAAGCAATGATATTCTAAGTGAGGATTTATCGATGAGCTATACACTAGATTCTAGTTCAAACCATCATCTTTTGTCACAAAATCGTCTTCATCATTCTCCTGAGCGGCTTTCTGGAACTTCTAGTAATATGAGACACCATTCTGTTTCATCGCACTCTCATTCCCCTATATATTCTGCATCTCCAACCACTCAAGGGAATAATAGCCATTACCGGTCCTCAACTAATAGTCCTTTACACAGTAGAAAAAGCTCAATTGACAGAAGTAAGCATGGATTTTTACCCCCAATATATGGTGGTGAAAGTATGTCATATCATGACGATTTGAGGGGTGAAAAGATTGATCAGGAAAATAATGATCATGATTCTCAAGATCTTCTGTACCATCCGTTAAATACTCCTAGTGGTACAACAGGTCCTTCAACTAATATGGGGATTAATTGGAGAATGTTGTCAACCTCACCCAAATCGGCACACTCCATAGGTAATGCTGAAAAACTTCCCTATCACCAATGCTATCAAATATCGCAGCCAGCATTGATGTCGGTACCTGCACATGCCAAACTGCATAGACCAGATGTACAATCAACGGAGATACTACACGTTGAGGATAGGAGATTGAGTAATGCCAGTGCCCCTGATTCGAAGCATGAGAAAAGTAAAACAAAAAAGACAAATAGACAGAATAACGATAAGCAAGAAGATAGAGATGAAGATGATGATTTGATGTTTTATATGAGTGATATGAATATTTCGAAACTTTGATTTTTGAGACAAAAGAAGCTATATGTTGCCACCAAGTAATTTCTACCTAAAATATATATCTACATAATATATAATATATGTAAAAATTTCCATTCTCGAATATTGTTTTTCAAATTAATTTTTTTCAATAAATATTTAACGTCTTTCTTCCCTAATTAACCTAAAATTTATTTATATGTCGAGTAAACAATACTTTTGTCCAATCTAGGAATTAAAGAGTATGAAATGTTGAAGTTCAAAGCCACAGATAACTGTACACTATGATTGCAGTTTTTTGAGAATAAACTCGCTATCATCATGCCTGGGATGATATGTATATCAATATACGGTTTATAATGCAGTCTTGTGTATAAGATAAAATCTGTCAAAAGGACGGAATATTAAGTTTATTATAAACTCTGTAGATGACTATAATTGCAATATTGAAAGAAATTCGACGTAAGAAAACTATATCGATTTTTAACCGTTTTGTTTAGTATGTATTCCAGAGTTGTCAATAGATCATTATCTTTCCAAAGCGGAATGTTGTGATACAATCTTATGCAATACCCATCAAAAAAGTGTAGGCATCACACATAATTTTGTGTAATACTGCCTCAAGGAGAACCTATAGATTTAATACACGAGAACCGTCAATGGAAGGATGTTTCGGTGAAGTATGACACAACAGTCATTCAAGTCAATCGTCAATTTCAATAATTTCTTGCGGTAATGCGTCTGTTTCGGCAATTTCTCTCTTTTCCTTTTCTTCCAACAATTTCAACTTCAATTGATGGATCTTATGCTTTTCAATATGTGTTTCAAATCTCTCTTGGGTTTTGAATGTTCTATAACATTGGTCATATGGACATTTAAACTTTCTCCCGACTGTGTTCAGCAGCAATTTCATGGGTGAATTATTTTCATTATCCAAATATGCCTGTAAATTGATTCGGTTCTGAAGATCAGAGGCCTCATCCTTGATTTTGTGAATTTTGCCCATGTTGCCCGTTAATTTCTCTGTGGTGGCGTCTCTGTCCCAATTTGTATCGGCGTGTATATCCGTAGGTATTGCCTTATCCGGATGCGTCTCCCTAAAATGGCTCAACAGTTCCAATTTCTTAACGAACTGTACGTGACAAATGTGACAAGACCAGTTCTTTTTCATCACCACCGTGGAGTCATGCACTTTCATATGCATATCCAGACCTGCCTGCCCTACTACATGTTTGTGGCATATAGAACAGGTCAATTTAGGATGATCGTTTTTTGTATGATTCTGTAATTGAGTCCATGTTGTAAACGGTTTTGAACAACCTGGGAAGGAACACGAGTAGGGAGATAAATTATCTGGATTATGATATTTCTCCATGTGATGCCGCAGCCTATAGGGCCTTTGGAACTGTTTATTGCATATTTTACAATTCAACTTCTGTAAATGGAACGAGAGAATATGCGATCTCAATTGCGGATGTTTGTAAAAAGTTTCTTTGCAGTCAGGGTACGAACATTTGAAAGATCGGGTATGTGTAATTTCGTGTCTCTTTAGTTGCTGAGTAGTCGCACAGCCCTTGTTACAATGCGGACAATGGAAGGGCTTCTCGCTGTCATCGAGATGCGACAGAATATGTCTCTCCAGATGGTTCTTCCTTATAAAGGACTTGTCACACTGGTCACACTTAAACGCCCTTCGGCCCTGGTGAGCGGCCAACTGGTGCTCTGTCAGCAGCGAGGGCCTTGTGAAGGACTTGTGACAGTCATTGTAGTCGCAGAAGTACTTCTTCGCCCGAGGAGTACTCACCACACTAGACGTCGGCGACGTGACTCTGCTCGTAGCATACAAATTATCGAACTCGTTATCAGATGCTGTCGTGTTTATGGGAGTCTCCACAGTGACATCCCTCTCTAAGGGACCAATTTCAGCGTCTCCCGCGCTGTCACCGTCACTCTCATGAACATAATCCTCATCCGACAGCTCCATAGTCGCCCGCAACCGCTGGTACAATACTCTAGGGGCTCTAAAGCTGAGGTCAAATGGTCTTCTCTTGATGGGCATCGCTAGGTGAAAAGCTCCAGAATTATAATTTAGGGTTAAATAAAAAAACCCACCAAACCCTAAATAAAAAAAATTCATTAAAAAATAATTTTCTTTAAGCCCTAGTAAAAAACCTTAGGGCTAAAACACAGTGCGGTGCACGGGCGAAACTGAAAATTTTTGCGAATAAAGAATATAATTCTATTCCAATGGGAATGGATGAGATGGGGAGTCGTGAATGGTCAATTCAGGGTATCTACACGATCGATAACGCGCTTCGCACCCTGCTGTACTACTATTGCCCCGCTGAGACTCCCTGAACCGAGTTCCGCCTGGAAAAATACATATTCATTCACTTTCGAAGGAGGCGATTCACTAGTTTGACACTACCCCATTTGCATCAAAACACTTTATACTATAGCACAACATACCAAACAACGCAGACATGTCTGACTACGAGGGAGCATTCAACGAGAACGGCATGGAGCATTTCGAGGACTTCGACGCCGAGCATTACTCCGACGAAGATGTCGAGATAGCGGACCACAACGGCGGAGAGGAGACCAAGAAGGAGCTCAAGGACGAGAACGGCAACACTATTGTCGTCAGTGGCGACCCCAACGGTGTTCCGGACGACATCAACGAGAGCCACAGGAGGAAGACTTTGAAGGAGAAGGCGATTCCCAAGGATGAGAGATCTACGACGCCATACATGACTAAATACGAGAGGGCCCGTATCTTGGGGACAAGAGCGCTGCAAATATCGATGAACGCGCCGGTGTTTGTAGATCTAGAGGGGGAAACCGACCCTCTGAAGATCGCCATGAAGGAATTGGCCGAGAAGAAGATCCCCTTGGTCATCAGACGTTACTTGCCAGACGGCTCCTTCGAGGACTGGAGTGTCGAGGAGCTGATTGTGGATTTGTGATTCGGGCAGAGTCCTACGTATACTGTTGTTCGTATAGAGTTGTATATTAATTTAGATCAATCATCTCTCGGAGATCGTGTCCATGAATTGCTTCCCGTTGAAGCTCCGCTGCTTATTATTGCTGAACGTCTGGAACACCTTCGCAAACCGCTCCTCGCAGTCCTCGTATCCGCTGAGTTTCAGGTATTTCACGAGTGTGTCCTGGTCCACCTCTAGACCTTCTTTCCTATCACTTTCGGGATCTATAAGCTCTCGTATACTACCCTCTAACAGCTCCTCATCGAATTCACCGTGAGTCCCACTCATTATACTCAGGAACTGCGGGAAACTGACGGCTTCTTGGCCTCCCAGCATCTTGTCGAGCACCCCACCGGGTGAACTGTCCTCGGGAGTGACGATCTTCCCGACGTTCAGCAGTGCTTTACTGAGATCCTCGTGGCTGATCTTGCCGTCACCATCTTCATCAAACGCGCCAAATGCGTCCTTCAGTTTCGAAATGTAGGCGGGACTCAGCTGGTTGAACGTTATTGACTCACTGTGCTCCATATTGTGCTCTTTTCCCAGTCCTATATAGCTTGATTGAGTTGGGTTGATGATGTTTCAATTGTTGATGCTCTTAAACCCAATTTTTGTATATATTAATAGTAGAAAGATTCCTTACCCACTGAGGAACACTTCAACACCGGCACAACATACTACAGAACAAGGACTAAACCTCAGACGGCGATTATGGCGAACATCAAGCAGCTGCTGAAGGAAGCCAAGAAGGAATTGTCCGGTGGGTACTACGAGGACGCCATCGCAGTGGCGAAACAGGTCACGGACGAGGACCCTACCAACTACTTTGCCAATATCTTCCTGGGCAAGGCCTACTCCTCGCTGGAAGATTCCCAGAAGCGAATGGATAACTTGAAGCTGGCGATAACACATTACATCACGGCGACAGAGACCTTACCGGAGAACCTGCTCGCATGGAAGGGTCTCTTTCTTTTAATATCGGACGCCTCTCTCAGTGTTGTCCCTGAGATATTGCCCTTCGAGAGGCTGTTCTCTCTGTGTGACAGCTACATGGCCGCGTTACTGAAGAATGAGCAATCGCAAGTAGAACTGATCCACCTGCTGAGAGTCTTCAGAAAGAAGAATGAGGACAATAGTGACTTTCTGGCAGCGTTTTACTCACACTACAGGCCGGGGAATTCGGGCTTTGAGACACTGGGGAGACATCTCATGTCGCCGTATGCGGCAATGCTGGAATTGGTTAAAGCTGCAAAGAGAATAGAGCAGAAGAATGTTACGGATCTCGTATCCAAGGAGAGGATTAAGTTGTCCAGTAACGACCAGTACAAGATTAACTCGATTGCTTGGAACATCTACAAGGACTCACAACTCGACGATTACTATAACCAGCTGATTAATCTGATCGACGACGACTCGGAGAGAAAGGCCTGGGAGATTGAATGGCTGGAGTACAGGATCAAAATCTTAAAGTCAATGCCTCAAGAGCAAAAACAGGATTATTTTGTCACGGTAAAATCCATGTTGGATGATATGATCCTCGTGAAGCACGATTCTCAGCTCTCTTGGAAACTTTATTTTGATTGGATGGATTGGAAGGATCTAGATTCGATCGACCCCAAATTGATCATCACATTTTTCGAAAAGTTCCCCAAGGATCCCCTGGCCATCATCTTGTACCTGTGGTTGAACTCGAGCCTTTCGAAATACGATGCAAAACAAATCATAGAGGACTTTAATAAGGATAAGGACGACCATTCTACACAAATAAATCCCCTAGAGGAAAAGAACAAACTAGAAGAGGACGAAGAGACAGACGTTAACAATGAAGACCTGAATGAAATGCTCGAGATGGAGGAGACAAATGCTGACAACAACTTGTTATCTGAGGATGACATCATGTTGTCGTTGACAGACAATATTTCCAAAATCAAAAACAGTACTCTGGCTTATCGTATTGTGTCGCAATACTATATATTGAACAAGGAATACGAAATTGCTCTACCCTATATCAAAGCTGGTATTTCGCTAGTATCAATAGCAGTCAGGGATCTTGGTGCCTCGTTACATAACACAAGAAGGGAACTAACTTTATCATTGGCGGCAGGCTATACATATGTGGATGCCCCAAAGAATCACAATTTTGCAATGTCGCTTTATGATAAAATATTACAAGAAGATGAGAAAAACACACACGCCAAATTAGGGAAATCTATTATCTATATTGAAAGGAAAAATTGGGAAGGTGCTAATACTTTGCTATGTGATGTCATCCTAGATGCTCCAAACAATTTAGAGGTTATCTCCCAGTTAGCTTGGAGTAAAGCTCATTTACTCGATTTTGATGCCGCATCTGAGCTATTGGCTCGTGTAATAAAGGAGGCTGAGGGAACAGATTTACGGTCTATCCTGTTCAAGTCTGAAAATTTGTGGAGACAAGCAAAAGTGCTTATCATGAAGCATAATAATAAAACTGACGAAGATGCAGATTTAAATCTTATCAAAGCAGCATTCAAGATTTTGATTAGTATTATCAAACTGAATCCAGAAGGCTTCGCCAAGAGTTATTCTACATTAGGTGACATTTATGCTCTGTATTATTACGATCAAAACAGAGCTTACAAGTGTTATTACAAGTCCTTTGAATTAGATTTTACCGATATTGTTGCGGCAAGATATATTACTGAGATATATACAAATAACAGTAATTGGAATGCAGCTGCCCAGATTGCAGAACGGTTGGTCAAGGCGGAGGCAGCAAAATCACAATTGAGAGAAGTAAATTGGCCATACAGAGTGTTAGGTATCTCTTATTTAGAGAGACAACAAGAAAATGAATCAATAGAGTGGTTCCAGTCCGCTCTGAGAGTTGATCCAACTGATGTCGAGTCATGGGTTGGTTTAGGACAAGCATATTTTGCATGTGGACGTATTGAGGCGTCGATCAAAGTATTCGAAAAGGCTCTTGAACTTGAGGAAACCCACAATTACGCCAAATATTTCCATGCTCTTTCACTGACCGCAATGGGTGAATATGAGGCAAGTATCAGCATATTGAGGGATATTACTAGCGGTGATGACGCCCAGGATGTTTTCTTCATTGAACTTGCCACTACATTGGTCAGTTTTGCCTATGATTTGTACTATCAAGGCTATTTGATGAAGGCTGTTTCCCTAGCGGTTGAATCTATTAACATAACGAGAAAGATTGCTATCGAATTGAAGCAGTCAAGTCAAAATCTATGGATTGCCCTTTCAAGATCATTACATCTCTTCATCCTAGTGGAGTCTCAAATTGAATTACTTCCTTTAGAATTATTATTAGAAATTTTCCAATCAGTAAGTTCACCCACAATAAAGGAAATTGATGACATTGATGGAATTAGCTTAGAAGGGTTGATGTCAGGTACCATCGACGATAACATTCACATTGCATGCCATTTCCTAGTACTTGCCTCAAAAATGGCACTGTCTTCCGCCAATATCGAGGAACAGCCAGCTACTGTGAGGTCCTCAGTATGGTGTAATATTGGTGTTTCTGAATTAATTAGTCATATCTGCTTAAAGGATTCCAAATTAAGAGAGGCCGCTATTTATGCCTTCAAAAAGGCCATCAAATACCAATCGAATACTGTCGAGGCCTGGGTTGGTTTAGGTATCAGTACTATGGATGTCAACTATCGTGTCGCCCAACATGCTTTTATCAAAGCAATCTCATTTGTTCCCAAGGAAATTGATATTTGGTTCAATCTTGCCATACTAGGTTTGAAAAACAATGACATCGAATTTGCACAAGAAGTATTGAATAGGACCCAGAGTCTTGCGCCACAAAATTCATCTCCCTGGTTGGGGATGGCCTTGGTTCACGAAAAGAAAGGTAACCAAACCGAAAGCTCTAACATGTTTGCCCAATCATTTAACTTGTCTAATGGGAAATCTAGAATTTCACAATTATTCTATGCAAAGAGTGTTTTGGATAATAGGATCGGTGGTGCAAATGAAGAAAGAGATATTAACACTATGGAAGAGTTGAATGCTGTCGCAGCCGGTTTAGACCAATATTTCAAAAAGCGGCCTAATGACCCATTTGCAATCGAATGTGCTCTGCTGGTATTAGAAAGACTCCATAATTATAAGATGGCAAACTCATTAGCGGGAAAACTGACCGAGATTTTCGAAAAGCGTTTCGAACAGACCCAAAATGAGGAAGAATTGTTCAACTACGGTATAATTAAGGCCCAATTAGCTAGAATACAGTTAGGATCTGGTGAATACGAAAATGCGATAGAAAATGCAGATCTTTCAGATGGTATTTTAGCCGATTTCAATAATTCAAGGACTAAATCTGCACAATTATCGAATCACGTCTGTTCTGGTCTAGCCTATTTCTTCCTGGATAATTTTGACAAGACACTGGAACATTTCCAGGAGTTACTGAATATTGGTAAGGATTCGAATAGTCTTGTTATACTAATATCTAAAGTATTGTACGAAGTTGGTACTGAGGATACTAAGTCAATTGCGTTACAAGAACTGACTGAATATATCAGCGAGCATGGGTTTAATTTGATGGTTACTTTGACAGTCGCAGTCATTTCAATTCTAGAAAAAAATCCAGAAAATCTGAAGGTCATTCTAGAGGAATTAAAGGGGATTCCACTAAATGGATTGATAGCAGACAAATATAAAGAGGTTCCAAAATTAATCCAGCAAATCAAACTGAGGTTGGATATTAAATCATCTGCGCATGCAGAGAACTATGCTCAAAGGGCGGCATTCTTCTTCCCTAATAACAATAAATCATGGGGCGAAATAAGTCATGTAGTTGAATACAAGGTAATGGCTGATGGCCAGAATAAAGTTACAGCGGAAGATCTTAGCGAATCTTTGAATTCCTTGGGCAACTTGAGAAATATTCAGAGAAGTATATTTGTGAGTCCGTGGAACAAGAGTGCGGTCGCTTCATTGAAGACGTGTTTCTAAAAATAAAATGATTCTAGTCATATAATGCTGCATTGTAAAATGTTATATAATATACAAATATATCAGAAAGAGAAAAAAAAGTCTATGTTATGATGATAATATACGACGATTTGGATGAGTTAAAATTCAACGTGCTCATTCATATAAAATTGAATACCTCCCACAAGGAGATAACTCTAGCAATACGGGTATAAGCGGTTATTTCTCTATCCTTGACCATCTTTAATTGGTTCAGTTCACTTGGCAGCAATAACTCTGCCTCTCTGCCCTTGACGTCCTCTCTATTTGCCTTAGTCAAAAGAGTCGAGTTCTCCTCCTTCAAGGTATCCTTTTTACTTAGTAAATTCGCAATGTTCCATTGCAGATTCTGCCTCATAAAACTGTAAGAATGCTTCTCCTTTGATCTGAATAAAAAGACGGCTCTTGCAGCAGACCTGTCCACCGTTCTTGGAACCTCTTGAATCTCTACGGCATTATATCTGACCAAAGCGCCCACGGTAGATCTTATATCCTTTTCTTTCATCAATGCGGTGGAGTTGATGACCTTCTCTGAGGCCAGTTTATTAGCTGTGATACAACGACGGATTCTCATTGCTGAGAGACCCAAGGTTGATGCCAAGATATAATCCAACATCGATGATCTCAACGCAGGCATGAGTTTGCTGTATGGGACATGGTAGACACCCGGCTTTGTCTCTCTTAAGAAAGGAATTGGAGATGTCGCCAGTAACCTTAGATGGTTGTTTACCAGAGTGACAGAGTGTGGATCTGTGTCATCCTCATCAAAATCTATGTCATGATCATCCTCCTCCTCGGCATCGACCTCGGCATCCGCGTCGTGAATCAAATGTGCTGGTAAAGATGGAACAACAAACCCATCCTCAGTCTTAACCTTTTTCTTTGCAGGGTTCCCCTCTGTATTTGAGTGCGAACGTTTTTGATCGTTCTTGTCACGTCTATGGATAGCAGTAAGAGTGTTACGCAAATCTAACTGTTGTGGTAGATATTTAGCGACGTCGACTGCATTAAAGGAGAGCCCCGGGGTCTTCTCCTCGTTCAGTTCCAATTCTGTGAATATGGACTCAGCTTCGTCCAGGTCCTCTAACAACCCAGTCTTTGTGAATGGGTCAACTAATGGTGGTGCCTTCTGTTCCGTGAAGTTCAATGCAAATTTATAAACGAGCGCAGAAACGGTACCTATCCTCGATTTAGCAAATTGTGCCAGATGCTTCGATCTTCTTGCCTTCAGAAAACGCTCTAAATTGAATGTCAATGGGATATTGTCCTTCACAGTCTTTAACGACGTTCTAGAGTCTACCACGACTATCTTTGACAAGTCGTTCACTACGTCTAGCATTTTAGCGAATTCGATCTTGGCCTTCCCCTTGGCTTCATTCCTTTTCTTCAGGTCTGACATCGTCGAATTCCTAGGGATCGCTTTGTATTCCTTTTCGTACAAGAGAGTCCACAGATCATTCAACGGTGTGTAATGCAATTTGTTGATCGGAATCAAAAACCCAGACTCACACAGTTTGACAAACGTAGCAATTGCCTCATGCTCAGATACTGGTGCGTCTACTTGTTCATTTGTGTTATCCTCCCTGATACTGTCTAAATAGTCCCTCATGGACAGAGACCCCAATGAGATGATAGTCTGCACTATCCGCGCTGCAGAGACCTGGACGGGGGCACCCTCAGTCTCGGAAAACTTCCTGTCAATCTCGTCGATGATCAGGCCCGAGTACACCAAGATCAAGAGACCGTCGTCGTTATGAGAGTAGTAAGTCGTAGGTCTCACCGCGATTCCCTCCTGCGCAAAGTGCTTACAGCACCGCAACTGGATCAGCGACACGAGTGTGCGCTTGATCTCCCGCACAGTCAGCTCAGGAACACGTTCTGCAATTTCTCGTATCGAGAGCCTCCCGACCGCCAGCAACACGTCTATCACAGCAGCAGCCTTGCCGCCAAGATGTGTGCGCACCAACTCCGTGTACAGAAACCTGTCCGGGTGTATCGACCTGTGCTCAATAGTGCTCACATCTACGGGTCCGTTGCCCTCATCGGATTCACCATTCACAATACCACCAGCAGCGGCCACGGAATTGCCGCTAGAACCGGATCCAGAACCGCCAGTCGCGCCACCAGAAGCAGCAGTCCGCTGCTCGACACTCTCCGTGATACTCGCCAGCGTAGAGCTCATCTTGCCTCGCGTTCCTGTCGCCAGGGTCCCGGTCTCGAGGACCAAACCGTGTTGGAATTCTCCAAATCATCGCAAATTTCAATTTTCCAGCGGAAAAAAAGTCACGTGCGCCTTTATTTTTTTCGGCCAATCAGAAGCGAGCATTTTTTTGCCGCCGAAATATATCAAACAGTATACCGATTTCCCTAATAGATTCCTCCTCAGTGTTTCTCGAACGGGGCAAGACAGCATAGCCAGGATGATGCTCTCGAGGACTAGGATGCACGCCGCCAATTGTGCCAGGCGGTACACGGTTTCCGCGCTTGAGAACGCTGGGCGGGTCTCGACGCTGGCGGTGAAGGTGCACGCGGGGGCACGGTACGCGCCCAAGGACGGGTTGTCGCACTTGCTGTCGCGGTTCAACTTCCAGAACACAAATGTCAAGTCGGCACTGAGACTGGTGAGGGAGTCTGAGCTGCTGGGGGGCACTATGCGGTCCAGAGTGGACAGGGAGTACATTACGCTGGAGGCCACTTTCCTGCGAGAACAGCTGCCTTACTATGTCGAGGCGCTAGGGAATGTGCTGTACAAGACGTCGTTCCGGCCTCACGAGTTGAGGGAGTCTGTATTACCCGCAGCGGCCTATGATGTGGCGTGTGCCAAACAGAACCCAGTAACGACTGCGGAAGAGCTGTTGTACAGTGTTATTTACCGTCACGGGTTGGGGAATCCGTTGCTTTACGATGGTGTAGAACCAGCGACTCTCGAAGATATCAAAGAGTATGCAGATGCTGTGTACAGGCGTGAGAACATTGAGATTGTGGGGACAGGGGTCAACCAGGCAGATTTGCAACGATTTATCAACGATTCTCTGATTAATACTTTGCCCGCAGGGAAGTCTCTGGTTAGTGAGACACCACCAAAGGCGTTCCAGGGCGAGACGAGAGTGAGATCCCAGGGACAGTCTGTGGTCGCGGTAGGCGTTGCTCTCGCAAAGGACACTGTGGCTCATTATCAGGTCTTGTCCGACTATGTCAACTCTGAACTGTTCCCCCACGACGTGTCTAGTTCTGTGGACATGTACGGCGATTCCTATGGTTTGTTCAAACTGTTCGTTGGTGGGTCGGATGCCACAGAGGTCTCTTCACGGATCAAGAAAATTGTCGCTGATTTGAAGAAGGGGGTCAAGATTTCAGACGCTAAGGATTTCACAAGGCTAAGACTGACTAGAGAAAACGGTAACTTGTTATCCACTTTGAAATTGGATTCCGTTAGTGATCTGAAACTTGGTAAATTCAACTATGTTGCCGTCGGTGATGTCTCTAGATTACCCTTCTTGGATGAGTTGTGATTGCAAAGCAAACATTTGTCTTTTTATTTATTCTTATTTCATTACACAATTATTTATTCAATGATACTTCTAAATTATGTAAATAATCATTCCTTATAAATTGATGCTTTTAGATGTTGACTCCGCAGATTATGCCCCTACTCTTATGATTATTAGCAATGTTCATTCGGTGAAATTAGTGTTGTAAACTTACTGATAGTTGCTATTGAAGGTGAAAAGATTCGTGGAGGTGACAAACAGATTTACTATTTACTACATAGAGCAAAATACTTTGATAAAATTTTAGGGTATCTTTCTTGCTTCCTTTCATAGAACCCAAATATGGTAAAGAGGAGAGACGGAGAGACTGCGAGTTTCCGCCTTGTCTACCAATATCTGTGGTCCGACTAAATTTGTAGAAGTATGAAGGAAAACACCTCAACATAACCTTGGATAATGACATACTATTTCAAATTTTTTAATTTTTCCAGCTAAACAAGAAAATAAAGAATCGTCCTGTCCTCTCTTGAGTAAACAGAAACTAGCTATAAAAAATTCGAAAAAAGATCTTCTTCTTAATAAGTGACAGTTCTTTAGTACCAAATAGGTAGTGGCACTTGGTTTTATTATCCTTCTACAGATAACCAACGGTTATCAACACATTCTTATAAGTATAAAGTGTTGAACATCCAGTCGTTCTAATGGATAATTTATTGCAATGGAAAGAAAGCCATTTTCTACTTTATATTGCTTATCGTTCGTAGAATTATTTACACAACAAATATTTTAAGTAGTAATATAAACATGTAAGATGTCAAAGTCAAGATAATCCTTTATTATACTAATTAAATATGTCAGGACATCAAATTATTTATTATGCTATTAAAATTTCTATAGTATGAAAGGGCTTGTGATGGTAAAGTTGCCTACTCGTCCCATGCATAAGGCGATTTAGCTCTCAAATATGCACCATATTTAGTAAATAAAAACGGCACAGGAATCATCAATACGGTGCACATTGCAATTAGGAACCCACTCCAGTTAATCCCCATCCCCTCGTACATTTGACGGCCAAACAGTGGGAAAACCCCACCCATTATGCATCTAACAAATGAGTTACATGCCAAACCTGAAGCTGCATATTTTCTGTAGGTATCGACAGTATAGTTGAATATACCAATGAAAACATAGAGGACACCTGCGCCGAAGATTGCACTACCAACCATCGAGCCCATCCAGTGTACATTTGAGTAACATGTCCACGCAAATATCATCAAGCCGATAGGTGTTAAAAATGCACCATAAAAAAGTGGCTCGAACCTCATCTCGGGCACGCTCACCCCACCATTGTCTCTAACTCTTCTTTCGTACCGTCTTTGGAAGAATACAGAGGTAGGCATTGCCAAAAGCATCCCAACTGTCAGTCCAAGGTATGCACACGCAGTCTCCATCACTGTGAAATCGTATATCTTAGGGAAGATATAAGGGAATGCAACAAAGTATAAATAGATAATAGCCAATTCCAAACCAGTATAAAAACACAGCACAGCCATCATAGGATCGAACAATAGCAGTTTGAAAGGCCTCTGTGAAGATAGGATCACTGCTGAAAATAGAGAGGTTTCCTTTCTTGTCTCCTCCAATGGAGCTTTATATTTGTCATCACCAGATTCCTTTCTTAGGCGGTTAGCCTTTTTGATCAACAAGACGGGACGATAAGTCTCTGGGATAGTAAATATGATAAGCAGTAGACATACTCCCGAAGCGATAAGAAACGTGACAAACGTCCACTTGTAGTTTTCAGCGTATAACGCACCTGAAACGACAGGGCCCAAGGAGGGACCCAACATTGCAGCTGTAGTAAACAGTGACATTGGAATAGTGATGGAATTCTTGTCGAAAATGTCACTGATAGAACCACCGGCAACACTGAGAAAACTGGAACCGAAGAATCCACTCAGAAATCTCCCGAACATAACACC
Source organism: Kazachstania taianensis (assembly GCA_003708865.2). Taxonomy (NCBI): domain Eukaryota; kingdom Fungi; phylum Ascomycota; class Saccharomycetes; order Saccharomycetales; family Saccharomycetaceae; genus Kazachstania; species Kazachstania taianensis. Next base: position 707 of record PPOK02000002.1, on the reverse strand, counting down.
AACGATACTCTTTGACCAAGTGGTGAGACATTGCCAGATAACACTCAATGTCAGGGAAAAGATGAAAGTAACTTTCCTTCCATACAATTCACTAATTGGGGATAAAAACAACGGACCAAACGCTAGACCGAAGACGTAAAACATGATACCAAGGACACTAACCTCACGAGAGACATGGAAATGAGTCATAATATGTGGAGAAACAAATGTCCAACAGGAAGAAATCATTGTGATCACCATAGCGGTCAGAGTAATCAAAGTAGAAATATAATATTTTCTCACCATTGTAAGATGTCTAGCGATATCTTCGGGATCAGCCGCATCATCGGGCCCAGTGAAGGATACATTGTAATCGATCGCTTGAGTATCAATCTCCAAAGACTTGGACTTTGCATCTTCAATATATGTATCTCTCTCGATACCAGACTCTGTATCTGACGCAGAGAACATTATGTGTCTGTATATAGGTATTCTATTTGGATTAATGTAGTTGGTCTTGCTGAATATTCTAGTAGGCAGCAGCTTGCATCAATCTGAAAGATTCGATAGGGTATTGCAGTTATAATAGTTGTAAACGTGTATGGGTGTGGGTGTGTATGGGTGTATGGGTGTGGGTGTATGGGTGTATGGGTGTGGGTGTGGGTGTATGGGTGTGTGGGTGTGTATGGGTGTGTGGGTGTGGGTGTGGGTGTGGGTGTATGGAACTG